>OZ030024.1:14545000-14957500 GCA_964023405.1 Apodemus agrarius
AGATGTGTGTGTTGGGGGTGCACACATGCCATGGCGTGTATCTGGAAACCAGAGGACAGTTTGGGGGAGTCATTTCTCTCCCTCCTACCATCGAGTAGGCCCAAGGGACAAACTCTACTCAGCAGACTTGACAGCACATACCTTTACCCACTAGACCATCTTGATAGCTCAAAGAGTCACAGTTTTTATAGCTGCATTCCATAAACCGGGCGTGGTGCTGCTTGCCTTTAATCTCAACACTCAGGAGGCAGAGGCAGGATGATCTCTGTGAGTTCAAGGCCTGCTTAGCTTAGCTAACTGAGTGAGTTCCAGGACAGCTAAGGCTACAGGGTGAGACCTTATATTAAAAAAAAAGAAGAAGAAGAACACTAATTTTTTATATTGTTTAGTATATTTTATAAAATATAACAAATTTCCAAAAAAAATTAGTATGATTTTTTTTGGGGGGAAGTACAAATATGTGTGAGAGGGTGTGGTGTTGCTATAGTACCCAGGCTGGCCTCTAACTCCAGAGTGCTAAGATTACAAGTGTGAGCCACCACATTAGTATACCTGATTTTAGAATGTGGTATTAAATGTGTTCATAGTCGCTGTATTTATTTCATGTTGCATTACTTTACATCTTAACTACTTAATAACCAAAACCGTTTATTATTCTGCCTGGTCCCCATTCTCAACACCTTTTCGCGGCCGGTCCACAAGGACACTGGCTGTTTTAAGGGAGAACGCTCTTCACTTTGCCAGGTCCCGGGCAGACAGACAAAAACAAACAGAACCCATTCCGCCCATTAGTCCTGCACCACATGGCCCCTGGACACGGGTAGTCTGCCACAGTCACTGCTGCAGACAAGTAAGGACAATATTTCCAATTGTTTCCTCTACCCAACAAGCCCTGACAGGGGAATGCTCAGGTACAGGCTGACACAATATCCTCAACAAATGGGCGACTGATTTTTGCCTTTTCAGAACAGCCTGGGGTTTTCTGAATAACAATGGCGGCCCCTACTTTAAAAAAAAAAAAAAAAAAAAAGAAGGAAAGGAAAGAAGGAAAGGAAAAGGAAGGAAAGGAAAGGAAAGGAAAGGAAAGGAAAGGAAAGGAAAGGAAAGGAAAGGAAAGGAAAGGAAAGGAAAGGAAAGGGAATCCTGGGGTTCTGGGGAAATGCTCTTTCAGTCTGCCTAACAGGCTGCCTCTGTGTTTATCTGCATCCATTCATGGATTCAACTGGATGCCGCTAATTTCCAGCTTTTCCCCCCCACCTTCCCTTGTCGGAGTCTAGCATACTTTTAGCCTTTTAAAGCTGAGAGGTCAAGAGGACTCAGGCTTTGTTCCGGGGCCTCCTATAAACTGGGTAAGAAATGTCCTGACATACAGGGACGGTATAACAGGATGCCTGTGGTTTCTCTTTTTTTCTTTCTTTCTCTGTCCCTCCTTCTCTTTCCTTCTTCCTCAATAATCAATTTGTAAAAGACATAAGCACCACATTCAAACATTCCGAAAGGCAGAAAGAAGAGATTCTTGTGTGCTAGGATCTATGGCAAAAGACATCCTATATACAAACCTAAAGGGAAATGATTAAAAAACTATATAAACACTTAAATGCTCCCAACTTTTCTAAAAGACTGCTAAATGGAAGAAAAAAAAAAAAGGGAGACTATAATATAAGTCGGACAGAGTTGACGTGAATTTTGTGTTTGCTGTTACCTAAGTGGTCATAATAGCTCAGGTGCCAATTTTAACTCCCTACAAGAAATCCCAGTGACCAAAGTGGGTCTTTGAGAGCCACAGACTCTAAGTATACCAGTGTACCAGTGAAGAATGTCTTTAATCTGCCAGGCCATTCCTCTGAAAAGAGCATATCTCCTTACAAGAAGGTACCCGATGGCCGGGCATGGTGGTGCACGTCTGTAATCCCAGCACTTGGGAGGCAGAGGCAGGCGGATTTCTGAGTTCGAGGCCAGCCTGGTCTACAGAGTGAGTTCCAGGACAGCCAGGACTACACAGAGAAACCTTGTCTCGAAAAACAAACAAAAAAACAAAAACAAAAACAAAAACAAAACAAAAAAGGAAGGTACCCGATGGTGAGAGTTTGAGAACTTCTGCCCAGCCAACCAGAGCTGCCCACTCGGGCCCACAGTGCTGAGTCCACAAGGAAGGGTGGGTACTTCCACTTCTTTCCCACGCATACCCACACCTGCACACGGAAGACAGAACAAGATGATGACCGAGCAATACACAATCCATCGGGATGAGGGCTTGCACATGGTCCCTGAGTAACTCAGCCTGGATCATCCAAGACAGCTGGGCATTTGCATAAAGGACACTGGGAGGAGAGACCCCCCCCCCTGCACCCGCTAGGATTCTAAGTTGCTATCGTTTCTTAAAAATGTTTTGTAGGGATTGTTTATAGAGCCACCAGTGTGGCTCAGTGGATTCAGATGCTTGCCACTACTGACAATATGGGTTCAGTCCCAGAACCTGCATGGTGGGAGGGGAGAACCAACACTCCCAAGTTGTCATATAATCTTCACACATGCGCCATGGTGTAACACACACACACACACACACACACACACACACACACAAGATAAATAAATGTAACAGAATGGCTTTAAAAAAAAAAACAAAAAACAAAAAACTGACAATAGGTTTGCCCTTTAAGGGATGGCAGTGGCCCCTTTTAAAGCGGAGACTTAGTTTTGACTCTTTGTTCTGTTCAGTACGATGGGAAGAGGAGACTGGTCGTACTCCGGGGTAGCCTTGCCTCCCTTTCACTGAAAATGGGAGACTGGAGGGGGGGGGCTCCCCTGAGGTGACCCCTCTCTTGTGTTGTGAACATATAGATTTTGTTTGGATGGCAAAGTATGGTGGGCTGGAAGTCAAGTCACGAGTCTGGATTAGGTACAGGCACACTGGCTGAGAAGATGGGCCTTGGGAGGCTGGATTGGTCAGGCAAGCATTTGTAAATAACCAGAGAACAGTGGAGAATGGAGGACTGAGAGGCTGGGTCAGGTGACAGGAAGTCGTCAAGAATTCAGGGTGAAGGAAAGGAAAAAGGAAGAAAAGCCCTCGTGGCCTCTCATGGCTCCTCATGGCCCCTCATGGCCCCTCATGGCCCCTCATGGCCCCTCATGGCCCCTCATGGCTCCTCATGGCCCCTCATGGCCGCTCATGGCCCCTCATGGCCCCTCATGGCCCCTCATGGCCCCTCATGGCCCCTCATGGCTCCTGGGACATGTCAGCTTGTCCCTTTTGCCTCTTAGAGGTTTTACACAGAAAACAAAATCAGACCGTTTCAAAGGGAAAAAGAAGACAGGGATAGAATGGAAAGGGGGGAGGAGGAGGGACGGGGAGAGGGGTACGTGGAAAGCGGGAAGCAGGAAGGAACTCGGAAAGGAGGGAGGTCAGAAGAAGCAAACTGCTATTCTATGGTGCTGAAGAGAGAACGAGATGTAGCGTTACATAATTACTTTATAGAGATCTGACCCCTTATGAGACGTTGGCTAGTTTATATTTCCTAAGAGTCAGGGCAAGTTTGTCATCAAGAGCCTTGGGCTTGAGAGATGACAGTTCTCTCCTTTCTCCCTTCCTAAGGACAGCCTCTCAGCAGGGAGCTTGGCTGAGAACCAGAGCCTTGACCCCACAAGATGGAAGCGGGTACAGAGCTGGTCTGAAGGAGGATGGTTCTGAGGACTTGACGGTGGCAACATGGTGGAGAAAATGAAGCTTCCCCAAACTATCACCTTCGGCATACATGTGTGAACTACTCCTGGGTCCAGCCAGGTGCAGAAACACCTGGGTTTGTTTCAGTTTATTTCTTTTAAAATGTAATAATAATAGTGGTAGTAGTAGTAGTAGTAGTAGTAGTAGTAGCAGTAGTAATATTACTACTGCTACTACTACTACTACTACTACTACTTATTATTATTATTATTATTATTATTATTATTATTAGTGTATTGTGATGCCCATGGAGGTCAGAGGACATCTTTTTTTTTTTAAAGATTATTTTATGTATATGAGTACACTGTAACTGTCATCAGACACACCAGAAGAGGGCACCAGATCTCATTACAAATGACTGTGAGCCACCATGTGGTTGCTGGGAATTGAACTCAGGACCTCTGGAAGAACCTCTGGAAGAACCTCTGAGCCATCTCTCCAGCCCAAGAGGACATCTTTATGGAGTCAGTTCCCTCTTTCCACTTTCACCCGGGTCCCAGGAATTGAACTTGGGTTATCAGGTGTGTGTGTGTGTGTGTGTGTGTGTGTGTGTGTGATGGGCCTTTCCCCATTAACTGAGCCGTCTCATAAGATTTTGTTGCTGTTGTTGTTTGCTTGTATTTTTCAGACAGGGTCATACTATGTAGCCTAGGCTGGCCCCAAATTTGAAATTTTCAGCCTCCTGAATGATGGGATTCCACCCATGCCTCCCCATGCTCGGTTCTAATGTTTGAAAGTATCAACTGGCATTCAGTCGTGGAGAGCAGGGGGCCAAGAGTGTCTCTGAAATGCATCCCACAGAGAGGCACAGCCTGTGGGGGGGGGGCTGTCGGGTGGGGGTGGGGAACGTGAGACACAGCATGAAGCCAGGTGCACCTTGATGAATTGGGATTTATAAAAAGGGATTGAGGACGGAGCTCGAAGAGGCTCACTGGTAGGGAAGAATGCTCGCCTAGCATTCAGGAAGAAGCCCCAAAGCTTAATGTAGCATGAACTAAGTGTGGTGGCCCAAGCTCGTAATCACAGCACCCAGGAGGAGAGCTGTGCACCACAGGCTGGCGGACCCAGCTGTCTAACTCCCCCCTTTCACAATCTGAAAAACGATGACGTGGGGCTCAGAGTATTAAAGCTCGTGTGGCATCCACGAATGCAGAAAGGGTCTCATCAGGGAGAAGAGAAGACAAAAGAAAGCGATTCAGTGTTGAGGGGTGAAAGTACACCTGGGGTCAGACCTCGGAGACTGTGCCTCCGCCATCACACTTTGCCAAGCTACGGGACCCTGGGAATTGTCTCCTTAAGCCTCTGTCTTCTCAGCTATGAAAAGGATACTGGCGATCCACAAGATCCCGGGGGTCCACAAGATAAAACAGTGTGACCCTGGGCTGGAGAGAAGGCCCAGGAGGAAAGAGGTTGGCTGCTCCTGCGGAGGACTAGAGTTCAGTTCCTGGCACCAACATCAGAGGGCTCACAACCCCGGGCGACTGCGGCTCCAGAGCACGTGACCCTGCTTCCTGTTTCCTGGGACACCCTGAGAGAGAGAGAAAGAGAGAGAGAGAGAGAGGGAGAGAGAGAGAGAGAGAGAGAGAGAGAGAGAGAGAAACCCCCCCCCACACACAAAAGTCAAGGGATACACGTCACCTTTCCCGGGTGCTGTTAGAGCCCCCACCCCACCATTTGTTGATAACCTGATGAGTCTCAGAGCCAGTATCTTTTTGAAGGAAGGAAGGAAGGAAGGAAGGAAGGAAGGAAGGAAGGAAGGAGAGAGAGAGAGAGAGAGAGAGAGAGAGAGAGAGAAAGAAAGGGAGAAAGGGAGAAAGAAAGAAAAAAGAGAAAAACAGAAAGAGAGAGAGAGAAAGAGAGAGAGAGAGAGAGAGAGAGAGAGAAAGAAAGAGAGAAAGAGAGAGAGAGAGAACACGTCTGCCTGAGCTCTCAATTTATCTTTTGCATGCTAAGGGATGTAGCCCCTCACTCAATGCCTTTCTTTGTCAAGCCCAGAAGATCTGTCTACCCAGCAGAGAATATGCGAATAAAATAGCAACGGGGAAATCCCACAGAAACAGGCACTATCTGCAGCACCTCTGGGCCCTGACAAAAACAATGATTCTCTTCCTGTGGTTAGTTCAAACCGGTGAATTAAGCTTTGAGGAATCACTTTCAAATAAGACTCTAATTTCGGGGACCCAAGGAAGCCTGCATTTTAATAAGATATTTCATTGTTATCCTGAATACAAAACCATTGTTTGCCTGACTCTATAATTTATCGTTAGACAGACACCGCGCTATTACTGTAGCAAAATGAAACACGCAATGATCTCACTAATAAAACAATTGGATCATAAGGCAAGACGGCGCTCCTGGCACGTTAAACAGAGCTGAATACCCCTGGGTGGCTATCGGCATAGGCTAATATTCCCAGATGGAATCCCACCTTTCTCTACTCTTCCGGGAAGAGAATCATTGCAGAAGCCTGCTAACAATACCAGGACAGTCTCTCCAACTTAATCCTTTGTTCCTCCTGAAGAAAAGGCTGCTTGCTGTTCTGGGCATTCCCCTCTACGCATCCCAACAATTAACACGCGCTCTTCCTTGGTAGTAACAGCTCCTTGATTTATGTTACGAAGTATATATTTTTGCACACCACAGGCAAAGCTATTCCTTCCCCTATAGAAAGAAAAAGGAAGTTTGTTTACAAAGGTGGGGGAGGGGTGTGGCTGTTGACTTGGAAATTACCCGGTTCAAACCCCCTCACAGTTTTCCTTAACATTTTTTTCCGCCTTCTACTCTGCGGGGGGTTGGGGGGGGAGGGACTTCTCAGCTGAAGTGTTGTCTCCCTTGGATCCTTGAAACTTGCCTTTCTCTAACTCCCAAGAGGAGTCGGGTCTCAGTTCCCATCAGTTGAAAACCAGGAAGTGGTTAGCGAGCCGGGAAGACAGAGAGGGTGGGCGGATTCATAGAGGCTCCGCCCATCCCTCGGCCCAGCATGGCAGAAGGTCCTGACTGCCTGATCTGTAAAGTGGGAGCCTTCACTCCTACTTCCTACGTAGTCAGCAGAATCTGAACGACCTGAGCACCCACACAGCGAGGCTGAGGAAGTTCTCCATCCAGTGGGGAGATTCTAGAAGCATGTCCTACTCGATCCCTAAGTCTGCCCAGAGACGCTGATACACCTGTCACCACAATGCTGGCTTCAGGACAGGACAGACTACTCCCCAAAACACCAGAGAGGAGCTCTCGGCACCCCACAGTGATTTATTCTTTGAAGGTCTTCATTCTTTGTAGGACTACTCCACTCCATGTTGTTTCCACAGAGAGGGTGAAAATTCACTCCCACGGCGGCTGATGAGTGGACCTGGGGTCCGGCATTGTCTCCGTGTTCTGTGTCTAGGAGCTCATGCTTTTCCTGTCTTGCTCTGGTCTTAGTTCAGTTTTGACAGTACCAGAAGTCACCTACCAGTCTGGAAGATGCTAGTCTTTAGGGCTGAGGCTGACCAGCTGGCATTGGTAATGCAGATTCTCTGACCCCTCTTTAGACCTTGCCTAAATAAAATGTAGGCGTTGGCTCCCAGGAATCACCTGCTGCCCCCCTTGCCCCTGTCTTTCCTTCCCTCAGCATAGGCTTTTGGCCTATGCGGGGCTGAAAAGAAACGAGTCAGGGGGCTGGCGAGATGGCTTAGCATGCAAAAGTGAGTGTTGCTCAGAACGGACCGCCCGAGTTCAATACCCAGAAACCGCAAAGAGATCTGGGTGTGGCGGCCCACGTCTGTAATGCTACTACCTCTGAGGGGAGGTGGGGGACAGAGGAGAGACAGAGACCTATCTAGAAGCTACAGCAGGAACAGAGACTGGAGGGACAAACAGACCCGGCCTCACGAAGATAGGAGAGAACCCACCCTCGAACTGTCTTATGACCTCCACTCGTGTGCACAGGCATACAAAAGAAATGAAGCAAACAAATCAATATGAAGCAAGAAAGAGGAACAAATAGGAGGCCGGTATTAAAGTGACGTTACACGCAAATCCTGACCCTAGCGCTGTCTCTCTCTCTCTCTCTCTCTCTCTCTCTCTCTCTCTCTCTCTCTCTCTCCAACCCAGGGCCCTGTAGATTCTAAGAACATGCCCAGCACTAAGATGTAACCTCTGCTCACCATTTCTCTTATAACACATCAACTGCAGCCACACGGGGCGGGAGCTACAGCTGTGACCCTTTTCTGAGAACCCAATATCCAGCTTCTTTGACCCACTTATAGGGCGACCTCCGGGTGACTGCTTACGTCGTCCAGCAGTTGACACGCACAGCCAGTCTTTTTCTGGGGATGGACATTATTCTGAGCGCATCTGTGGACTGTGGCCCCCTTAAGAAGTTTCAGAACACGCCCCCCCCCCACCCCGTTACTATGAGGCCTCCGTTCCCCCTGCCTCTCTGTGCTGGGTACTTCCTAACACAGATGTCTAGGGACATGCCCTTGTGCACCTGTCTGAAGGTGCTCTTCTGACACTCAGGAGCCAATAATGGTCATTGACAGGGCTGGGTTTGGCTGCATTTCTGGTAAAACTTGTGTCAGGAACGATTAGACGGTGAGGGCTGGGAAGGAGGTGATGTCCCTCTCTGGAGACCGTGTCTACACACAACTGGGGTCAGTTTGGTGAAAAACACCGGTCAGAGAGGCTGCATGTTTGAACTGACTGGCAATTCCCCAGCCAGGGCAGGCAGCCTTGGGCTATGCGGGGGAGTAAGGCAGCCAGCCCTCCGCTTCCTTTTCATTTAAAACACATCTCAAAGTACCAGACTAGAGGTAGAGATTCAGTTCAATGTCTTTGGATTGATTGATTAATTTAAAGCCCCTGAGAGATCCCGTAGGTTCGCAGATAAAGCCAGACAGGCCGAGAATTTTCCTGTCTTCCTCAAAGGGGGAACGTTTCAACCACAGCCCCCTAATTGGAGATGATTTACATTTTTTTTTTGTCTTGATCTCTGCATTGGAAAAGAGGATAAGTTGTCATCAGCAACCGCTGAAAACCCGGCTGGGCATAGCTTCCCGGTTGCATACTGCGTCCACGTTATTGGATGATCTAATAGCGTGCAAACGTGGGGCAGGGTCTGAGAACCACCAAGCGGGCCCTGGCTGTTCTGGCTGGGGGAATGCAACGAGCCTTGGTAGCAAAATACTAACTGCCTAATTCCCAACTGTCCAAGCAGCTAGCTGGGATCCCTCGAGCCTCAGCTGCCAGGATAGCAGAGGGGGGCATGACTGAGCTGCTGAGACCAGGTTCCATGTGAGAAAGATGTCCGACGCAAGGTACTGATAAGGGCTGGGGAGACGGCTGAGTCGGTAAAGCTGACGGAGTTAGATCCCCAGAACTTACACCTGAAAGAAATCTTGCCTGGCTTCCTGCTTATTATTCCGGCATCCGGGAGTCAGGGATGAGCAGCTCTCTGGGGCTTACCGACCAGCTACTTGGTGAACTCTGGGCCAATGGAGGGGGGAAAAATGTAGAATAGCAAAGGTGATCCTGTGGTGTAGTTTCCTTATGTATGCAAGTACACACACATGTATAATTACATCTGCACAAATAAACACATTCTCTCTCTTTCTCTCTTTCACACACACACACACACACACACACACACACACATACACACACACATACACACAAAAGATATCAATGATCATGAAAGTAATTATGAGAGAACCAAGTGCGGTCTTACCAAACATTGCCAGAACTCCAGGGCTGACAAAAACACGAGTGTCTGATATCCTAGATATTCCACAGTCTCCTAGACCTTAATTGCTTCCTGGAGAGATGCCTCCATTTTGTTCAGTGAGCGGATGCAGAAAGAAGATGTCCTTCTCAAACGCGTGCCTGGTTGCCATCACGAAACGCACCAAACCCTGAATCGCATAGTCTCTAACGTAATCTACCTTCAATGTAGCGTCACTGAGGCCTATGAACATGCTCTAAGTCTCTCCCTTAAGAGGGATCTCTCATCCTATAGAGAGATCTCTGGCTATTTGCTAAACTATATAAAGCAAGAAGGACCACTGTGTTCGTGGAGGAATGGAAGAGAGGTAAGTTAGTAATACCTTACAAATTCAATTTGCATTCTCTCCTTGATGTTAACCCAATCTGAATGAACTTTTCCAAAATAAGCCAGCATTTGAAATCCTCCTGCATGATAGATGGCCTTACACATTTAAAAACACCGTCCCTTTAATAAACTGACCTGCACAATGCGCTCTTAAGTGGTTCTAGAATATTCTGATAGCAAAACATTTTCTGTTTCTGGGCCAGAACTGGACATTTCTTCTTGGGAATATGATGTTTGAAAATCAGTTCCTCCTATTATAGATTTTCCCCTCAGCTTGTAGAAAATCCATGATTCCCTAAACATTGGTCTTTGAAAGCACATTGACTAAAATCTTCATGCTTAATTCATGAAGCGCAGTCTGGAGATTAGTGGAGCTGGACATAGACCGGGAATACTTTATCATATTCTAATAAGCAGAGGCTGAAAATTGCATTTCTAAAGCTACAGTATTAAAGGGCGCACCGCAAAACATGACCCAAACATAACTCAGTAGTTTTACCGTGCCTGAAAAGGCTTTGATATGATAAAGTATGCTGACGGTGAGAATAAACACAACTAGAAATTTTTGAATTTAAAAAGGAGGGAAAAAAAAAAGGAGGGGGGCATGTGAAACTTGGCAAACATTTGGTATATTTATGGAAAATATACATATTATAAACTCGTGTATTGTGGTTCTTATAAACAAGCACGGACGACTGAGTCACGCAGCGGGAGATCATTGTGACGCCTCGGTGTAAGAGTTCAGAAAGGCTAAAAACACGAGAGACGGGAGAAAAGTAAATAAAGCGTGCATAATGAGGTTAATTTAAAGGGTGCCAGAAAAGTCTTTCTTAAAATAGGTCACTGCAGAAAATCATGTGCACGGTAGGGTCTGGAGGGAGAACGCTTGAGGTACGTCTCGGCGTTTCTTAGAAAATTGTCAAGTGTGAAAGGCTGCCCTAAGACTGGCAGCAACCATCTATGAAATGCTCAAGCAAACAAACAAACAAACAAACAAAAAGAATCAACTAAGGAATCCAAATGTATAAATCAGCAGTGTATATAATAGTAAGTGCAGTGCTCGACACACACAATTGGGGCTAATAGTATCTGACAGATAGGTGGGTGGGTGGATGGATGGATGGATGGATGGATGGACGGATGGGTGGGTGGATACCCAAGAGAGTGTGAAAGAGAGGAATGGAGGGATGGAAGGACAGATGGACAGATACGCGAGAGAGTGAGAAACCAATAGAAACAGGGTTAGAGAGAGGGAAGGAAGGAAGGAAGGAAGGAAGGAAGGAAGGAAGGAAGGAAGGAAGGAAAGATGGATGGATGGATAATGAATCATACATGAGCAAGTAAGAAACTAATGGACATGGGCCCTATCTATTATAGAGCTCAAGGGGGTTTTGGTTTACCCCACTGAGTGCCTGCTGAGTCCCGAGGTACAGCAGTCACGTCTGAATCTGTGTGCGGTGGGAGAACAGGGAAGGAGAATTCAGGGGGGAAGGGGGCCCCCAAGGAGCTGAGGACTCGAGGGACTTGTCTTTAAAAAGCACCTCCACAGCTCAGCCGGGGTTTAGTGAGGAAGGTGTTGGAGGCCGCAGGGGTGAGGGGTGGGGGTGCTGTGAGATTGGACTGAGGGTGCTTGGATTCCCTCAGTCCTCAAAGCTGGCAGCCATCGCTGCTGAGATCAGAGCAGAAAGATCAGAGGCACCGACCTCCTGCTGAGCCTATGATTTTTATGTTGATGGGTGTGCATTCTCCATGTTCTCTGCATTCAAGTTAATAAAGTAGGGCTTCTCCTCCCCCTAGGTAACTCCCAACTGAATCTCCGTGCGGACTTCTAACGGCCCGGTCTGAGCTTTCACCCCCAAACGGTCCCAGCCATCAGGAAGTTCTGTCGTTTTGTCACCTGCTCTTCAGTTGGCTTGTCCCTCCTCATGCCTGTGTCCCCGCCAATATTGATTTGGTGGTTATTTTTAAACAGCTGAGGGCACACAGCTATTCCTACCCTGGGTGCCTCTGCCCCTCCCCGCTCCCTACCCCTGTGCCCCACCCCCACCCCGGGCCAGACACCCATTGTCTCGATCCATCTCAGGCAGCACACTCCTCCCTCTGTGTGTTACGGGCTCCCAAAAGGCCATGACCCTGACAAGGGACCCTTTGGAAAACAAGGCTCATCAGCAGACCTTGGCTGTGAACATTCCATGTTTATTACATGAAACTAATGAACAGACAAGAATGTCAGTACCCGAGTGTGTGTGTGTGTGTGTGTGTGTGTGTGTGTGTGTGTATCCCTCAAGGAGATTGTAGATATGGTTTTTTTGATTTACAGTCTGTGCTTGCACAAAACAATGCAGTCTACTCTACTGTCCTATACATATGCTGCATGCAAGCACAGAAAAACTGATTTTAAAAAGGAGGAGGAGAAAGGACAAAGAATGAAAGACTACTCAGAGTCCCTGAATTAGGGCCATCACCTGCCCGGTCCACACAGGACCTGCTTTGAACATTCAAGTGTGAAGTTTGCTCCTCTACTGCCTTCGGGGATTTGCCAGCAGCTCTGCAGGGACCCTCCCCAATCCACTTGGGCTGGGTTAGCATATCAGGCCTCCTCCTCACTGGCTGGTCGGGAGGAGACGGCTCTCCTCTGCCCCGTGTGAAGGACACTGTGCATCTCTGCTAGGGAGGCAGAGTGGAGAAGTAGGTCCACTGAGAACCTCACACCTGAGGTGAGCCTTGGACACAGCCAGAGAAAGGCCCGAGAGAACACACCTGCTGCAACAACCTGGCCTGCCCCTGTGTGCGGCAGGGTCCTAGCAGAAGTTGTCTGCAGTGTGCTGGATGGAGGTGGGGGGGGGGGCTTGTGACTGCCACCTGGGGGTATGGCAGATGACAGGCAAGGAGAACACTGAGATGCACATGAAACTGAAAGAGCTCCGGTTCCACCCTGGGTGGCTGAGCTCCCGCGTCTGGATCAATTCCCCCAACATCCGGGCCTCCTGGTGAAGCATCCCTCCTCCAGCAGACATCTCTGCTTCCCCAGGCACTAGCTTTTTTTGCTCTGGCCCTTGACAGCAGAGCTGGGACTGCGGAGGAGAAAGGCAAGCGGTGCTTCCCTGGGAGACCAGCTCTTCTTCCCTTAATTATCAGCCTTTACTTGCAAGATGCATCAGCTGCTATTTGAATAAACAATGGGGGATTTGGAACGGAGAAACTATGAAAATGAAGTTGCTTTAATTTACATCTCAAGGGACTTGGGGCGGGGGGGGGCGCCTTGTGGAGTTCTGTGAATGCCATATAAATAAATAAACACTTTAAATAAGTGTCAAGTTGGGGAGAGCCTATGAGTGGTAAAGGGGACAAAGGAGCCCGGGGTGGCCTGTGAGTATGAGATCTTGCACTGAGCATGTGATATCCAGGGCTCCTTTAAAAGGAGACAGAAATGCAGTGCGAATAGCAACCCCTTATGGGAACAGGAAGGGAGAGGAGGCAGGGGTGTTACTAGAATGGTAGCGGTGTGGCAAGTTTAGGCTTTGGACTTTCTGGATGGGGTGGGGGGGGGTCAGGATGAGCTTCATGAAGCAAGCAAGCAAAAACAAAACAAAACAAAACAAAAACAAAACAAAAACAAAACAAAAACAAAACAAAAACAAAACAAAAACAAAACAAAACAAAACAAAACAAAAAAACCAGGCTGAAAAGGCTTGGAGATTCCATCCTTGGGCTTTTTCTTTTTTTTTTTTTTTTTCTTTTTTCTTTTCTCTTCCAGAGTCAGGCACTGCTCAGAGAGGTCAGGTTTTTGCCATAGTTCATACAAAAGGATGCGCTGGTTTTGGGTTTTGCTGCTGTGGCCGATCGTGAAGGAGGGGGAGTCTGGGGAAATCTCAGCGACTGACTTTGCATGCTGTGTGGGGTAAAATGAATCCTTGCATATAGAGAGATGCCCATGGGTTAGTTTCATATGTGGGGTTAAAAAGGCCCCAAGGATGCCAAGAAATAAAGCCGAGGACAGGTTAAAGGATGGACATTAATAAGCCACAGGAAGGGCACGTTGGGAAGCGGCTTTGTAAAGCTCTTGCTGGGGACTTTATGAGCCTTGTCGGATCTCGCCGTCAGATTGATCTTTTCCCATTTGGTGGAATGAGAGGAGACTGAGGCTTTCACGGTGTTTCTGATTACACAGCCGGACAGAGCAGTGGGATTCAGGGCCAGCTCCGTCTCTCCGCTGCCGTTTGTTTGCGGCTTAGAGGAGAATGAATGGACGGGTCATCGCAAGGGCTCGGGTTGTCTCTGGGCCTCCTCCACCTTTGCTGGCCCTGCCTCGGGCCCAGCCCTTGCTCCTCTGGTTCTCTTTCTGTGTGGGTTACATTTACTTATTTATTTTTCTGTAATGGGCAGTCTTTTTCTTGCGTTGCCTGGGAAGACAGTGCTACGTCCAAGTGCCTGGATGTGAGCCGCGTAGGGCGCAGGTGTGTCAAAGCGCCTCTGCCAGCTGCAGGACGAGTTCCCTGAAAGGACTTGGAATCATGGCTGCTTGTCCGCTCACAGGCTTAGGGTAGGGGCTGAGAGCTGCTTCTGGTCATCCTTAGGCCTCTGACGAGGCTGGCAGTAAGAGTTGTACTTTTGTGTTTCGTGGTCCGGTCTCTTGTCACAAGGGGGGAGACAGGTGTGTCACGGAAGAGAACGGAATGCTGGAAGGAGGTGTGTGCGTGGCAGGAGAGATGCTGGGCAGATACGATGTTAGTTACAATAATTAACAAACCAGGGCCAGTGAGGTGGTCAGTGAGTAAACACACTTTTACAAGCCTAATGGCTTGAGGTCCACCCAGAGACCCACACAAAAATAGAGAGACATAACCTCATCGATTTGTCTAATGAACTCTATATGTACACAGTGGCTCACGGGTCCACATGTAGACAGCGTGGATTCATTTACAACAATGAGTAAATCTTCTAAAATTATAATAAAAATCCAATAAGAGGAAATCCAAAAGAATCTGGATGGGCAGTGTGGCCCAGTGAGATGCAGGGTCTAGGCCCACTCTGGCTAGATGAGCGATACTGTACATTTACTGTTACATTCAGATATTTGCTTAGCATTCACAAAAACCTGGGTTCGATCCCCAGTACGCTTAGACTGGGTGCGATCACCAGTACCTGTAATCCTGCGCCCAGGAGGAAGAGACAGGAAGATCAGGAGTTCAAGGTCGTGCATGCACCGTAATGTAGCAAGTTTGGGACCAGCCTGGATATATGAGGCCCTGCCTTTAAATCACACACACAAAAATTAATTAATTAATCAATCAATCAATCAATTAATTAATAAAAAAAACAGGATGGAGAAAGCACAGTCTGTAGACCTGAACTCAACTCCCAGATTCCACACACAAAGCGGGATACGGGGTTGTGTCTTTATAATCTGAGCTCTGGGGAATCAGACACCACAGGATTCCTGGGGCTTGCTGACCAGACAGCCTCGCCTAATTGATGCACTGGTGGAAGGCCAAAGCGAGCAGCGGGTGACACCTAAGGTCACTCTGACGTCCATGTGCACATATGCACACATGTGCCTACACTTGCCTGTACACCTAAACAGGAAGGAAGGAAGGAAGGAAGGAAGGAAGGAAGGAAGGAAGGAAGGAAGGAAGGAAGGAAGGAAAACCTCCTCATCCTGCCCCTTACATCGGTTACCCGGCTCCCTGCAAACCAGGGATGAGAATTAACTCCATTCCCTAAGCACGGAGACACTCCCATTTTGTCCTTTTTGTAATGTGCACAATCTCACAGCTATTCAAAAATCAGGAGCTCTCGGAAAACAAAAAATAAAGCGCTGTGTTTAGTTCTCTATCATTAAGTGCTGGTTTGCATGGTTAGTCATTCTTGAAACCCCGGCCTGCAGCCAGAAAACACCCATTTTCGAAGAAGGGAACCAGAATCTGACCTCTAAACAGCCAAAATGCACTCAAATGAAATAGAAATACAGCCATTTGGCGAGAGGCTCCCTCGACTAGCATTTTTTTTTTTTTTTTGTAATGCCACACGGCTCCCCATTCTCACATATGAGCATCATGTATTGTAATACGGAACAGCTATTGACTGGAGCTGAGGTGAATACCCACGCATATTGACCTCAGAGGTAAATATTGACGGAGACAAAGGTAAAATCAATGCTTACCTTGAGGGATAATAAATCTGGATATCTATTGAAATAAGAAGTCGATCGGCACATTGTTATAAACACTTACAGTTATCGTCACTTGTGTGTGTTTGTACAGTGGGTGGCCCGTGACTGTTCTCTAGAAAAATGGAGCCTGAAGTGCCTTCTCCTCAGCATAATTACAGGCCTCTCAGTCAGGTCAGCCGCATTCAGCTTGCTAGGTAGATAACTCTAGGCATCCTTCTCTGTGGGAGTTTAGCCTGCATCTTCAGGAAGCTTCTAGAATTAGGGTGTTTACATTGGTTACTTCAGTCTCTTCCCTCACTAACAGAAAAGACTGACGTGTGTTCTCCCCTACCCGGGCTGGTAGGCCTGGACTTTGGGAGCTCGAGTTGAGACTCATTAGCTTTCCAAAGATGAATTCAGAACTCAGCTGTGGGCCGGGCGAGATGGCTCAGCAGGTAAACGAGCCCCTTGAAACCTGGAGCCTTGAGTTCAATTCTTGGAACTCACATGTAAGTAGGAGGAGAGAACCAGCTACCCAGAAAATGCAACTGCTCTGACCTCCATACATGCACCATGTCATGATGTGCTGATCTACATACATCATACATCCCACCCCAACACACAACAGTAAAAAAACAAAAAAAACTTAACAGTTGTCTGGTGTTCATTTTGGAACGCGTCTTCCACACCAGTGTCTTGCTTAGGAGACTCAACTTGGTCTCCCGGTGACAGAGGTGGGTGTCTGAGGAAGGGAAAGGCGGGAAGTGGAGGGAGTGGGGGAGACCCAAAGGCCACATGTTGGCTGCCCAGGACATGCCTCCACAAGAGGATGGTAAAAGCCAAGTCCTTAGAGCCACGGAGTACCATCCTGTCCGAGGGCAAGTCCAGAGAGCTGTGCCTCAGGGAGACATTCCCCCGTTCTCAAGGGAGGCACATGGGGCCAGAAGGCGCTTCCTCCAACCACGGGCTGTCTGATTACAGCGACAGCTGTTACAAAACCCACGCAGAGGCAGGGGCTGATGATGTCTGCTGGCGTCTTTGACCATGCCGGCTCTCTCCTTCAGCTGGGCGGCACATACTGCCTCACTGTGGGGGAGGAGCGCTGAGTACTGGGCTGCTGCTGGCCCTCGGCTTGGTTCACCTCCAGCCAACCAGAGCAGGTGTCCCGCTTTGGATGCAGAAAGACACCGCAGACTAGCATTTCTGTGGGTAACCAGGTATATAATCTGGGCTCACACCCTGAGACTTATATGTAGGGATCACAGGACCCACCTGTGAGAGTTGATTCTTTCCTCCCACTGTGTGGGTCCTGGGGAGTCCATCTCAAGTTGTTAGGCTTAGAGGCAAGTGTCTTTTTCTCTGATGGTTATGGCCCTCTTCCTAACAGTATCCAGTTCACTCTCTCCCCCCCAACCCCCCACCCGCCCCATCCCCATTCCCCCAGTGTCTGTCAACCAAGGCTAAGTATTTTCCTATTTTAATTTCTCTCCTTAAGGGCAGGGTCTGTGTTTTACCTGCTTCTGTGATCCTTGGATCATAGAAGGGCCCAAAACCCAGAGGAAGTGCAGGGTTAATAAACCACAGACTTCGTGGGCTGTCACGACCAAGGACGGTCTTCTTAGGGAAACTTCTGAACAATCCTGCTACCTCTTTGAGAGTTTCCAATCATTTCTCACCTCCCTACCATGAAGGGTTAATGCCTCGCAAGTTTTATTCTATGAGAAGGGAAATAAATTAATCCATCAAGAAAAACAAAGCCGATGGACGGTTAAACGAGAGAACACCAAGAGAAACCTAAGAGGCACACATTATAAACCTAGGCAGATACCTTAAACTGTGTTTATACACACAGCGTGGACACGTTATCATTTAATTATAGATTCCTCTATACTCTTACTGGAAAGCTATGCGTGAACACCCACTTCTCTGCTGTTGCTACTTTGGGGTGACCAGGGTCCCCGGTGGGAGCCCAAATCAAGAGACACTGAGCTGTGGTTTGGCCTGCCCAGGTGGGTTCCCACAAGCCATGTCGAGCAAGCTGGAGAGACGGCAAAGAAGAGACAGAACAGTCGGGTGGCCACTCAGGACCGGGGAAGGAGGGAATAAGTCCTATTTGTGACATGCCCCGAGGATATGGACAGAGATGAGTGTCAATAAAGTGATAATCAGGAGCATCAGATGGGCCGGCCGAGGTGTGCTGATCTAGGAAGATCAGTTACTGAATGGAAGGGTCTGGAATGTTCTTCATTTACTCTTCTGTTCTGCTGTCGTCATCGCCGTCGTCGTCGTCGTCGTCGTTGTCGTTGTTGTTATTGTTGACTTTCTCCCCTTGCTTCCTTCTTGGCAGTTACTACAAAAAGAAATTCTAAAAAAAGAAAGAAGGAAGGAAGGAAGGAAGGAAGGAAGGAACGAAGGAAGGAAGGAAGGAAGGAAGGAACGAAGGAAGGAAGGAAGGAAAGCACCCTACATATTCCCTGGTTGCCATAAGAAGTGCGAGTCTCAGACACCATCAAACTTGAGAGCTCAAATACAATTGGTAGCAGGCGGGTGACACTCAGGAGGCAGAGGCAGGCCGATCTCTATGAGTTCAAGGCCAGCCTGGTGTATAGAGTGAGTCCAGGACAGCTAACGATACACAGAGAAAACTTTTCTTGAAAAACCAAAGGAGGGGGGGGGATATAATGGGTAGCAAAAGAGATTCCGATAAAGATGGGAGAAGCCCACGGGTATCTGACAAGGCCAGCTTAAGGTGGCTGCCTTGGATGGATGGCGTATGTGTCCTGGCAAGGTGGCAATGCTCTCAGAAAGAGCCTTGTGCACTGCCTCATTCTATTCCTCCTCCCGTCCCATTTCACAATCACCAGCAATCATCAACATCATCAGCACCATCATCAGCACCAGCACCACCACGATCCTCAGTGCTGGGAATGCTGGGCTTTCCCAAAAAAGAGTCCATTCTGGATTCAGCCCTTTATGAACAGCGTCGTGATCAGCTACAAAGTGATGAAGGCCCAGTGAGATGGTTCTAAATAAAATCACTTGACTTTAACCCCTCCTGCCCCCCGCAACCCATACGCCCACGTTAGAAGGAAAGAAAGGACTCCAAACTAGTCCTCAGACCACCCACCCAACCACAGGCACACTGTGTTGTGCAAAGTCCCGCCCACAGACATACATAAATACATTTTGTTGCTGTCTTAATTTAAAGGGGTATTTCTGAGGCAGGAGAGATGATTCGGTGAGGTAAAACACTTACTATGAAGACTAATCACCTGTCTCTGACCAGTACATCTGGCACGACCCCCTCTACCCCCGCCACACATACTCATAAATAGGTAAACGAACTTGAAACATTGCCTGGGTGCGCGTGCCTGGCATTAGACTGTGCCTGGGAAACCCTGGCGTTTATCAGAATAAACATCCCGTAAAGACCAAAGGTTCTCGCGTTCTCTGCGTCCAAGGTGCCATCGTTCCTCCGCGTGGCGTCGCTAAATCACGAGATACTAGCAGGGAGAGAATTTCAAGACCTAATGCCAGAGAGAACTTTATCGTCTGCATGGAGCTCCTTGAGGCCACTTCAAAACTGACATTCGGGGCTCGGGGAGACGGCGGCTCAGGGGGTAAAAAGCTCTTGCTGCGAAACCTGATGGCCTAAATTCAAAACCTGCAACTCACACTGGAAGGAAGAGGACTCCTGAAAGTTACCATCTAGTAATGAGTACATGCTCTCCTCTCTCTCTCTCTCTCTCTCTCTCTCTCTCTCTCTCTCTCTCACACACACACACACACACACACAAACACACACACATATACACACACACATCAATAACAACACTATAAAGAAAATAACAGGGTTGTGTGGCAGCAAGGCTCCCTAGAAGGCAGCATAGCCCTATCTCGTCCTCTAGGTTCAGAGTTAAGCATTTCCCAGTGGCTGCCTCAAGAAGCCAGGTTGCCAATTTTACACAATGACCAGAATCTTCATGATCTGTCCTCAGACCCCCCAGGACTCAGGCCTCCCGTTTGCCAAGTGCCCAACGTGTTCAATTTAGGGCTATTGTCCTGTGGAGACTGCACCAGGGCTTCCCCAGGAGCTGCCCTGGAGAGACTTCCTTTGACCCAGTTGCCTGGTCAATCCTGACCATACCCTGTACCAGCACAAGGCCTGCAGGTAACCTTGCAAAAAGGCCAGGATGGTGCAACAGTCCTTGAACAGCCCCTCGGGTGGGCAGACAGAGTTCCCAATGCTGACTTCATTTCTCGTATCGCTTCAGCAAGTACAAATGGGCAGCTTAAGTCCCTTGTAAACACTCTAGGCATTTACAAGAAGGGAGGCGTGTGTGTGTGTGTGTGTGTGTGTGTGTGTGTGTGTGTTGGGGTGGGGGCTTGATTTACATAGCCATGAGCAAACAGCAGGATATTGTTGATGCTACCTCAGAGACTTAATGTTTCCTGACACAATGGATTGGCTTTCACTGGGACCCACTGCACATCTAACAGGAAGGAGACCTTGGACGGAGATGGCAAATAGTTCAAGACTGACTTCACTGCCCAGGCCGTGCTCACGCTTCGCCATGTCCAAAGGAGGGCAGTGATCGTTGACTGAGTAGCTCTTGAGCTGGGCCCTTTCTTGACTCTGCTTCCCACTTCCAGTGCCTCAGAATGTCCCGAGTGTCCGGTGCCAGAGACAGTGACATTCCTTCTGGTCAACCTCTCTGTTTACAGTAATCAGGGCAAGGTAGTGAGCAGACCTGGAGGCCAAGTGATGGCTTGTTTTTTGAGATAATCAATAAGACTCTTATCTTGAAAGATTCATGCAAGTTTGGAATCAATTATGAATGGGATGATGATAAAACTCGATAGGAGAGTTACTCTATGGGTTGCTTTTCAAACTCTTATCTGAGAGTTGGGCTCTACTTTCTGTTGGTTTCTCTGAAATGTCATAAAAATTTTAACAACCTGTGCTGACTACATTACATCATTACCAAAGAACAAGATTTCCACATGCCTTAGTGGGGGACTTTCAAACTCACACTGTAGAATCTTGGGATGGTACGCTGAAGAATTAAAAGTGTGGGCAGAGCTTCCATCAAGAGTAAAGAGAGATGAAGTGTGGTATTTAGTGAACACGGAATACTACAGAATTGATTCAGAAATCTGATCTGAAAGGAACGTGTCCCTGCTTACAGGCAGATGACCTTGGGTATTTATTTGGCTATATTATACTTAACTTTTCTCGATCAAACTTCCCCATGTCAAAAAGAGCACAGTGGTGTCTTCTCTGGCATTCTAGAAAAGAAAAAAGATTATCCTAGGCCTAGTACATTCCCAAATACACAGAAGGCCATCAGTAAGTGTCATTCATTCCTAATGTCATAGTTCTGACTATGAGTAACCATAGTTCATCATGAGTAAGTTATTTAATATTTCACCCCACATTTTCTACCTTTTGTGGATGTGTGCAGGTGCAGTATTGCAATATAGAGACTGGATCTACTTTTATAGTTCAGGCTGACCTTGAACTTAGGATCTTGCTGTTATCTCCCAAACACTGGGAACACAGGTGTATATAGCACCAACATACCCGGCCTGGTTTCTCACTTGTAACCAGGACAGCAGTAACTGTACAGGGCAAGGCTATTGGGGAAATAAATTCAATAATGAGCAGCACAACATTTGATATGGCAACAGAGATGGGACAGTGTGACAACTTGCATTCAGCAAGAGGAAGAAAACCAAAGAGCCGGAGACCTGCTCCACACATAAGGAAGGACACAGAGGCAAGGTCTCTAGGAGCAAACTGTAGTCAGGAGACTTGGAAGAAGGAACCGAATGACCCAAGGACTCTTGGTGACCGCCATGGGAAAGAGAAGAGGAAGATGCAGAGCTGGGAACCTCCTGGGGACTGACCGGTTAGTGCCAAGTGCCATGTGCCATCAAAACTCCAATTGGTGGCAGGGAGTGTGGCGTTGGCACATGCGTGCACTCCGCTTTGGGAAAGGAATCCACGGCGGTATGGGTCAACTCCTCCACTAAAAGGCTCACCCTCGTGGGACAGAACAGAAGCCAGAGAGGGCCCCAGCTTTCTGGCCAGCAGCCAGGGCACTGGTCTCCATTCAGGACAGGATCCTGCCTAGCACAGAAGCACTTTCTCCTCCGGGCCCTAAATAGAACTCACAGATGACATTTTATGGACCACACTGTTTAAGCTGTCCCTGTGGTCAGAAATAGCCCGGGGGGGGGTGGTCAGAAGCACGGCCTCGGAAATCGGACACTATATTTAGTTCACACGGACGTGGCTGAAGGATTTCTTTTTTACGGTCAGGTTTTGAGTAGCAGATCTGTAACTGGCCTTTGCAAAGGCCAGGGCTTAGGTCTGAGGAGAATAGGGGGGGGGGAGTGGGCCAAGCAGCCAGGTCACCCCGCCCCCCCAGCCTTGCTACTTCCGTCTCAGCAACCCTCAGGGCATTTCAGTTGTTGAAGAAATCATCATTCCTGTTGAGGCGGGAGGAAAACTCCCTCAGTTTTATTCTGCGGTATGGCTGATGTGTACTCTGATACACAGACACTGTGTGTTCAGCCTGACGGATCGGCACCTGTGTGTACACCCATGGATTCACATCATCCAGGGGGATAGGACGATGGATATGCAGTGGAGCGGGAAGAGTCCCTGCCCTGGCCTTTGGTGATCACTGCCTCTTAGCAAGGGGAGCTCTGTCCTGGTTTCTGTCACCTGTGGAAGCCAGGCCTGTGTTTGACTTTTTATACAAGCAGTGTCACTGACTAGATAACTCCTGTCAAGTGTCTAGCACTTTCGGCTCAGCAGTACACCTGTCTCCCAGACCTCATAGCTCATAGAAAAGTCACACTCTGCCGCCATATACTGGGCTCTTGTTGGATGCCGGGCTCGGAAGGATCTTTCTGTTTAATCCTGAATGTGAGCCCAGCAGAGAAGCCATGGTATCCCTGCTCGACTAAAGAGGAGCTGGGAGCCAACCAAGTTTAAATGGCGCAAGTGCGGGATCCTGAGCTCAGAAATTAGCACCCTGGGGCTCACGCCCTAAGAGTGCAGATGCCAGTTTCTCCTGGCCAACAAGAACTCTCTGGGTTGTCTGTCGGCTTCTTTGTTTTCTCAGCGCTGGGGGCTGAGCCTAGGGTCTCGCTCAGGTCAGATAGGTGCTCTATCGCTAACTCTATTTCCGGCTCTCACGTTAGAGCAGTCTGCATGGTTTTATTTCATTTTTTTGGCAGCGCTGGAGATTGAAGATGGGATCTGGAGCATGAGAGGCAAATGAGCTACCACTGGGGACACATTCCTAGCTTCGGTTGGCTTTTTAAAAAAAATGAGAATTCTAAATTTCCATTTTTATTTTTTCATGCATGCGTGTGTATAAGCATTAAAAGAACACATGTGCAGGTCAGAGGACAGCTGTGTGTGTGTGTGTGTGTGTGTGTGTGTGTGTGTGTGTGTGTGTGGTGTGTGTGGTGTGGTGTGTGTGGTGTGTGTGTGTGTGTGTGTGTGTGTGGTGTGTGTGGTGTGGTGTGTGGTGTGTGTGTGTGTGTGTGTGTGTGTGTGTGTGTGCGCGCGCGCGCGCGTTACGCTACTCCTTTACCGTGTGGGTCCTGGAGATTAGACTCACATCATCAGGGTTGGTAACTACAGCCTTTACCTGCTGAGCCACCTTGCTGGCTACCCAGCTACTTTGGTCACATGGTCCACAGCAACAAGCCTTAGCTGTGGTGGTTACTTACTGTTCTCGATGCTGTGAAAAAATACGTGGGAAGATCGCATTAAGGAAGGGTTCTTTGGGCTCTCAGTTTGAGGGTACAGTCAGTCGTGGCGGGGAAGTCATGGCGGTGGGAGCGTAAGAAAGCCGGTCACATGGTGCCCGCAGTCGGGATAGAGAGAGATGGATACAAGTGCTCTTCTGTTTGGTTTGGGATCCCAGCCCCTGGGAGAGCTTAGGATATCCCACACATAGGATAGGCTTTTCCACCTTCATTCACTGAACTAGACATTTCCTCACAAACATCCCTGCAGGTTTGTCTCCTGGGTGACTGATTCTATTTCCTCTCAAATTGACAATCAATGTAAGCCATCACAACGGAGGGCCTTACAGGAAGTGATAAGGATGCTACCGGGCCTCACGTTAATGCTGAGAAAATCAAGATGATCACGCCGGGCCGGGACATCGACTTCATGGATCTTAAACTTGGGTGCAGAAGATAGAAAAGAAAAACACTCAGTCATAACTGTATCCTGCAACCACAGAGGGAGGGATAGGCTACAGAGGGCTTCTGTGAATGTGGAAGCTTGGGCAACTTTCAGACAACAAGAAGGCTGGGGACCTTTAGCAATGTCACATAGCCCGTGATGTGAAGGAGCCTCCCGCATTTGCCCAGTAGGCATGCAGTACTAGCTGCTTTTGCTCTAAGGAAGCTCAAGTGCATCCGCAGTAGACTCCTCAAAAATAGCCTTTCAAAGGCAGCTTTGCCCTTGACTCTTGCTTCTGCATGTCAAAAGCACTTAACTCAAAGCCTCTGGATTACCAATCCTACCTCTAGGGATGTAGGTCCCAAGTCCTTCCCCCTGTGCTATGACATCGAATTATCATGCCCTCATTCGGTGAGTGCCAGCTTGGGAGGAAGGAGGTGCACCCCTGACACTTGGGGCTTCTCCTAGGAGCGCCTTCCCAGTACACATTGCCACATAACCTGCAATGTGCAGTCTGTTTCAGAACAAGAGATTCTGCTGCAGGAAACAGACAGATAATTCTCTTCTGAGTGGAGAGCCACTAGGAAGACATTTATTGGAAGACATCATGCTGGACGCTGATCTGACACTGGGCGGCCTGAGTTCTAGAGTGGGCACATAAAGCAGGTCCGAGGTCATCAGAATTTTTCTGAGAGACCACTGTGCTCTTGGAAGCCAGGGCTGCCTCTTCCAGGCAGGGAGGAATGCATGCTAGTTCTGGCCTTGGCTCTGCCTGCTTCTCTTGTTGAGACACAGGGCCCAGCAGCTGCCTGGGCGTGAAGACTGGGGTGTTAGAAAACACACATTTTTCAAACGTTCAGAAGATGCTCCAAGGAAAAGACTCACAAAGAACAAATATTTCAGGAGTAAAGGACCCACTTTCTTTGACTCCTGCCTTACTCAAGAGCTCTGCGCAGACACAAGAGCACTGAATCCCCGCTTCTCTCTCTCTCTTGCAGTTGGAATAGGCTAACTGTACATCTGGTGTACAAGAAACGCTGCCGATTGTAACATCTAACGGGCAGGATCTTGATTTTTCCTATGTCTTCTCCTCCCCTTCCTCTTCCTCTTCTTCCCATTTTAGATTATATTTATTTTATTTTATGTGTATGAGTTTTTTCTTTTCTCCCTCGTGTATGACTGTGTACCACATGAGTGCCAGGTACCCACAGTGGCCATAAAAGACATCATATCCCCTGGAGGCACAGATGGTTATAAATCAGCACACGGTTGCTGGAAATCCGGCCTAGGTCCTCTGGAAGTGCAGCAATCGTTCTTAACCACTGAGCCATCTCTCCAGCCCAAGGGCAGGACCAGCCTTTTCATCATTGCTGTGTTCCAACACCAGCAGAGGTCAGGCACACAGGAAGTCCTCAGTCCATCAGTGAAAGGGCCTAACAGAAGTGACCTGGGGGAGGCTAGGTAACAGAGACATTTTGCAAACAATTGCAGGCAAATCCAGGAACAGAAGTGACCCAGGTGAAGTTTACCTATTGACCTAGATGAAGACCCTTCTATGAACTAGTTAATCAAAAAAGACAGAACAGACATGCCCAGGTGAGACTGATAAATAATGGACCAATGATATTTCTGTAAAATTATCATTGGTCAACGGAGAATCAGAGACAAACAACATCCATTTGCACAGCCCCATAACACCCACTACTCAAGAGGCTGAGAAAGGAGGTTCCCAAGTTCAAGGCTCACTTGCCTAGCATGTTTGAAGTCTGAGCATCGATTCCCAATCCTACCAATGGAAAAAGAAGAGAGAGGCACAGAAACAGAGAGAGAATGAATACCAGATACATAAGATAGTATATGGTTTTTTGTCTAGCTAAGTGTTCTAAATTACCCATTCCTGTGGCACATGTGTGCTTTCTCTTTGTGTATGTTGCATATGGGTACGTGTGTTATGGTATATGTGAACACGTGTGTCCATATGCATATATATGTGCCTGTATGTAGAAGCCAGAGCTCAATGCTTCTACCTTTCTGTTTTTGAGACAGAGTCCCTCAAAGAACCTGGAGCTCACCGGCTCATCAAGACCAGCTGGCCAGTGGACATTGGTGACCTTATATCTCCGCCTTCTCAGTGCACATGCCCACACCTGCCTTTTTCAGGGATCCGAACACGGATCCTCATGGCGGCACGATGATTGTTTTTACTGTCAGAGCCACGGTCCCAGCTCCCCAGATTTTTAGAGAGGTCTTCACACACCGGAAGCCCAGCGAACGTAAGTAAGCTGGGCGACAACTGACGTGGGGATGTGACTGTTGGAAAAATAAATCTTGACATCTAAGAAGACACAAACCTGTCCTATTGACGAGGTGCATACTTTGCTACGCTGCCGTCCATGTTAATATGATTTCTATCTATACTCGACAGCAACCTTGAGTGACAAGCGTGGTACGGCGGAGCAGCGACGGCTGTCCAAAGTATAGATCTCACTTCATTTTCTACCTTCACCCTGACACGCTTTGGCCAGGTATTGACCACTGAGACGCATTCTTCTGGCCGTAAATACGATCAATAACTCACTCAAGCGGAACATACAACTGTACATTTTCTGCTTATAAAGAGCCATGGATAATCAGTGCCGATTATAGCTCGGAGAGACCAAAGACGCCAGCGCACGTGCTGCCCCTTCTCAGAGGACCAAGCTGAAGATGGTCTTTGCCTTGCCTACAAATGAAATATTTAAAACGTTGTTTCGATGGCCCGAGGTACGCCTGACATATTTGTCGATTTTCCGCAGATGCGAGGAGTGATTAGATTTGGGGGTCAGTTGCGATAAGGTCATCCGGAGACCACGCATTTTAATTTCAAATTCGGGATGACAAACCTGATAAGCAAAACTTTATAAAATAAAAGGGGTGTGAAATCAACTTACGTGACTAGTTGGTATGGGGAGAACTTCTGTATTAAGTCCTGTTATCTAAAGGGGACCTGGTATTACAAGAGAGAATTTCCCTGACAAATAACCTTGATGTTCTAAGGCACGGGCAATGCGCTGCTGTGAAGGACTTCCCTCCATGGTGGCCTGGGTTCTCTGTGGGGAGACCGAATGGGTCAAGGTGTTTATCAGTCAAGAACATATTCATAGGGCTGGAGAGGTGGCCCAGTGGGTAAAGACCTTATCACCCAAATGTGAAGACCTTAATCTTGTACCTAAAGAACCCACAGAAATCTAGGCATGTTAGGGGGGGCATCTATCATTGCAGCACCCCTACAATGAGATGGGAGGTGGGGACAGAAGATTCCTCAGAAGCTCAGGGCCAGCTTGCCCGCCCTGTGGACACGGCAGCAAACAACAGAGGACTAATCTCAAGCTGGGCGAGAAAGCAGAGGACCAACGTTCAAGGTCATCCTCTGGTCTCCAAGTATACTCATAGCCTGAGAGTGCCCCCCACCTTGAATGAAACACCCCCCTCCTGGAGGTCTCTTGATAGTCTAGACAGATCATGGTCATTAAGGTCTGAGGTGGCATGATAAGCAGGCAGGTGGTGATAACTCCAAAGGGTTAAACCGTGACGACAATGAGATGGCCTAGAAAGTGCTTAAAACTCAATTAAAATAAAAACCAGCCCCCGTTTGCTCTCCACAGCCAGATTTAAGGCTTGTCCCGTATTATCTATTCATATGAAAACCAGTGCAGCAATTGAATATTGAATTATGCTAACCCACTTTCTGAGCTATAGAAGATGCTGGCTTCCAGCCCAATGAATACAATAGCCACATGCTTGAGACTTTTAATTATCTAATTAATGGAGTGTCATTTTTGCAATTAGTTCAAATGACCATATGTAACTTTTTTTTCTTTTTAAGATCAGAGTTGTAAATATTTAAAAAAAAAAAACACTTGTTATATGTTGCATTAAAAAATGACCAATAAAGCATTTAATTAAGAGAAGACTTTTTTTAAAAAAAAAAATCATCAAACACATTCTAACATGGCCAAGGGCTGATTTCTCATGACCGGCTCATAGATCCCCTTTAGAAAATTTATTAAATTGAAGGTAAGAGAATGAATTGCCACCTCAATGGGCAGGCAGAAGAGAAATGGGCTTGTAAGGAGAGTTTGCAGGAGGAAGGACATGGAGACGCAGGAGCATGCGTTAGGGATCTACTCTAATGAGGGCCATCGTCAGCGGCATTAGAGAGTGGGCAATCATTCTAAACCATCTCACCTAAGGCCAGTCCTCTCCTTCTCCTTCCCCACCACTTCGCTCTTCATGGGGCCGCTTTGAACTTTATTTATCTATTTATTTTTACATTTTCTATATTCTTTGTTTACATTCCAAATGATTTTCCCTTTCCCGGTTCCTCCCCTACCCATAAGTCCCATAAGCTCTCTTCCCTCCGCCCGTTCTCCAATCAACCCCCTCCCACTTCTCTACCCTGAACTTTAAATCCTCCTCTCTTCTGCCTCTCTCTGCAGGGCACAGGGTGTTACTAACACCTGAGCATTTGGATGAAGAAGCTAATGTGGTAGAAAAGCATGCTTAGGCGAAAGAAATTATTTCTGTGCCGTTTGCTCAGTCCTTCTGTTTGGTAATCTGTCCACAAGGGGTTGGTCAGGGGGCAGGGGGTGAGGTGGGTGGTGGCATGGGGGAGGGGTGGGTGGTGCAGGGAGGGGGCGGGGGAACAGTTCTGATGGGCAGGAGATACTACTGTTCGTGCGGAATGTTAGAGGTGACCAGCCAGCAACTGGTTCTCAGCCCTGATGAAGTTCCTTCGTCAACAGAATAAAGGACTTTTGCTTTCAAAGGGCTCGCAAGATACACACAGAGCAAGCAGATACACACACACACACACACACACACACACACACACACACACAGAGAGAGAGAGAGAGAGAGAGAGAGAGAGAGAGAGAGAGAGAAACAGATTGAGACAGACAGAAGGACAGAGAGGGAGAGGCGGAGAGACAGAGAGGAAGCGACCGTTGTCCCTCCTGACTGCTAGCTGGCCTTTGCTTGCCTGTTCCTCTCCCACGGGTGGCATCTGTGGGTTAAGGATGAAATGGTGACACCTTCCCTTGGCTCCAGAGACTCTTTCCAGCAACTTCGTTTCTGACGGGAAGGAAGCTTTTGTTTCTCTCAGAGTCTTCTCAGGACTTCCAGGAATCCCTCTGTCAGACATGGTGATGTAGTCCCTTTACTTCATTTCCGAAGCTACCTTGCCAGGTAGATGTTATTTGCTTACCAACACTGAGGAGGTAGAGGGCCAGTATTTCCCAACCCCTGCCTCTATCTGCCCCAACTGGAGATAAAGGTGATCTCTGAGCTCCTGTCCCCTTGACAGACTGTCTAACAGAGTGACATTCTGTGCGACCACCACACTTGGCATTTTATGTTGGTTCTGAGAGTTGAACTCAGGTCCCCCTGCCTGGAGAGCAAGCATTTTGCTCCTGCTGACTGTTCCGTTGCTGTAGAGAGACACCAAGACCAAGGCACCATTTATAGGACAGACGCATTTAGTTGAGGCTAGCTTACAGTGTCAGAGGGTAGTCTCTTATCGTCGTGGTGGGGAGGGAGCATGGCTGCAGTCGAGCAAGCCTAGTTCTGGAGAAGAAACCCAGAGATCCATCCTGTTCAGCTAGCAGGAGAGACACTGAGCCCAGCAATGGGCTTTCCAGACCTCAAAGCCCATTTCCAGTGATACGCCTCCTCTAACAAGGACACATCTACTCGAAAAGGGCCACACCTCCTTCCTAATCATCAACTGGAGACTCAAGCGTGCAAATATATGAGCACATGGGGCCATTCTCCCTCAAACCACCTCACTGACAAAGGCATTCACCACCAGTGGTAGCGAGCACTCCAACTGAAATGAGTTTTAAACACATCCGAAAAGCTAGAAAAAGAAAAGTCGCACAAGACTGAAAATGGGAGACATGACATGATAGAGAAAAGACCAACCAGAATCCCCCAGGAAGAAATCCATGAAGGGTTAGGACATAAATTCCATCTCTTGGGTGGTGGTGGTGGTGGTAGTGGTGGTGGTGGTGGTCGTCTCTGGGAAAGAAGGAAGCTCACAAGGAATTGTGAGGCTAGTCAGGGCTGTCAGAGAACTCACAGACATGTGGCTGTCCTTCCAGGAAGAAATGGCTCCGTCCCGTCCAGTACACAGGCCCAGGTGTCACCAGCATGCCCGCTTTCATTGTCATCTGTTTATGAGTCATACTGATCTTTTTCTAAATGACCCCCGGTAGAGTGGCCAATGCTATGAAAACAAAGGGAAACCAACCTGTACCCACTGCCGCCCCTCGCCCCCTGCTCACCATGAAGGTCCGGGAAAATATGCAGACACCATATGAGGTCATGTTCTCATTTCTTGGTTTTGGGTGGGGGTCTGGATGAATGTCTTTCATCCCGTTTACAACAACTGCCCTTCTGTATGTCTACCATTCTTTCTGCCTCTGTCAGTTTGGAATGTGTGTCACCGATGTACTATATATACATTGCGTGTGGCTTGTTGTTATTCATACATATTTATAGAACATAAATATAAAATTGAATGTGAGTGGAGTAAGCTAATGGTTTAAGATTATTTCTAATTACACAAAAAAGGCATCAACAACATGGTAATTGGTGCACATTACCTTGCGTTGGAGTGAGACGTTATCAGAGGCTGGAGAGACGTCTCAGCCAGTAGAAGGATCGCAGCGGAAGCAAGGAGCCTGGGCTCTATCTCCAGGAGCCGTGCCAAAGAGGCAGAGTGTGGTGGTCAAGACTTATATAACCAGAGCACCGAGGAGTGGAGAGGTGCCGACCCCTCAGCCTTGCTGGCCTGCTAGCTTGGCCTATTTGGGAAGCTATAGGCCAAGGAGACTCTGTTTTCAAAAAGCAAGCTAGACAGTACCTGTGGAATGACACCCAAGGTGGACTCCTGGCCTCCACGTGCACATGTAAAAGCCTACCACCCACACATAGGTGCATGTGCGGGCGCGTGCGCGCGCACGCACGCGCGCACACACACACACACACACACACACACAGACACGGGCCCACACACATGTGGTCCTGGCTAGCACTATTGTGAGACTTCACCACTGATGTTTGTAAGTTCTGAGATGGATACTTGCCTCCGAACACACTAGAAAAAATAATCCACTGACACCCGTCTAATGCCAGTGTCTCTGAATAAGAAAAATGTACAAGGGAATCAGATACAAAGGGGCATCCAGTACTGTGTCTCAGAGAAAGGTCTTCTGAGGGGCAGGAAATTCTTTGCCGCGTTTACCTTTTAAAAATTACATTCATTTAGTTGTGTGTGTGTGTGTGTGGGTGTGGGTGTGTGTGTGTGTGCATGTGTGTCATGGTGTACAAGTGGATGTTGGAGTACAGCTTTCAGGAGTCAGATCTCATTCTTCGTGTTGACCCTGGAATCAAACTCCAGGCCTCAGGCTTGGCGGCAAGCCCCTTTCCCTAGTGAACCATATCACCAGCCCACCAAGGGGAACCTTCGAACCAGAGGAAGCAAGGTGGACATTTTGTGACTTCTGAAAAACAGCAGAAGTCTCAGCGTCTTCTGTGGCTTCGGTTGTAGGGACACAGAACGGAAGGGCGCTTTGGAAAGGTGTCTCGGGACGATGTCGCACATTTTCCCTCACAGAGGCAGAGAGCACTGAAGTTTCCTTTAAAAATTCATACAGGAGAATCATTCTCTGCAACCGTGAGAGGGGAACTGTCAGGCGGCATTCCCAATTCAATATTATATTGTGCTTCAAGAAAAGATTTCCATATATTCTAGATTAAAAAAAGCCTCATAAATAAATGATAATCCAGTGCATGCTCTGAAAAATGAAAAAATAATTTTGTGTTTGCATTTTAGTCCGCAGAGTAAAATTTAATCTCTCTTTTAATACAGCATGGTTTATATAAAGAGGTAAAAAGATGTAACCTTATGAAAATTGATTTTTTTTACATGTTTAAAAATGTCTTCCGCTGTATTTATCTAGGCATTTTCTATCTGTGAGGCGAGGGAGCCACCACCGTTTGATAACTTCACCATGTTTGGCTGAAAAGTAAATAGAATTACTGTAGTTTAAGTCATTGATTTTTTTTTCCTTTTTACTATTAAAAATAATCAAGTCCAGATGAGGGCCTTAGGGGTGTCTGGGTTCCCAGAACTCCATCATAGCCCGAGACAGTCCCCAACACATAGTAGGCAAATGCATGGTGTCCTGACTGGTTTTGTGTGCCAACGTGACACTGGCTGGAGTCACCACAGAGAAAGGAGCTTCAGGTGAGGAAATGCCTCCATGAGATCCAGCTGTGGGGCATTTTCTCAACTGGTGATCAAGGGGGAGGGCCCCTTGTGGGTGGTGCCATCCCTGGGCTGGTAGTCTTAGATTCTATAAGAACGCAAGCTGAGCACGTCAGGGGAAGAAAGCCAGTAAGGAACATCCCTCCATGGCCTCTGCATCGGCTCCTGCTTCTTGACCTGCTTGAGTTCCAGTCCCGACTTCCTTTAGTGATGAACAGCTGTGTGGAAGTGTAAGCTGAATTAACCCTCTCCTCCCCAGCTTGCATCTTGGTCATGATGTTTGCGCAGGAATAGAAACCCTGACGAAGACGCATGGCTTAGGGAGAGCAAAGGGCAGTGCAAACCTCAGGACCCGAGGACTTGGTAGCATAAGACCACTAGGTGCTTGTGCCATCAGTACAGAATCCCCTTGTTTCCTGCCCTTCTCCTGATTGGTCTAGGGAAGGACCTCGGAGGCAGGGCTACCTCCTGCATCTCAGTGCACAGGACTGGGCGGGAAATGGCGAGATGCACTTTGCAGTAACAAAATACCCGGTAAACACAACTTACGGGAGGGAGGGCTTATTTTGGCTTGGAGGCCAAGGGGGCACTTCCCTGGAGGCAGGGAAAGTGCAGGAGGGGGAGCATGAGGCTGTCTAGTCTCAGAGCAAGAATAAGAGGTGGAGACAGTTACAAAACCTCAAGGCCCGTCCTGAGCAACGTGAGACCTCTGGTCAGCATCTGTAGCTTAAAGGGTCCACAAACTTGGTAAATCAAACCATACCATATTAATGATCCCGCATAACTCGTCTTTCTCGTATTTTGTGGGATGTGTTTGGAAGACACGTCTGTGTTGATGCCGGCTATAGAAAAGTGTTCATTCTCACAGCTGACAGGCACTCCACTTCGAGGATGTGTATGCCGCCACCGTTTTCCCCGTTTTACTGAGGGTGGCCAAGAGGAGTTTTGAGTTACTTACTGTTGTGAATACTTCGCTACAACATTCTTCATCTTAATCTATTCCACTGACCAAATTACCTGTTGTTTATTACTCCACGAGCTAACAGCAATGTTTTTTTCCAAAATGTCTACACCTGGTGACAACCTCCCCCTTACAGTGTAAGTTGCTCGACTCTCCATACACCCTCTCCCACTCTTCTGATGGATAGACTGCTTAATATGTTTATATTCTGGTATTTGTGGACTAGTTTCTTACTGACATTAACTTTGCGGGGGCCTTCAGACTTATGAGCTTGGGCATGCTTTTAACAGCAGGATATACTTTTCAGGACACCTAGAATTCAAAGAGAGGCACCTGCGCTATCTATAGCTCAACAGAGTAGATTAGGACCAATGCCAGAGAGGTTATTAATGAAGTTAAATAATTTATATCCAAACAAGGTGCACGATAAAACATAACACCAACAGTGAGGGAGCAAAGGGTGTGGTGTGTCTATCGAGGCCGGAGGCCTCCATCAGGTGTCTGCCTCCATTGTTCCCCACCTATTTTGGAGGCGGGGTCTCTTGCAGAAGCTATAGTTCGCCATTGAGTTGGACCAGCTGGCCAGCACACCCGAGGGACCCTTCTGTCCCTGCCTCTCTGGCTCCTGGATCACAAGTGTCCACCACCACACCTGGCTTTTCAGGTGAGTGCCTGGAGTCTAAGCTCAGTACCCCCATGCTTGCCCCAGATCATGTCACCATCTGTGCCACGACCCATACCTTTGAACTGCTGTATAGCTGACCAGGTCCACGAGCCCCGCCCGGTCGCGTGTGTGCTCCAGCCTTATGAGAAGCCTCGACTACAGAAACCACACGAGCAAGTCAATGCAGCACAGTTTTTTTCTCTTCACTCTTCTATCCACTTGGGAATTCAGAGTTTTAATCCCATCTGTTGCTGGCTCTTTAAGATGGAAACCCCTCCCTGACCACGTGTGAAATTCAGAGATGTAGCGTGGAGAGTCTCAAGTGACAAGGGGAAGAGACGGACATTAAAGGCCTAGATGGGATCATCAGAAGTAGCAGGAGCTTGTGGACAGGCCTCATGACATTATGAATACGGTCTCTCTCACCCACTCAGGAGGAGACGCTGTGGTCACTATGGGAAGGATGGAAGGCCCGGGAGGAGGGAGAGGCCTCTTGTAAATGAGAACGTTCACTAATGACATTAGTATGGCCATCGCAGGAGGTGTTCATTTTCCTGCTCACTGAGAGTTTAATAAAAATGTTATGTCTCCTCCATAGAACTGTGATTAATCAGCCCGGTATTGAGAACGTGCAGCGATTCTCCCTCAACAAAGCAATTTTCAAAATTTGAAAAGGTGTAAATTTAATGCAAATTGCTTCATAATCATATATGTACAAAACGGAGCTGACAGCGCCGCGGTTGGGAGAGGAAAGCATTAACAGTTCACGTTTCCTCTGGCGCCCGCCACCTCTCCCCCGTCTCCCAGCTGCTCCTCAAGGGGTACAGTATAACTTAGGAGGCACAGCCAATGGAAGAGCACGCAGAGGAAGAGGGGACGGAAACGGTGGCGATTCTGGTGACAAACTCAACGGGTAGCTGTCTGGGCTGGAATGGTGAATTAAAACAGAAAGTTCTAGAAATGAAAAATGTGGCTTTAATGCGACGACAATGATGACAAGACGACGACATGACGACTACTTGTTTTAACTGGAAACCAGAGAGGCTTGGCAGAAGGGCGAAGGCAATGACCAGCTTTCTCTCATGTGTGGGATGTAGACACGTATGTAATCATCTATATGCATCACACACAAAGACTCCAGTGGGAGCAGAAGGTGAACCGTTTGGGGGAGGAGGAACACAGGTAAGACGGAGGCCAAGTAGGGGAGGAGGTATTGGGGCACACATAGACAATGCCCTAATCATACCCATTATTTTGTACCCCAAAGGTTTATCACATGGCTGGCATTGAGGTGTCTCCCGATGACGTCAGCACTCTGGCAATAAAGGCAGGAGGATCGGGAATTCAGGAGGAATTCAAGGCTCATGCCTACACAGTGAGTTTGAAGCTATCCTTAGCTACATGAGACCCTGTGTTAAAACAAATATGTTATATGCACATGTATATTATTTATATATAAAATACTACACTTTCTGGATCTAAGTTTTCTGGGTGGGAGCAATGTTGTTTTCTAAAGGGAGTCATGTATTTGCTCGCGCTGCTCCTCCCCTTTCAATAGTCCCCAGCTCTCTTGGCATTTCAGACCGTGTTTTGCAAGACTGAACATTCCACGCTCCCCCAGAGATTTGCTCCACCCTCCTGGACTGGGCCAGTCTCGGAGGCAGACGCCAGGTGCATCCAATCTCACAACTCGGAAGTGTCTGCCACAAGCCAGAGGGGACAAGCCCAGCACAGTCAACTCAGCTTTCCACGGGGCTGGTGGGAGGCGGGAGTAAGCCTTGGGGCGTAAACGTGAGGGTGGTGTGAGGAGTGGTGACCGCCTCCCACTGACGACCTGTTAAGGCTTATAGGAATCAAGTAGAAAGCCAACCGGAGAGAACACACGCGGACACTGGTATTGATCTTATGCCAACAGGTGGCTATCCTGTCATTTAAGGGAAGGGAATCTGGGGCAGGGAACATGGAGCAGTTAGTAAAGTGCTTTCTGGGCAAATACAAAGCTGAGCTCAGGCTCTAGAACCCAGGTAGAATACCCGGGTGGTGCTATGCCAGTTATCCCACTGCTGGGGATGCGGAGACAGGAGAATCATGGGGCTTAGCCGGCCAGTCAGCTTTGTAGACTTGATAAACCCCAGGTTCCAGAGAAAGACTCTGTTTTAAGGAGGGGGAAGAAAACCAAGGTAGATGGCTCTAACATGCAATTGATACCCGAAGCTGTTTCTGGCCTCATTCATGCACATACATGTGCATGCACACCCATGTATACCCACGTGCATGCATGCACCTAGACCTATATATGAACCCACACACACAGAAGAAGAGTTGCAGCTGTCCTGGTTTTTCATTTTTTAAAACCTGTAATAGAAAGTCGATGTTCTAGTTTCATCTCGGCAGCTGTGATGAAACGCCACCACAAAAGAACAAATCAGAGAAAGGTTTTACCCTAGCTCACGGCTCCAGGTTACAGTCAGCCACAACAGGGAAGTCAAGGTGTCAGGAACCTTAAACAACTGGCCCCATCATATCCACGGTGAGGAACACATAGAGAGATACATGCATGCACGCTGGCTCGCTCACTTGCTTGTGCTCAGTTCAATTTCTCCACTCTTAGTACAATTAAGGACCCTCTGCCTAGGGAATGCTGCTGCCCACAGTGGACCTGGTCTTCACACATCAGCTAACTTAATTAAGATAGTCCCCCCACAGACATGCCCGCACACCAACTCGATGCAGATAATCCCTTATTGAAACACTCTTCCCAGGTGACTTTGGGTTGTGTCAAGCTGATAATTAAAACTATCCATCACATGGTCCCACACCCATGAGTCTATGGGCGGCACAAATTGAACTCAGTGAGTTATAAAAAGGAAAACAGAAAAAGAGGACATAAACTGGGGGGTCTGGAAGGAGTTGGTGGAGAGGTGTGTGCGTGTGTGTGGGGAATGGATGGGATCAAATTACATTGTATATGTGCATGGAATTCTCAAAGAATTAATAAAAATATAAGAGCAGCACAACATTGTTAGTTTGGGGATATTAAAGTAATTCTGAAAGATTTAAGTCTCACCACACTCCTTGGATCTGGTAGCTTTTACCGTACTAGCTCTGCAGGGCCTAAGATTGAATGGGGCAGTTCATTTCCCATTAAATACAATGAAGACTCAACCTCATGGACCCCCGATGAGTCACGGGAAAGCAGGGGCAGCTGGTTCCTTTCTGTTTCATCTGAAGTGGGATGTACTGCAGGATGGCCCCAGGATTCCTTAGGCATGGTTATGGGCCTGGCAGAGGCTGCCCTGCTGGAGGCTTGGCTAGTAAATGTCGTTCCCTATAGGACTTCATTGGTCCCTCTTTCTTTCTTTCTTTTCCTTCCTTCCTTCCTTCCTTCCTTCCTTCCTTCCTTCCTTCCTTCCTTCTTTCCTTCCTCCCTTCCTCCCTTCCTCCCTCCCTTCCTTTTATACAAAGAATACGTTGGCTTGGGCCAGATGGAACTTTCCAGAGCCGGTGGGAAGACCTAGTTCATTCTCCTAAGTCCTTGTGTGTGTGTGTGTGTGTGTGTGTGTGTGTGTGAGAGAGAGAGAGAGAGAGAGAGAGAGAGAAACCCTTGTGTACATGGATAGGAGAAAGCAATGAGCCCTGGAACCTCTCATAACAGGATGAGCCTCTCTCCTTGGCATAGGGCACCTCTCATGGCTGGCAAAGCCTTTACAAAGGACCAGGAGGTGATGTGAACTCCACCAAGGCTCTTCACCCACATGGGCATCATGTCAAGGGTAGTCAGCAGTCCACTGTGAGCCTCAGTGTCTTCTTCATGACACAGGGATCACGAGATAATGTATCGTTTTAGTCTAGAGCCTGGCACATGGGAAGTCCGTAGAAGGGGTGCATTTGAGCTGTGACAACTCTGGTATTCACACTCTATTCCATCCTGTTCACGCTCTATACTGTCCCTCCTGGTACCCTCTCCCTCCCACTCAGCTCCCCAATGGAAACCCTCCACAGCTCTGCCTCCTCTGACGGCTGAAAACAATAAAGAGCAGGGAGCAATCTGATCCTTCTTCATCCGGTTGGCGCCCACTCTCTGCCCATCTCCCTTTCCCCGACAGGAACACGAGGAAGAAGTAGGAAGATCCACTTTGGTGCCTGTCCTACTGGGGGATCATGTCCTGGAACTTGTGGGAGGAGTCTGTGGATCCCAGGCAGGCAGAGTGCACCCCTCACCTGCTTCAGAGCATTTACCTGCGCCCAAGGTCCATAGCGACTAAGTGCTCTGGCACCGAAGGTTTCATCTGATGCTTGGGATGGTCTAAGGTTGCTCGGTGAGGAGGTGGCTCTGCGGGTAAGGTGCTTGCCTCATGTGCGGAAGGACCACAGTTTAGAAAACCCCAGCACCAGCAGCAAGGCCAGATGTGGCAGAGCGTAGCTGCAGTCGCATCAGAAAGGAAACAAAAGAAAAGACAGAGGGATGGATCCCTGGAGCTCCTGGATCAGCCAGTCTAGGTCCTATGCCCAGCATAAGACCCCGACCAAGGTGGCCGGCAATGACTGAAGACATCTGATGCCAACATGTCTGATGGTTCCGTGAGGTGTTCGCAAAGGGTCCCGTGGAATACGATAAGGAAGAGGAAGCAATTGGTCCCTCGTTCCCTGTTTCCTTTCTCCACTCCTTGCACCCCCTACCAACTTCTACTGTGTAAGAAATTACCCCCAAATACAAAACAGCTGCCAGTATTTAGTCTCTGGTTCTGCCAAGGTCTGCGAGGAGAGCTTAGCAGGCTTCGGGGAGGCAACTCCACTCTTAAGTCTTGGTCGTTGCTTGTGGCACCTGGTAGGCTTGTCCACACCAGAGCTTTACACGGGTTTCGGGCAAAGCATGTGGAAGAGCACCAAATACAGAAACAGCTATCTTCCCTTCTTCCTTGTTGCTTTTTTGGGGGAGGTGGGGGTGGTGGAGCGAGACAGAAACCACGTCTTCCCACGCATGTAGCCCAGTTGAGCCTGGACTTCTAATTTTCTCTCGAGGACAGGAATTACAGATGTTGACCCACCAACCTCTCAGACGCCTTTCGGGTTGTCACCTGAGTCATGCTCGCTCTCCGTTGGCCAGGGCCACTGAAGGGTGAAGGTTCGAGGGCTCGTTAGGGCAAGGTGTTACTCCACGGTTCCGGGGTATTCCCGTGATGCAGAACCGGGGTGAGAACTGGGGGCCGCTTTTAGTCAGCCTGGAGTGTCAACTGTGGGTGCCTCAAGTACCTGATGTTTGCCAACCAGGGTAAAGCTGGAGCTAGTTCTTAAGTCCAAGGGAAACCGGCAAAGTCTGATCACTCATCAATTCTCTTAGATCCACTCTAAAGGGACGTGGGTGGATGAGAGCCTTTGCTTTCGGAGTTCAGCTTGAAGTTCTGTCTCAATAGGAAGACGCCCGCGTGTACGCACGCACGTGCATCCTGAATACAGAGCACCCTTGCACGCGCGCACACGCGCGCATGAATCCATATTGTTCAATTTAGGTCTTTCCAGCTTGTCAGTTGCATTTCCCCCAACACCCTACTGCCTCCCCCGAAACGGCAACTGCTTCTGAGGTATTCAGAGCGTTAAAGGGAAATAAATAAATAAGGAGAGAGGGTAAGAGGCAAAGGGGCAGCCGTTATCCCACACAGAGGAGTGGGCCGAGGGAGGCATTGTCAGAGTGGTTTTTTTTTCTTACGAATGACATTTTCAGCAATATAAATTATGATTTATTTTCCCATGTAATCATCTTGATTGCAGGCATCCTTTTGGAGAAATCGCACCGCTCTTGGCTAGCTTTTTAAAGCCCCAGAAGACAACTTTCAATCCTGATTAGTATGTATGATGGGAAATCAGATACATTATATTTAGCTTGAAGTGTGGAGTGCAGAGGGTGCAAAGAAAGAAAGATAGGGGGAGGGATGGGGGGAGTGGAGAAAACATCTGTAATCCTCCTCTGAAGGATTGGGAGGCGCACGGTAGGGGGAGAAGCAAGGGGAGCCATTGAGCGTGTGGGGTTGTCTTCCTGTCATTAACCAATTGTGGCTCCTCGTCTGGGGACTCTTGTGTCGTGAGGTTTTAAATGTGAGGGCTTGGAGCCCAGGACAGGTTCCCGCTCTTGTATTAAGACGCTGAAGGGTCAGCTTCCATCCTCATGGTCTTCCCTTGAGCCAGTGGTCATGACTCCAGGCTCATCCACTGAAAGGTGAGCCGGCTGAGGATCTGCGGACTTAGATGAACTAAAAAGGTATGTAGGGACTCACTAGGTCCAGGCAATCTGTTGAAAAGCTATGCATGGTGCCAGACCTTTATGATGATAATCCATGATACATCTCTCATGGGCCACGGGGAGGGGGAGGGGGCAAGTGGAATGCCTTGGGCAGACCTTTTGGCATTGCAAAAAGACATTGTCTGTGAAGATCTCAGTCTAGAATTGTGCCACCAATTTGCAAAGCAAACTGCAAAACCATGACGTTTTACGTAAGCTCAGGTTTTTGTGTGGCGCTGTGTCCACGGCTCTCCTTGGTCACATGCTCCCTTGGATCCCATGGGCTGGACACACCCAACTTGAGGAATTTCCAAGCCCAGACTCACTCTCAGGCACTCTGGATGCCTCCAGCACTCCAGCTCCGGGCCTGGCTGGTCCCGTACCGGAACAGAACAAAGGAGCAGCCCCTCCACTCCTGGGTGTGAATGAACTGGTGTGGGATGTGTCCGTTCTCACACTGACGTCACATGGTTGCATGGTGGTGGTGGTGGTGGTGGTGGTGGTGAGGGGTGGGGGGGAGGTCTAAGATGAAGCTGTATCTCAGAAGAGCACCGTGCGAAGGTGACATGGTCACACGCCAATCCTCTCCAGGCTTAGTTTTTCTCCCCTGGCTCACACTGTTCCATGCACAGCAGAAAGGGAAGCTGGGAGGGTGGCTGTGGACAGCCTAGCTTCCCCACCACAGAGCTAACAGGTGACATCCACCTCCTGGATGGTCCCAGCAACCCTCGGTAGCATCATTCCAAGCGGGTCCAGAGAAGACAGTCTGTTGAATTCAGCCACGAAAGAGACTAACCATTTTTTATCTCTGCCATGTCTCTAACTGAGGCTGGCGGCCATATAATCACCTTTCCCTTCCCCATGTCCTTTTCTACTGCTTTAGGCAGCATCATATGTGTGGCTCACAACTGAAGAAGGTCTGCCCACTATCGGGGGTGGGGGGGCTCTGATTGCACTTTGGGTGCTCTCCCTAAGCGCCCTTGCAGGACATCTTCTTCAAGTATGGCAACCTCCTTCATTTCCTGTCTCGGAAAATGCTAGGCTTTTCCTTGCTATTGAAAATCAAGTCAGGGCCGAGGAGGTGTGTCAGTCAGTGAAGTGTTTGCCTGGCAAGCGTGGAGCGGGGTCCCAGGCATGGTGGCACCCACTTGTAACTCCAGCACCAGTAAGATGGGGACAGGAGGGTCCTTGGGGATGGCTGGTGACCAGACTAGCTGAATTAGTGACCTCCAGGTACCTCAAAATTCAAGGTGGCTGGCTCCTGAGATAGGACATCAATTAAATCTGTCCTCTGGTCTTTATAGACACATGCATATACATGCCCCTGCACACCTACCTACAGTGAACACACACACATATCCACACACACACCTACCCCCACCCCCCCACACACATACACACACCACAGAGATACAAACACACACATAGCTTTTGCGTATAAAACTCTACGGTTCCAGGGTACCCAGCTCACAGTGAACACATGGCTAATCCCAGGCATTGATCTGTCAGTGCGTTGTTCTACATAGATTTGACAAAGGCTATCGAAAGCTCCAAACCTGATGCCCAAATCATGGAAGTCTATTTTGTGTTCAGACAGCAGCATTGAGAAAGTGAGGGAGATTCAAACCACAAGTTAGAATCTCGTACCTTAAAGGGCCTTCATCTACGGGTCTCTGTTGCTTTTCCTGGGGTGTCAAGGGGTATGGGTGGGTGGCCTCCGACGGGCAGGAAGGCAGCCACCTGCTATGACTGAAGAGGAGGAACCTCAAGCCCCAGGCTTGTAGCTTTAAGGGACTAAATTCTGCCAATATCTTGAACGAACGTGGCAGTGGATTTCCCTCCAGTGTCCGCAGACAGGAGTGCAGCTCCAGCTGACACCCTAGGGTCTTCCTGAGGTTCAGACGTGATAGCACAGCTATAACGGGTTCCCCACTTTCGACCTACGGAACTACAGCTAATAAGTGAGTACAGGCTAGAATTACCAAGTGTGTGTTGATTTGTCACACAGTGACGGCGCACGGACAGCAGCAAGCGAGAACTCCAGCTTAAAGAACCCTAAGTAGAACGTCTCTTCTGCTTGTCTGAAAGATTTATTTTTTGTTAGCTTTCAAAATCACAGTATCTACAGAGCATAAAACTCCTGACCCCATACCCCAATCGCCACGGCTCCGTTCTTTTTAGTTAGAAAAGGTTGGTTGCAAAACACTACTTATCACTGTTATTTTCCATGACAGCGGTGCTGTGCTAGCCAGGAGTGTGTTCAGGAGTAGCTAGCGAAATTCCTTTCCTATGCCAAGCGTTATGTAAAATCAAAAATTGAGTGGGGACACCCTCATATCCCAACAGCACTGAGGATTTAGGTTACACAAAGAATATACTTTCTTCTGTGTTACTATGGATCTTTGTGCATAAAAATATCAGTCCACCTCATATAATCTGTCAAACTACAGAGGGAAGAGAGAAAGGAGTGGCTTTGAAAGTTCCCCCTTATAACCAAATTATACCAAAAAAAAAAAAAAAAAAAGACCACCTCTTACTCATTTCTCTGAAGCAATGTAACAGCAAACTCCTGAGAACTGAGGTATTTCATACAAATGTAGCTTTGGGAGGAAGCCGGGAACTGGACTTTCTGCATCAGACTGAAAGCCACACCATACATGAAGGGAAGAGAGCAGGTCGGGTGGGACTTGTGGTCTGTGCCTGGTCACCTGGGGTCTGTGAGACGGATGGGCTGAGGACCTTCCTGTCCTGTCACACGACTAAAGCCACTAGTCAGAACACTCTAGCAAGAAGCTCACGCCAGTAGCGGGTTTCCCACAAGGAGAGGGATTCAAGAAAGGAGAAAGAAAGGAGATCTCCCGTGGAATACACAGAATAGCCACACGTGACAAACCCTGCCGCTTGCTGACCATGCTGCTCCCGAGCCCTTGCTCCCTGACACTCGTGACAAGTGTGGCTAGATCCAGGGCGATGCAAGGCTCCTCGTGAGGGAGGGGAAGTAGGTGGAGCCATTTCCACTCATTGTCTGGAGGATGTCCTCCACGGCTGAGGATGCTGCTCTCGTCACACACACACACGCACACGCACACGCACACGCACACGCACACGCACACGCACGCGCACGCGCACGCGCACGCGCACGCGCACGCGCACGCGCACGCGCACGCGCACGCACGCACGCACACACGCATACACACACACACACACACTCACACACACACACACACACACACACACACACACATTCTGTTGACAGTCACGTCTTAGCTACTTGTGGCCTTGGCTGTGGTCTCAGTTCCCACCTACTCTCATTACGCTCAACAGCTTAGCTGGTGCCAGCCTTCTTTGCCAAAGACAGAGGGATGCTTCAGAAATGGCCCAGTTCCCTTAGTACATCAGACATCACAACATTCCTAACCTTCCTGGTCATGATCTTTCCCACGAAGGGAGGAGCTGCGATGGGCTAGGTCTTGGGAGCCGCCGGGAGACGTTTGCTCTTTCTCCCGACTCCTCTTCCCCACCGCTCTCCTTCTCCCATGCTGGGCTCCTCCCAGACTTGACTGTTTCTCTTGTCACACACATGCTCAGGACATGAGCATGAGCAGAATGGCCTTATAGCTTGGGGGTGGCAGTGTGAGATGCCAATCAGGCTAGCAAATAGATATCACAATAGTCCTGTGCCTGGGGAGGGGGGTATTGGGGGAACAACTGAGGATACCAACTTGCTTGACACAGTCTGGAGGAGGAGGAGGAGGAGGAGGAGGAGGAGGAGGAGGAGGAGGAGGAGGAGGAGGAGGAAGAGGAAGACGAAGAGGAAGACGAAGAGGAAGAGAAAGAGGAGAAGGTAAGAAGCACAGATCCAGCAAGTCTTTGGAAAAACTGCAGCCAGTTGTGGATAGAACATTCCAGGCAGCTGAATGCACCAATCCATACAAAGCATACTCAGGTTGAGCCCAGAGAAAGGTGACGGAGGCAGAAGCCAGCTCAGTGACTTGGAGGCTCAGTGGATTGGAGGCTGGTGTGGAGGAAGCCTAGAAGGGGTGACAACAGCTTGCTGTGAGTAGGAATACCCACGGATTACCGCACATCCTCCTGCCAAGAGGGATGTGGGTCTGACATGGTCTAGAAGACCAGAAGGCACATGCCTGGCTAGACGGGGCACGGGCTGCTTAAGTCCACCCAACTCCTCCCAAGCCAAAAAAGGTCGGCCACATCACTTCAGTCAAGAGAAGCGTGGAATCCTAGTTTCGTTGTAAAGTCTAAGACACTAGCAGTTCCTTCGTTTCCCTTAGAAAAATCTGGGCAGGCTAGAATGGCTCGGCCATGAAGAATTTGCAACCCAATCTCTGATGGCCCAACGTCCATCCCTGGAAGCAGCATGTAGAAAGACGAAAGCAGATTCCTTCACGTTGTCCTCTGGCCCTGCCGTTCTCACGGCGGCATGGCCCTCCGTCACCCACATCATATACACACGTACAATAACAATACACGGTGAAAGAGTCTTCAGTAGGTCAAGGAAGAGAGACCTCCATGAGCCACAAGTCGTGACCATCTAGGCTAGGAGATGGGGGTGAAGATGGAGATCCCAAGGCGTGGGACATCAGTTTGCCCATTATCCAGAGATCGGAATGGAGGCCGGGGTGGGAGGGTGGGGGGCTGCAGCCTGGGGCCAGTGCTGCTGCAGGAGGAAAACATCCCTGAGGTCAGGGATGGAGGTTGTACAGAATCGCAGCCCATAGCCACTCCCTGAACCAGCAAGCACTTAAGGTGGGCCTACTGTGTGCACAGCCTTTGCTGAATCACTGTTCTAGAGAAATATACTTATGTGTCTCTTTCTCCCAGTAATGAAAGAAGGGGTGAGGGGGACAGTTTGGAAGTTTGGCCATGGCTCCACTGGAGACCAGGTTAGACCCTTCAGCTTCTGTCATCAATTCCCTTCTCTGAGATTCATTCCTGACAAACGACTCCCAGCGTAGCAGGCCCAGCATGGGAAGGACTCCCACGTTCCGAGAATGCTGAACGCTGAGTTTCACCTCTTTTGTTCAGAATCGGATCCCCATCACCTACAGTGGTGCTGCACAGAGACAGTGCTCAAACAGGTGGTGAGTGACTTTTAAATGGGAGAAGCAAGAAGCAATAACTGATACTCTGTGTGTGTGTGGGGGGGGGGGGGATCGCTAAAGCTGGCATTGGCGGTTCAGATGTGAAGAGAATTTCTCTGTGAGTACAAAGTGTGTGAAGGAGCATCAGAACAAGAGGATGTCGAGGTCAAAGTGATGATGATGGTGATAATGATGGAGATGGGGAGGAGGAGGACAAGGAGGAGGAGGAGGAGGACGAGGAGGAGGAGGAGGAAGAGGAGGAGAAGGGTGGTGGTGGTGATGTTGAATAGCTCCTTTATCCTGTCAACAAGACTGAACATTTAGGAATGGGGGCAGTCAGGGTGTAATCTTTTACTCAGAAAAGCAGTAAATGGGGGTGCTGGCCTTGAGATACTCTCTCTTCCATGTTCTCCCTGCCTTTGTCATTGTGCTGGGGAATCGAACCCAGTACCTCACACACGCTAGCCACGTGCTCTACCACCAAGACCCAGTCCCTAGTCCTTCATCTAGTCCTTACTAGGAACAACTTCTTTCTTCCGTTTTATTGGAATCTGCAAATGTGCCGCCAACCTCCAGAGAACCATGAGAAAATAGTGCAAGACAGTATGTGCATGACACTGGCCGAACTTTTCCTACACACCAGCGGCGGCTATGGTGGGCACCGAGACTCGGGCCCAGGTCAGGCCGGCCTCTCCTGACTCAGGTCACCTTGGTCACCTGAGTAAGTACTTGGTCAGTACTATTTATACTATGTGTCATGGCTTTATAGTTGCACTCTTCATGCCTGCACGGTTAAGATGGCATCTAAGGTACACGAACCACCTCTAATAAGGGACAAGAGCCTTCCATCACAAGACCTTTGCTCCTCACAAGTCAGGGCTGGTCACCAAATCCCTTTGGCTACCACTGACCCTTGGTCTGCCTGTGAGCCGTGTGTGGCCGACCAGTTACTGCCCACCTCCGTTGCTCCTTGTCCGGCTCCTCTTTCTCTCCAAAGGAGGAGGGGGAAATGCCATGTTTATTTCCAAGCTCCCCGAGTCTGATGTGCAATAGGCTGGCATTTGCTGGTAAAGCAGAAAATTATAAGGAGGGCCTAATTGACCCTCCTGTGTCTTTGCAAAAGCCTGTCTGTGGTCTCTAATTGACCCTCTAGGTACCTATGGAACAATGAATGAATCTTCGCGAAATAATGGAGGGCGATGATTAATAGCCTGGGCCTGGCTGGACCTCCTGACTCTAGCGGCTCTCTCTGTCCTCCCCTCCGCGACACTCGATTCCCTGGATTTTATAAGCAGCGATTTATTATTATCGCTGAATAATAAATATCCCGCAGTCAACACAGGAGAGATCAGAGACGTCACGATTCTGCAGGGACAGGGATAACGTTTGTGGAAGCTGGCACCTCCATTTTTCTCCTTTTGGCATCTCTCAGAAGAGGCCTCCTGTGGCCTCCACCGCTGAACTCAAAAAAGCAGGAGATGGCTACAGCTTCTAATACAATTGCCCCAGATATAAAGTGCTATAGAATTATGGGGGAGGAGGGTTGTTCTTAGTCCTAAAGAGTAAACTTTGCCCCACTTGGGGGAGGCAAGAGCAAAGATAATGAAACTGATAATAAAATAAATGGTATTGATGTGGTGGGAAGTGGGTAAAGGGCCTATTCTTCACACTATCATCATAAGTACACAAGGAGCATCGGATGTGCAGGCAGTGCTACTGGCCCCATTATTCGGGTGAATAAACTGAGGTACAGCGAAAGAATGCCATCTTCCTGAAATCACAGGTCCAGATATCTGCCTCCCTGTGCAATCCACCACTGCCTTCCTACCATTCAACAGAAATGTGCCAGCGTGTAATTCTAAAGACAAGCGTATTGAGATGTGGGCAGGCCAAGTGCGGGAGATTAGCTTTCCTTTCTTATGGTTTGGCTGAGAAGTGCCTCCTTCCCCCAGACAGTGTAGAAGAGCGCATTTAATTTTAGAACTGTACGCGTCTCCGCGGAGAGCCAACAAGCCACACGATTGTTTTTTCAATTCATAGCAATAAGTATGCTTGTAACTAAAAATTCTTTAATGGGGGAAAAGAGGACTTAGGCAGAGTGGCCCCGGGGCCTGCAAGCCCGGTACGGGGCGGGTGAGGCAGGGGGATAGCGGACAGCTTAACATTGGCCGTGGCTACATAGCAGGACCTAAAACAAAGCGTATGAACAAAAAGGCGAGGAGAGAGAAAACAAGGGAAACAAAACTGCCGGGAGAGGAGTTCTTAAGTCTCCTGCAACCCTGCCAATGTCTCCCTTTCCTTGGGGACCTTAAATGGCAAAGAGAGCCACACGCCATCTTTGGGGCCACGCCACTTTGTGGGCTCCCTTTTCTTCTTGGTCAGTGCTCTGTGTGTGTGTGTGTGTGTGTGTGTGTGTGTGTGTGTGGGGGGGGGGGAGGGCAGATGCCTACTCAGCAAAAATTAGGGCTTTGGTAATAAGTATGGTTTCTATGAGAGGAGTGGGTGTCTCCTGGGCCATGCTGCTCTCCTGTCCCCTCTGTTCCAGTCGCCTCCTCATCAGAAAGCACTGGGGTCGCCATGCAGTCAAGGGGCTCAGGGTGAGCACGGGGAGTTCTGGGAGCCAATTGTGCCAGTGTGGAGTCCCCGGGCACCATGAGCAGGTCGCCTTCAGTCACCTCCACGGTCTCTTTAGACAGTAAGGTTTTAAAGACCAAACGAGATTGCCTTGGAAGTGTTTTGTTCAAAGGCAGGTGTGCACGTGCGCCTCCCCTCCTGGATCCCAAATAAAACCTGCCTGGGAACAGATGGCTTTGCATAAATCAGACAGGGCTGTGCAGGATGAGATGGCTTTATCAGAGGGGCACGCAAGAGTATTCTGGGTGGGAAAGCTCACATATGAGGTAACACGTATATTCTACATATATCCCACCTTGACTTATATCCAGCCTTACTTATGTATGCATTAGGGCTGTGGACCCATCAGCCAGCGCTACTATCAGGTTTATGGAATTGGCAGTGAGAGCCCCAAGAAGTTCCATCTTCTCCCACCTGGAGGCCACTCTGCTGCTGATGCCTTGGGTAACACACCTCATTGCTTTTCTGCTGTGTAGCAAGAAGCTGCTACACGTATTTGTTTCAAGCTGAGATCCACTGTCTTCCTAAACCATGCTTCTCAGGTATCCTGAGGAAAAAAAAAGCTCTCATCTCCTCAAAATCCTCCAGGAGGTTACTACTGAACTCCTCCTCTCTAGATGCTTGACTGTAAGCTGAACTAAGTTCAGCTACGCTAAGGGGAAACCGCAACTCCCAAACTCCTGTGTTTCAATTTCAATCCGGCTGAAGTTCTCCACAAGGCCACACAGCCTTTGGTGGGTGGTCAGTGTTGCTAATTTGACAATCTAAAATCACCTCGGAGATGGGGCTCTGGGAGTATCAGTGGGGGCTGGTCTTCACTGTGTTCACTGAGGTCGGAAGGTCCTGCCCACTGTGGGCGGTGTCCTTCCCTAGCTGCGATCCTGAAGTGTGTGAGTGGAGAATGGAGATAGAGCAGAATAACGTAGTAGGCACTCATCTCTCTCTCCTTCCTCGTTCCGGATGCCACGTGACAAGCCACTTCAAGCTCCTTGTCCTAACGGACTCTCTACCCTTGGAACCGAGAGCCAGAATACACCTCGTCCCCCTAAGTTACTGTTTCACTATTTTATCACAGTAGTAGGAAAACCATAAACAAATAATCTCAAGATTCAGCCACACTCAATAACACTAGCAATGACCACCAAGTCGGCGTGCCAGATTTGAAGGCCTTGGCTGTTTCTGTCCAACCTCCTCCTCCTCCTCCTCCTCCTCCTCCTCCTCCTCCTCCTCCTCCTCCTCCTCCTCCCATGCTGTCTGCTCCCACACTCACCTGAACCACAGGAAACCACTTTCTGCCCAAGATTAAGTTGGAGCTTGTTTTGTTGGCCACTTTCTTCCCCCCTCTCTCTCTATTGGGGACAGCCTAACTCTCCTAAGGCATTGCTCAAGCTCACAGCCATGTCTCCCGTCTTTACTGGGACCCCAGCCAGTTTGTAGATAAATTACCCACAAGGGCACCTTCCAGATGCAAGTCAATTCACTTTCAGGGTTTTCCCAGGGGAACCATTCTGCTCTTCCATAGGGCTCTCATATTCAGCCCACCATCTGTCCATCAGCCTATGGCCAGGTCCTAACCAATCACACATGCAAGCCCTGTATCCCAGAGACCAATGACAAGCACCAAACCAGCCAATCCTAAGCCTGCCTGCTCTGTCTTGCCCCTCCTTCTTGTGGAAACCACAAGGACGGCCCTTTCTCACAGCTTCCTTCTGCATTTCCCCGAGTGGCTCTTGTGACTGGAAGAGACCCTTGGTCTGTGTGTGGAACTGTGTATGGAACAAACCATGCATGGAGACCAGAGGTATCCACTAAGAAAGATACGTGTGGTGGCCCAGGCTTGGCATCCCAGTGTTGGGGAGGCAGAGACAGATCTGTCTGATTTACTAGCTGACTATCTTCCTTAAGCCAGTAATGCCAATGTTCTAGTGAGAGACTCTGCCTCAAATAAATAAGGTTGATCTGTGGAAGAAAACCAAGGTCATCTTCTCGCCTCCATTTGCATTCCTGTCCACAGCCATACACAAGTACAACAGAATGAAAAACAAAGGCACACAGGGCCCTTCTTAGGCAGCCATTTCTAATCAGGAAGCAGGACCTTCCTCCCCATGGTCCAAGATTAGCGGACTTCCAGGCCCTCACCGTGGCCCCTCTGACTAGACTTGCTTATTCAGGGCTGTCGGCCGAGGGGCAGTTCCTTCATATAGCTGACAGTGGCCATCCAATATGGAGTTAGTTTATAAAACTGTATCAGGCTATAAACAGAAAGTCACTGCTCCCTTTTAAAATAAAAGGGATGCTGCTTAGTTGCACTAAGATACAGACACCTTGGAAGGTGAGCATGTGTCACCTCCTCTCCTGGATCCCAAATAAACTTGCATTCCAACAGATGGCTCCCTGCAAGCCAGATGATACTGTACAGGGCAAGATGGCTTCATTAGAAGGATGTTACGAGGACAATCCTTTGGGGGAGGGATGAAGAGGTGAAGCAAATTCAGCTTTAACTACACATCACATACGTATGGATTTTGGAGTCCGCATGAGGAGTGACTGCATCTTTGAATGATACCCCTGGTGACATTCCTATCCTTGTTATTTTTTTAATTGCCCTAAATTGGATTATATAAGGCCATTTTCATGCATGTATTAATATACATATGTACCCAGAGCACAATTCCCTGCACCTGGTGTACACACCCTTTATCCCGCCTCTTTCTAATGTCTTTTGTTCCCCTAGACAGCTTTACTTCCTGTCATCTGTAAATAGAGAATTTTATGGATCTTTAAGTGAGAAGAACACGGCACCTTTGTCTTCCTGAGATTGACAATTCACTTAGCATGACCATCTCCAAGATACGTTCTTTGTCCTCCAAATGAAAATCTGTGGCTGAAAAAATAAAATTCCCATTACGCCTATGCACCACCCAATTTCTCTGTCGTTGGACACTTTGGTTATTTCTATAACTTAGCCCCTGTGAATCAACAATGATGTAAGTATCTCCATCTCCACAATACGTTGACTCCATTTCCTTCTGTAAGGAGCTGGAGACAACACACCAGGAGGGAAGAGAGTCAGGACGAAGGAGAGGATGGCTAGACAGCTCCATGAACAGGCACAGAAGGCCCCTCCCGACCCAGTTTTCAGCATCTCCCTGCTGTTGCTGCCTTGTGGAAAGGGGCTAGTCTCTCCAACTGGAAACCACATCCTTCTGGCCAATCCACTTGGCTGCCTGTTGTATCAATAAAGTTTTACTGTCACACGCTCCCGACCATCTGCCGATATAATACAAGTGTTGGCCTTCACTGTGTCCTGGAGTTCCCAGCAGTGGCAGACACCTTAGGGGCCCCAAAGCCCAGAATTTACTCTCTAGCCCTGATGATGTCTATGGAGCCTGTTCTAGCCTGAAGCTTGGTGTCCGTGCTTCCCAAATGCTTGTGCCTGCTTTGCTGCGCTGTCTGGGATGATAATGGGATGTCCAAAAGGAGGATTTTGGTAACAATATACAGGTATTATTAACTTGGGCTTAGAGTAGGAAAAAAGTGACATCAAAGAACATTTAAAAAACTCGAAACTTTTGTTTGAAATCCAGATTGAAACTATACCACCAGCTTTATTCACCCTCAAATGGATGATGTGTCTTGATGATATCCCAATGGCTATAGTAGGAGGAGGAGGAGGAAGAGGAGGAGGAGGAGGAGGAGGAGGAAGAGGAGGAGGAGGAGGAGGAGGAGGAGGAGGAGAAGGAGAAGGAGAAGGAGAAGGAGAAGGAGAAGGAGAAGGAGAAGGAGAAGGAGAAGGAGAAGGAGAAGGAGAAGGAGAAGGAGAAGGAGAAGGAGAAGGAGAAGGAGAAGGAGAAGAAGAAGAAGAAGAAGAAGAAGAAGAAGAAGAAGAAGAAAATAGACCTTGCTCCATTTTTCTTTCCTCTCCTCCCTCCTCTCTCTTTGCCTCTTTTATTCTGCCCCTCCTCCTCCTTTTAGCTCTTCGCTCTCTTATTTTTTCTGATCCACTCTGCCTTTTATTACACTGCCTAGTCAGGTACAAACCCACTGAAGATTGTCTGTCTCGGACATGCGATCTCTGACACGTACTCCACAAGGGATGTCATGTGTGTTTGTGTGATACGATCGCCTCGGACTCTCCTCCCGCTCCTAAGCCTGGTGCCCACTCGGCAATGATTCTAAGTTCACTTCTTTGTCACAAACGATTCCCATTAGCTGCCTTGCGGACTAGCGGCTTTGTCTCCTAACGAGGGCTCTTGGATGGGACGCTCAGGAGTGCCCAAGTGTCCTCCTCCTTGCCAAGTGGGTGATTTAAGAGACGGGCACAAGGTAGACGCGCAGATCTAGATGGTGTGAGCAACAGTTCATCTGTTAATCTGAAACCGATTCAGCTTCTCTGAAGCGAGCGTCATGACTTAATGGGAAACCACGAGGAGATTAAAGGGGGGGGGATTGCATTACCACGAATAAGACGGAAAAGTGATATTCTGTCTAAACAGCTGTTGAGTGTAACTGACTAGAACAAATATATTAACAGAAGCTCAGGGCGGATTCAATCAGGTCGAACGCACGCTCCCCAGAATTTATTCTGAAATAAGCTTTATGTACCCGGGATGTGACAAATGACTCTGTTCACGACTGGCTGGAAAGCTATTCACATGCAGATTTTAATTCTGCCTCTGATCCTGTAGAGGCTTCATTGTCCCAACCCATGGTCCCACCTCAAGCCCCGGCCACCCCTTCCGATGACACATGCACCCCTTCCGATGATATGTGCTGTGTACCTCCACAAATCTCAAATCACAGTTGTGCTCTAGTGGGTCAAGAGCCCGCCCCCTACTTTCACTTTAAAAAAAAATCAGTTCAAATTTGTATGATCAAAGAGCCCAGAAGTATGGGTTCTATCATGCCGGCTACTAGGCAGTTAGAATAGAAGCCTGCTTTTCTCTCTCTCTCTCTCTCTCTCTCTCTCTCTCTCTCTCTCTCACACACACACACACACACACACACACACACACACAACCAGGAGCACATTAACTTACAATTAAGCTGTGGTGGTAATGAGGTCATGGCATATGACAAGCTTATGGGCTGCAGCCAAAAGGCAAATATTGAAATGAAGGCGTTTATTTTCCAACCAGCAAACCTGAACCGAACCATTACAATAAATGCCATTAGCAATCTAGTTACTGGGCAGGATAATTTCATCTCTGAAATTAATTGAATAAATTGGAATGACCTGGAATCCTTTTCGTTGCCAGCGGACAGAACAACACGGCATGAAGGGCAAACTCGTTTGTAGTCAACTGGCCCGTTGGCTCCTTGACAGGTCATGGTCAAGCTGATCGAAGTCAAAGGTAAAAATATGGTTCCTCCAAGGAGGCAGTCATGCACTCTTGAGGAGTTTGTGAAACAAAATATATTAAATAAAAAATAAATAAACTCTGAAATATCTTCTTCCTAAATCCTGGGCAAGATGCCTCTGTGTTGGCATCCAGACTGTGCATGAACATCTCTGTGACTCAGGAAATCTGGAGTCTTCCCGGGTTCATATTGCCTTTTCTAGGCTCTCTGGATTATTTTAGCAATTGGGATTGATTTCATGCATGATAGTTGGATGAAATATGATCTTAGGAGTTCTTAGTTTCTTAAGACAACCGACAGTGTAGACAGAGCATAAGCCATGGAAACCTTCAAAGTGTTGAGATGTAGAAATCTGTCTCATATATCTGTTTCCAAACTTCTATATTGAAATCTAATCAGGCGTGTGATGGTATCAAGGTCTTTGGGGCAGGCTTCTGAGATACTGACAGGGACTCATCAGTGGATAATGCCTATGATGGTTAATATTGTTGTCAAAGTTTGACAGATTTAGAAACAGGCAGTATACCTCTGGAAATTTCTGTGACTTTCTTGACTAGGTTAACTCAAGTAGGAAGGCCCACCCTGAATCAACGTTGCATGGCCTGGGGTCCTAAACAAACAAAACAAAACAAAACCAAAAAGTAGAAATAGAGTTGAATGGGCATCAGCTTTCATTTCTGTCTGCATCCTGACTATAGTTGATGCTTAAGGCTGACGCCTGGCCTCCACAGACACACCCTAACAGATACACGCGTACACAATCACATGGACAGCATGCAAACATGCCCACGGCATCCTCAGACAACACAGAATATGAGAGAAATCAGGGATGCCTGCCAACCAGCAAAGTGATGACAATGTGTCATTCATAATCATATGTACAGCAAGGAGGGAGACATCCCAGAAGAAATCCACATTTGCTAGCAAGTTGACCTCTAGGATGCTGGGATAATAAACATATGCGTCTAAAGGCCCTCTGTCTTTGGCATTTTATTATAGTAGTCCCAGGGAATTCACACAGTACCTGGTCCAGAATGAGGCTTCCAAGGCCAGTCAGTAGTCGGGCCTCGCTCGACTCTCGCTTTACATAAGGACAATGAGATGAGTTGGCATACCTAAGCACTAAGCACGGATGGAGGGCATGGGGCTTTTAAACACATGTGAATGCGGGTGCTGTATAACATGAAGAAAAGAGAACAAGAAAAGCTGAATGTAGGAAGATGACTCTTACATTCTGAAAGCAGAGAATGGGCATAAGTTATGAAAGAAAACAGGAAGCCGCTTGTTCTTCCAGATTCAATTCTGTCATAGGCTTCCATGGGTTTGATAGTGGACACATGTATACAATATATTCAATGCTGAAAATATAAAACTTAATATGAGGCTTCCCAGCTTCTGTCTGAATGCCAGTTGTAATGGTGTAGAAGTCCATTGAATTGTATAAACCTTGGGTAGCAGTAACTTTAGTGTGTGATGTTTGTATTTATTTGCAAGGCTTTTTTTTTTTAAATAATAAAGCTTACAAATTTAATTTATTTGAAAAAGCATGAATCAAGGAGACACTCTCCAGAGGCTCCAGGGTAGAAAGCCATGCTGGTCACACAGGTGACTGTTTCCTCAGAAGCCAAAATCAAAGCCAAGGCACCCTTGCATGCTGCACCTGGGTCTGTAATTCATGAGAACACTCCTCTTTCTGGGAAACTGCTGACCCGTGACATCATGCTGTCCAGGGAAGAAAGTCACTGCCTATTCAACCACCCTCCCCTGTCCTGGAGTGGGATCTGCTCTTTGCAGGAAATGGGAACATGTCAGTGACTTACAAGTCTACTTTGCCTTCAGGTATCAATGAGAGCTGAATTCCCAGTTAGCCTACTGTATTCTAGAAATAATCCCTCCCCTTTGTATGTGGTGTGTGTGTAGTATGGTGTGGTATGTGTGGGTGTGCAGATATTTATGTGCATGGGCCCATCTATTGGGTGTACTTGTATGCATGTGTATGTATACGTGGAGGCCAGAGGTTAAAGTCCTGTCTCTTTATTCAATCCATCTTGTTTTCTTGAAAGAAGGTCTCTCATTAAACTTGGCACTCACCGATTGGACTACACTGGCAAGCCTGCAAGCCCCAGCGATGCTCTGGTCCCTGCCTCCCCAGCACTGGGATTACAAACATACATTATCAAACCCAAACCCAATCCTCTCACAGGTTCTGGAGACCCAACTCGCATCCTCATGGTGCAAGGCAAACACTTAACTCCCTGAACTACTTCCTCAGATCTATAATCCTGTGTTCAGTGATCTCACTGGGCATGGAGGTATAGGAAAATGGTTTGGATTGTCACACAGCCCTGCAGCTGAGCCTGAGTTCTTCAGCCTAGGACCTCTTTGACCTTGCTAGTCATTCACCTCAGTCATCCACTGCCTCCACATCTGACGAGCAGGAAACATCTACTGAGTAAGACAACAGAGATGGCGCCTACGTCAAAAGGTTGGGACTAGTAAGTACCTGCTCTTCATGCTCCATAAGGTACCCGCAATGAATCGCTGTTTGGACTGCATTATATAAGGGACTTGTAGTATATTATAACATTTTATTCCAAATGGAATAAAAGCTTATTGAGAAATGTCCACTGCTTACTATTAGAAACACAGTGAATATTAGTGTCCACTTCTTTACTTTCTTACCAAATGATTTGCTTCCTATACTTGATTTTTATTCACTGAAAATGGAGCTTTGCCAGGCAGTGGTGGTACCTGCCATTAATCCCAGCACTTGAGAGGCAGAGGCAGGAGGATTTGTGAGTTCAAGGCCAGCCTGCTCTACAGAGTGAGCTCCAAGACAGCCAGGGCTACCCAGAGAAATACTGTATTGAAAAACCAGAAAGAAAGAAGGAAGAGAAGAGAAGAGAAGAGAAGAGAAGAGAAGAGAAGAGAAGAGAAGAGAAGAGAAGAGAAGAGAAGAGAAGAGGAAACAGAGAAAGAAAGAAAGAAAGAGAGAGAGAGAGGGAGGGAGGGAGGGAGGGAGGGAGGGACGGACGGACGGACGGATGGACGGACGGAGGAAGAAAGGAAGGAAGGAAGAAAGGAAGGAAGGAAGGAAGGAAGGAAGGAAGGAAGGAAAGAAAGAGGGAAAGAAAGAGAGAGAAAGAGGAAGGAAGGAAAAAAAGGAAGGAAGGAAAGCAGGAAAGAAGGAAGGAAGGAAGGAAGGAAGGAAGGAAGGAAGGAAAGAAGGAAGGAAGGGGAGGAGCTTGTGGTAGCAATTTATCAAAATATTCAAGTAAATTGATTCACAGACACCTTAAAGTAGAAAACAGGGATTTCTGCTTGCCTAGGTTTCTCTCCTTGTAACGACCCCCGTTCACTACCAGCTTTCAAAGCCAGGGTTATAAGTCTAGGCACAGATTTCCTTTCATTCCACTGCCCTAAAAACAAACCCATCTTTGACAAGGAATGTAGGGAAGGCTATAGAAATGGCAGCTTACTGATGAGTAAAGTCTCAAATGTCCTTCATACAAAGAAATAGCGTTTCTGAGTTACAGGCAACGGGTGATATACAATCCTATGGAGCATTCAACACCCACCAACGGATCATGAGTGTATGCGCAGGGCACATGCTCCTTTCCGATCCACAGATGTGAGGCAGTAGGGCTTCTTGAGACTCTGAGCACTTGATTCAGGGAACAGTGCTTGGTTCAGGGATTCTTATATTGTACGCCATTGAGGGTTTGAAGTGTTCACCACAGCCCTTGGCAGCTGGCAAGCTTGGTAGCCATCACAATGTCCCTATGGGCGTCCGGGCTTCTGTTTATAGTGCAGGTGAAAGCTTCAGTGGCCAAGCTTCTGTCCTTTGGCTCTGTCACCCACTTTGTCACATCAACCTACATGCTGGTCTCTCCCAGACCTGAGCTGCATCCCTGTGGTAAAGGGACAAGATGGGACATCTTGTTTCCTTCCTCTGTTGTGACTGCAGGGAGGTCTTACATCAGAGTCAGTGGGGACAAGGGTCGAGTCTAGCTAACAGGCAGCCTAGGGGCTGAGAGACAGCCACATGTGCCACCTCAGACTAAAGCACTTCACTGCTGTTGTGACGCCCTCTAGTGGCAATCAGGGACACTGGCACCAGACGACACAATGGAGATCAGCCTATGTCCCTGAGGAACCCTGGGGAGACTGGAAGGAGAGATAAGATATCAATAGGAAAGAAAGCATTCCCACAACCCCCTATTCTACCCATTACTCTCTCTCTCTCTCTCTCTCTCTCTCTCTCTCTCTCTCTCTCTCTCTCTCTCTCTCTCTCTCTCACACACACACATATGCATGGGGCCCACGCACACATACCCTTAAACCACGAAATAAATATTATCTTGTTTCTTTTGTCCTGATTGCTACCTGTTCTGGCTACAGAATGAAATTGGACTAATGTCCTCAGGGATCAGTCTGTGATGACTCCCAAGTCCCTCGTCTGGGTTTTAACTGAGAGGCTGAATGTTTCCCCTGCATTTAGAAACAAAGGCACAAAACAAAAGCACTGGGGGCTTCTTGTCTCTGCTTTTTGTAGAAATGCCTTCCCTGAATCACCATTTGACACCATGCCAGTTTAGAAGGTTGATACAGGAACTGTCTACTCACAGGGTATTGCTGCGTCTTTTATAAAGCCCGGGCACACATCTGCCTGATGGACTATCTAAGGCCTCGGGTAGCCGTCTGTCAAGGGTCAACTCCAAGGCAAATTTCTCACCTTTGCAGACTGGCTTTTGCTGCCTCAGTTTTGATCCATGACGACAACAAGCAACATGGTTTTGCTGAGGGCTCGGACTCTGAGGACTCCTACCCGAATTCAAGGGCTGAGCGAGCGGGAGGGTGGGTTTAGACCTGGCAACATCCACGGTGGTATCTCGCAGAATGCCTCTCTTCTCCTTCGTCCAGTTTTCTTGCGATAGTCTTCATCTTTCCAGCTGGAAGAACTCAGGCCCCACTACACCCTGCAGAGTCAGGTTCCCCGTCTTCGTCCGAGTAGTCACAGCCGGGCCCCAGGAACTGCTTTGTAGGGGCCTTGGTCCAGTATCATCAAGTCCATGTACTTGGTGGGTGATTTCTGTTCTTTTACAGTTAGTGTCTGTGGGAGTTTGGGAGATCCTCTAGGAGGGATGATGTGAGGAAACCCACCAGGATCGAATCTGGATTGAAGACTAGCTCTGCCCGGTTCTCATCACTAGAAGCCACTGTTTGGAGACACCCTCTGGTGTCGAGTGAGATACCAGACCATGAAAACAGGCTCACCAGCCCTTGGCTAAGTCAACATTCACTTCTCATAGTATAAAAGTAACCTTTGCTCCCAGTGGGAGGAGTGAGGGGCAAAGGAAGGCCACAGGGAAAGCACCAGCTGTGGTGATACTGCCTGGCACATTCAGGCACCATACCTGTGCATGGGCATTGGCGTGTAGCCCTGGGAGACAAGTGCTTTTCTAACTGTCCCCTGACAGAAGGGAAACAGGATATTTATTAAGATCAAACCACCGGCATGATGTCACATCACATGGGCAACGAGTGATAGAGAGAGAATTTGAACCTAGGTCTATCTATCTGATCAAGGGCATTAAGTGACTACGGATATTTTGCTGGGTTTCTTTTATCCCAGTTTTTAAAATTATTTCTTTCTTTATCTATTTTTATTTTATGTGTATGGGTGTTTTGCCCACATATATGTCTGTGCATCACATGCATGAGTTATGAGCAGGTATAAGCTGCCAGGTAGGTGCTGGGAATCAAACCTGAGACCTCTGGAAAAGCGGTCAGTGCTCTTAACCTCCAAGCCATCTCTCTGACCCTCATGTGTTTCTTTCTGCAGCTTTTTCTATGCATGCAGGTATACATACCTGTGCACGAATGTATATGTATATGTATATGTATATGTATATGTATATGTATATGTATATGTATATGTATATACATATATATGCATATGTGTATTTAGTTCAGATTCTTATAAGGTACATATATGTGTATTAATATAAAGTAATGATTTTAATATAGTACATGCATTTCCACAAACTGCTTTTTATATTCACAATGTAACGTATTAATATATGCTACTTCTCTGAATATTTCTTTTAATTTAGAGTGTGTGTTTGTGTACGTATACACAGGAGCCACACTGTATTCAGGAGAGATGGAGGCCAAGTTGTGAGAGTTGGTTCTTCACTCATTGTGGGTCCCGGGAATTGAACTCAGGCCATCTGGCTTGCCAGCAGGCGCTTTTCTCCACGGAACCATCTCACTAGCCCTTCCCGGGATAGTCTTAACGCCTTTCGAAAGTTTAAATTAAGGGGCTGGAGGGATGGGCCATTGATTTAGTGTCTAGCATCCACTGCCTGCAACTCCAGCGTCAGGGCAGATACTTACTTCTGGCTTCCTTGGTTGCGTGCACTTACATGCATGTGCCCACATCCAGAACTAATCATACTTGAGAATAAAATACATGTTCTGAGATTTTTAATTTTATCTATACTCCCTTCAACTCCATAGATAGTTATACTTAATAGTGAGAGACACACTTCTTATAAAAAAAAAAAAAACCTCCACTGTGTAAAACAAGGATATGCTTAGACGAAGCTGAGGGAACTCAGTGCATCAGAAAGGCCTCCCTCACAGCCCCAAGTGCAGCCACCATGTGCAGACACAGACCCAGCCACATTCACGTTCCCTGGCCCGACACCCTGAGCAAACAGCAGCTCTAATGAACATTTGGCAAAATGACATCTCATGTAAATGTCAGGAAGAAAGCTAATCCCTTCTCCTTTGCCCCCAAATTGCTGCCTTTTTATGAATCCCAGACACGCTCACAAATAGGGGCAGATGAATCTGCAATCAGACAATGGATCTGCACATCACACACGGTGTGTGTGGGGGGGAAGTCAGGGCCAGGCAGCACGACTGTGAGCTTCTACCCAAGGAGGTTCAGCATCCAACACACATTTAAATGTGAAAAGGCCGGCGCAGGACACCCGGGCTCCTGACTCCGTTTTCACTGTCCTCCCAGCAGCACGACTGCTCAGTTCTGCTGTAGTCTGCTCTTACTAATAATGCCTAAATATATTGGCTCCCACTCACCCACTCACTCAGACAGAAGGCAAATACCGACCAGGGGACAGAGAAACTGCAGCGGAAACAGGAAGGCAAGGTGTAATTCTATGTTCTAGGTGAGATGATGTGTACGTGTGCCTCTGAGTGTGTGAGTGTGCGTGCGTGTGAATTAGTAATGGAAATGCGAAATACTTGTATCTGAATGAAAGAGCAGTGTTATAAATTTATATCGGATCCGATCCTGTCTCCAAGGAGGGAGTAAACTGCTTAACAGCAAACATGGTCCAGCTCGGACACACCCTCTCTGGGGTGTGGTTCACTGGGGTGTGGCTTTGGCTTATTTGTGGACCCTTGTGTTAGTGAGGATCAGCTGTTTGTCTTTAGACCAAACACATTCTTTGGCGAGGTGTGTGCAAGTGTTTCCTTCCCTAGAGAGTTGGTGGAAGAGCAGCGTAGATCCCTGCTTGAGATCACCTGACCACCCATGGAGGCGGGGTTTGGAAACCCCGGATACACGCCCCCAAAATAACATCTTTGGGCCCAAAGCCCGACGTTTGTCCACAAGAATTATCTAGACGCTTTACAGGGGCTCCGTGTCTGCTTGGTTTGGAGGAAGAGCGGCTGTTCCGTGGACGAGAGACGGACTTTGAAAAGTTCCCTTCTAACCTCTCGCCCTCGGTCACTCGGGAGGTTTCATTCCAGAACCTCTGCGAGAGCGTCCGCGAAAGATGCCTATAGGGAGGGTCACGTGGGTGTCCGGGAGAATGACTGCACTGAGTCCTCACAAAACCCCCTCGCGAGCAGAGCTGGGCTGGCTTACTGTGGCTATTGGGATCTTCATCTGTGCACCGAGTTGATAAACACCGCAGTTCACTTAAGAGCATATTAATTTCCCCAGCACCTATTGGGTGCCTAGCAGAAAACGGGCCGAAGCAACTCCGTGTACCCCTATAGGACTATGAGAAAGGCAGGTGTGGGATCTGAGGGGCAAAGAAATGACGTATTATACAGGGCAAAATTATAACTCTTGCCACACGCCATTCCTGTGGTCACTAAAACGCCTCGTTAGCAAAGGCTCCTTTTCCTGTGTGGCTCACAGCCCAGGTCAGGGCATGGCTTTGCTGGCTGTTCAAAGTGACTTTTTCAGGTAATGGGAGAAATGGCAATAGAATAAATGTATAAACAAGATAAGTTTTCAAATGCATCTCATAGGTACTATTCAGGTTCGAAACGAACAGAAATAAACAATCCTCCAATATCAGGTGACATATTTTATGTGCTTCCTTGCCGAGCGTTTTTTTTTTTTTTGGGGGGGGGGGCAAGGGAGGTTGCAGATTGCAGGAAGAAAATGCCCCTAAATCAGGGGATGTGGGTATTAGAAATAAGATCAACCCGGGTCCTTTAACGATCAAATTTATGACTAGTAAAGGGTTATGAAAAATCCTATCTCCATGTCGGACGTGGGGAAGGCAAAGTCTTTGGAGGGTTATCGTGATAAACTGCGAGCCCCGCGGTGAGTGTGGTGAGCGGAATGAGCGGTTCAAGAGTTCAGAACAGCGAGTGTTTCAAAGGTGTTCTGTTAAAGAGGAGGGCAGCCGCGGACAAAGGCAGGGAAAGGTCATCCTTACAGCCACTCCATCTTCATTACGGGAGGAAACCCACGGCCACGGCGGGCGCATCCACCCCGCCCCAATGTGCATACCATGCAGCCAGTTAGGGCTCGGCAACAAATTAAAATCCCAAACAAATGTCAGGTATAGAGTGTTCCTAGCTGAGCCTACATATTGCTACCCCCAAATAAATGGATACCAGCACCCCTCCATTCTTAGCCCCTCCCCCCATTTTTGGTGTGAGTGATAGATTAATTAAAGATTATAATCTATCTTTCTCCGAAGGCCAGAGGAGGGACTTGTAATCAGGAACTTAATTTTCTTCCGGATAACTGCCGAACTTGAATGTGTTCTTCCAAATAAAATAACCCCACCCCTCCCCATTTTCCCAGCCCGCAGCTCCAAGGTTGCATGGAGGAAGGCAGTGATTGTGATTTGCCCTGTAACTCACCCCTCATCTTTCAGTCCTCAGGAAATGGGGGAAAGGTGAATTTCAATTACTGATTATCAGCAAGCCTATGGAGAGATAGGCCAGAGCTGCTGTAATAGGAAAGCAGGCCCAACTGGCTCGCGCTGACCTTCCTCGCAAGGCTGAGGCCAATGGTGTGCCTCCAGCACAGGCAGAGGGTTCTGATCCTCTGATATCACCTGCCCACCACATCCAGACAGGATCGGCTGCATCTACCAGTGCCCCTGCCATCCAGCAGGGACTCTCTGGTCCACCCCTCCAGCAACTGTGGGAGTGGGGACCCAGAATCTGACTGCAGTGCTTGATAAGAGTTGTCCCAGTGACATAACTCAAGCCCCTGTCTCTGCCAGCGGGTGAGATTTCAAAGGTGGGCCGACTTCCCGTTGCAAACGGTAAGGTTGACCATGGCAGCGAGGCCAGAGTGGGGCGCAGGATGCAAGAGAAAACACTGAAGCCCAAATAATGGTGGGAAGGGTAAGAAAGATGAGTACAGGGTCAGTCTTCTGACAGCAGGTATCACTGTGGAGAGTCGGTGAGAAGACAAACTCCTCGTAATAGTGTCTTCAGGACAGGACAGGACAGGACCTGCTGCTCTCACAAACTCACAAAGGCTGTGGCTGCCTGCACCAAGAAAAACCAGTGAATATTCCAGCAAGGATAGAGAAGGGGATCATGAGTCCCCACCCCTAGCTCAGGACTATTCACAGTTGATGGCTTCTGGGGGAAGAGAGACAGTTTTCTTTAGAGGTATTTGTGTTCGGCCACAATCCAGTGGATGGCCTCACACGGGACAGTGCTTGGGCAGCAAAATCTGGATTCGGTGGGTTATTGTAAAAAATGGACATAAATCTAAAAAGGGGGTGGGGTGGAGCTGGAAGGAGTGGGGGCGGATATGATAAAAATGTATTGTTATGGGTGTATGGAATTATCCAGATATTAATAAAATGTCATTTTTAAAAAGAAAATGAGCTCGCTCACACCCACCCCACCCACACACACACGAGAAATTTCTGAGGATGTGTTACACACCTTCCTTAGCCTTTACCTGCCCACCAAGAAAGAGACATCAGATATCATCAATTGGTTCCCAGGATTAAGTCAGACAACATATGAATGAATGGACAGAGAACAGACAGAAGTAACAAAGTAAGAAGGAGAGTGGGAGAGAGAGAAATCGGGAGGGAGGGCAGTTGAAATCAGCATACCAAAGACTTAGCCTTGAGGCCAGCATACACTAAAAGTCTAATGAATGGCTTTAGAGGTGTTCCTCTGAGATCTACGCATTGGTACACGAAGGAGAAAGATAATCCACAGAAGTGAGCGAGAGCCCAGTGGTTTCTCTTCCTTCCCGCCGTGACTGTCAGCCGCAGAGACCCCAACTCAGCTAGCTGAATGGTGGCATTTCCATCCTTACTGCCCGCACATGAGGCGGTGGTGAGTCCCATACTGAGACTCATGGAAGACTCCAGTGGCCATGGGCACAGCCCCACCTGCAAGGGGGACATAGAGCGGCAGGAGCGAGATATGGCAAAAACGACTGTCAAGAGACGGTTCCAACATTCCAGGTCCAGGTGGGAGCAGGCTTGAAGCGGGGTACCGTGGAATGGGGGACAACGCCGCAGGCAAAGGCTGCCCGGTAGCCGGCTCCTCCAGTGGCCTCGAGGTAGGTCACAGTCTGCGGAGGGTCTGAAAACACTGGCCTGCGGCAGGTTGCTTTGGAGAATCACCTCTACTTTATACCCAGGAAAACTGGGCTCCAGAAAGTTCTATGCTCCGGTGCAGCTCTAAGGGTTGGATTCTCTCCAGCCCTTTTCCCCACTCCAGCGGAAACAGAAATATTTTTTGGGGGGATTCCTGAGTGCACCTTGGGACAGACACCACTGGCTTTCTGATCTCCCACATTGAAGGTATCAAAATATGAGCCTAGGAAGGCATCCTTTAAACAGCAACGTCAGAGGACTCAGACGCAATCGAAGTCTCATATGGTAGAGGGCCTTTCTTCCCATTTCAGGACAGTGGTCTGGTTGGGAGGATTGTTCTGAGGACTGCAGGGGCAGCTCACATCACATTCTTCTGAATCCTTCCAGAAACCAAACCTTACCATCAGCCATTAGAGCGAGTAGTTGGAACTGAGACGAACATAGAAGACAAAGCAGGCTGATTCCCACATAACTGTCTCCTGGCTCACGGAGACCTAACCTAGTGTGGTCCCCACCATGAGTCACTCATCTCTGCGGCAAGAGGCAGAACTGCCAGGTGACAGTCTCTTCACCAAAGAGATCTGCTATCCGTCCCTAGCCCCCATGCCTGGTACAGGAAGTGGGTGTAGGAAAGAGACAGCAGCAGGAGCAGCAGCAAGGAGTGACACACAGAAACCCCAGGTCTGCTGGCTTCTTGGTACAAAGCACCTTTTGGAGTGCAAATCTGTAACCCCGACAGCTCAGGAGGCTGAGGCAGGAGGATCCCAAATTCAAGGCCTGACTGGGCTATGGCGTGTGATTGAGGGCAGTCTAGTAATTCAGATGCTGTCTCAAAAGTTTGCAGGGGGTTCAGTGGACACAGCTCTTTAACACACATGGCTCAGGACCAATTCTCTATACAAAAGGTGAAGAAGAAGAAGAAGAAGAAGAAGAGGAGGAGGAGGAGGAGGAGGAGGAGGAGGAGGAGGAGGAGGAGGAGGAGGAGGAGGAGGAGGGAAAGAAAAAAGGAGAAGAGGGAGGAGGAGAAGGACAAGGAGGAGGAGGAAGAGGAGGAGGAGGAGGAGGAGGAGGAGGAGGAGAACAAGAACAAGAACAAGAAGAACAAGAAGAAGAAGAAGAAGAAGAAGAAGAAGAAGAAGAAGAAGAAGAAGAAGAACAAGAACAAGAAGAACAAGAACAAGAACAAGAAGAACAAGAAGAAGAACAAGAAGAAGAACAAGAAGAAGAAGAACAAGAACAACAACAAGAAGAAGAACAAGAAGAACAAGAAGAAGAAGAAGAAGAAGAAGAAGAAGAAGAAGAAGAAGAAGAAGAACAAGAACAAGAACAAGAACAAGAACAAGAACAAGAAGAACAAGAACAAGAACAAGAACAAGAAGAGGAAGAAGAAAAGGGAAAAATGATAAGTATGGTATTATCCAGAAACATACAATTTTCAGGAAAATGGTGATTTTAAAAGCCCAGATTTGGGACAGTCTGCCCACAAGTAGGCCATTCATTACCTTTCTGTTTCAGCTTAGTTTCTTCCTAAGGCTGAGCCTTGGGGTTCATGCCCACAGCTCCTCACATTCAGATTTTCCTGCCATGAAGCACATCCACTGCATAATCTCATGCTCATGAACTCTGCACACACACACACACACACACACACACACACACACACACATACACACACACACACACACACACACACACACACACACACACTGTAATGGGCCGAAACCATGAATAAAATTTCCCTTCCCTGGACTAATCCTATCAGGTGTTTTGTCCAAGCAATGAGAGGTTGCCTCAACCTCTCGTCTATGAGTCCAGAGACACAAAAGCTAAACATGCAAAATATAAAACAAAATATAAAATAAAACAAAGGGGACTGAAGGACCATAGGCAAATGGTTTGGTGGGACAGCTAACCTCCACCAGGTTATGTGAGGACATGTCTGGGTGGGTCACGGGGCATCGCTCTTGCTGGATGGCTGACTCCTCCGCCAGGGTGTGAGAAAGCCCAGAGTCTAGGAACTCCAAGTTCCCCCACTGGCCTGACTTTGAGAATCCAAGCTCCGGCAGGGCTGCGGATAAACAAACGGCTCTTTCTTCTCATTCTCCTCAGAGCCTTCACTAAAGTTCATTCTTGCAAGCCAAATTAAAAAAAAAAAAAACAAAATTAATAAATTACAACTTTCAAAGAATGTTTTTAAAAAAGCCCACGGGCATCTAAGAAGTGCTTAAAAGAAACAACAAAGTATTAAGCCAGAGACAAATGGGTTTACTGTGTGTTTACTGCAGTGTTGACTTAACATTCCCCTGGCAGAAGGTCTCCTACCTTCACTTACCGAGGCTTTGTATGATAATAGCCGCATTAATTTTAAAATAATCATGAATCAATCATGGACTCTGACTCTTGTTTTTACTGGCAACAAAACACTCTAATTAGCACCGTGGATGCTTTGGAGATAGGCACGGGTGACAGCAATCTTCTGTTTAATTTCTCCTAATTACCCACCGCAAACGAGGTTGAAGGAGAACTTAAAGCTGTGATACAAGCCCTGTCAACTTGTCCCAGGACATGAACACCTTGAGCCTTCCCGCCCTGGATGTACAGAGCTCTGTAACCTAGGCAATGCGGACGTTTAGGGGGACGGGGCTGTCCTGTACATGGTAGTATCAAGCATAGCCTTGATCTCCACCCAATGGGTGCTGGTTGGAGCTTCTGTCCCCTAGACCCTTCTCGCTCCAGACACTGCCAAATATTAACTGAAAGCCAAATCACCCAACTGAGAACCACTAGACAAACAAGTCTTCACACTAAGCTATCCTAAAGACCCAATGTCACCACGCATATAACTTTAAAAGGTTGCGTTAAGAGACACTACAAGGCTGAAACATAATCTAACCAGGAGAGAGTTAAAACTGACTAAAGGCCATGAATCAAATGGAAAAGATGCATCTGGCATCAACGTCAAAGAAGAATGAGCTGATTCAAGATTATCTCCTAGTTGCACGGAGCCTTTCATTCCTACAAAGTCTAGGGTTTTTTTTTTGTTTTGTTTTGGTTTGGTTTGGTTTTTTTGTTTGTTTTTTTTGTTTGTTTGTTTTTTTTTTTGTTTTTTGTTTTTTTTTTGTTTTTTGTTTTTTAGAGACAGGGTTTCTCTGTATAGTCCTGGCTGTCCTGGAACTCACTCTGTAGACCAGGCTGGCCTCGAACTCAGAAATCCACCTGCCTCTGCCTCCCAAGTGCTGGGATTAAAGGCGTGCGCCACCAACGCCCGGCAGTCTAGGGGTTTTCTAAAGCATCCACCCAGATTGTGTCCTGCTGTATGTTTAAGCTGTTTTGTACCAAACACTCCAGGAGGGAGAGAGAGGTCCAGGTACGGACTTGCCTTAAAGTCACTCTGCTGGAAGAATAGATCGTGTGTGCTACACTGGGTATCAACATGCAATGTGGGGTTCTGGCCTCTTAGGGGGCATTGGAAGGGGATGCCCCCAAAGACCACACTACGGCAGTGAGCTTTTCTGATGAGCAGGAATGGTCCAGGGTGGGGTGAGACCACGTCTGCTCTTGAGGAACTGGCGCCATGCTGGACTGCAGGCTTGTCTGTGTAAGTCTCTGCTCGCTCAGTGGTGTCTGAATGTGGTGCAGAACAATGGAGCTGACCCCGGGGCTTAGAACATCACCTGTCCTTCCGACCCTCCCAACTCCACTACAAGTCGCCATAGTCCTTGATTGTAGATGGTAGTAAACAGTCGCTCTTCAGGGCTGAGGGAGGGAGGCAGGCGGTATCGGGAATGGTCCTCCACCAGCCCTAGCTGATGCCCTATCTCTTCCTAATCCCGCCTCCACCACAGTGCAGTTACCGTCTGAGCATCCTCTACTCCAGTGTGGACACTCAAGGCCATGCTAACAGCCAGGGCTGTGTCTTATGTCTGTACTAAAATACTCCTGACAAAGCTCTTTCATCAAAGTTACAGAAGCCGGAGCTGCTTACTGGACGTCGCAGGCAGATGGGCCGTGTGCTTCACAACCATAAACTATGATGTCCCGATCAAACGTTGAACCATGCCTCTGTTTTATATCTCCATTTAGGAGGGGGAAAATTATACTTGATGCCTTCTTAAAAATAGCACACGCCTTCCTAAAGCCCCTAAACAAGGCTCTCTGGCTAGGCCACCATGATTCCCTGTCAACAACACAGAGGACGGACGGGGATGGAGAGGGGCAGGGAGGAGGAGGGAGATGTTGTAGCCCTGGAGGCTCAGGGCAGCCACATAATCATTTACTCCAGGACGCCATTGTCCCTGAGAAACAGGACAATGGGAGAACATATTGTTGGCAACTTCCCGGCCCCTCTCCCCTACAGAACCGAGTGACCACAGTCTATTTCAGGAATCAATACAGACCAAAAAGTAAGGGCTATTTCTCACACGAAAATCTTTTCCAGTTGGCTCTGTATTGTCACGAGAGGCTGAATAGCTGGTATTTTAAACTTCTTTTATTACATTTTAAATATTATCCATTACATGCTGCTAATAATTCATCAGTTAAAAGACAAATATGAACTTTCTGGTTCATTAAATCTTACTAATTAAGCTGGATTTTAATGGAAGAAAGGTTAAAAATAAAGTGCCTTGTGTGGGGAGGGAACATATCTAACCACCAAAAGACAGAAACCCCCATTATGGCTCCAATGTCAGTCTCCCAACAATGCCAGCAGCCCAGTAATAACAATGGCAACTGTATCAAGGACAAGGGAGGAGGCCCGAGCCCGTGAGAGAATTAGGAAGGGATGCTTCGCGGGCTGACACACGTCTGCATTATTTGCTGTATTTGGGTTTGATAGCCATACAAATTGGAATTGCCGGGCTGGAAGGATGGCTTCCCCAAGACACCTGAGAGCACACACAGCCTTGGGTGAAGAGCTTAAGCTAAGCACTGAGAACCACTCACCACGCACCAGTGCAATATCCAGGGAAGGTGGAAGGAAGTGCCTCTGTTGTTCTTTAAATTGTGCCATCTCCTTACCTGGAGTTTTGAGGCCCCCCCTGGACTTCTGCTGCTGGCCGTACCCTGAGCCTTCCCCCTTCCCCTCCCCTGCATTTGCCTCATCCCTTGAGAGCCTGGGCCTCCTTTGAGGAGTCTGTGAGCAGCTGGTTCCCCTGCCCTGCGCTCACCTTCTCATAAATCAGAAGCCTCCAGTGGACATGAGGAGTGAGGGTAGACAACTCATCTTTCTAACACAGTCAGCCCACAACGTGCTGAAGCCATTTCTATCCAGCCTGAACTACATTGTAGGAAATAAAGTCTTTTCAAGAGAATAAAAGTAATGGAATCACCCCCACAACCCACACACCCACACACACCCCCACACACCCCCACACACATCAGACCGTCTAGTGAGAGTGAAAATCCCACCACCCAGATAGACAATGCATGTATCTGAAATCCACAAAGAGTCAGACTCAGCTTGCTTCTAAGCCCATGACCTTCAGCCCTCCAAATGTTTATGATTCGGTAATTACCGGATAGCTGCTCTGCCTCCTCTGTTATAGAACCATTTCAATAAAGACCGGGGTGAGCTGACTTCCAAGAAATTGGGTGTTGCAGGGACCCAGTCCATGGCTGCTCACTGAGTAACGTCAATTTTATATATAGTGGCACACACATTGTACACTACAAAATTCATATTTAGGTTCTCTGCTTTTTATCTATGGCTTTATCGTGATTTATCACCATCGCCATCGTCTTCGTCATCGTAGTCGTCGTCATCGTCGTCGTCGTCGTCATCATCATCATCATCACCACCACCACTACTACTATGTTCTAAGATACTACTCAAGAAAGAATGCTGCTTGCTTTCTGTTGGGACTGTGATGGACTTTTACCCTACCATAACCTGTGATGCTGATGCTGGACTCTATATCCCAAGTCTCTGAAGTTGCAGCCGCCCCCCCCGCCCCGCCCCCGTACGTTTTAGTTTTAACCTAAGCTGGTGAGAGCATCTCATCTGCTCAATTAGTGTTGCTGCAGAATACCATTTCCTCTTGTGGCTGATAAAATATTAATCAAAAACAGGAACTGAGCGATTTCTCAGGGTGGATGTCTCCTAATGGTAATACAGGGCGGCAAAGAGAGATCTAGAGGTCGTTTAATAGTGACTGAGGAAGGCAGAGGAGAATGACATGGGGACTAGGGAGATGGCAAGGACAGCCCGAGAGTCGGGCGAGTTGTCTCCGCCCAACGCGGGAGAGAATGGGACGCCCACACACCAAGGTTCTGGCCAGGCCAGAGGAAGAGTCCAACGTAGCTTTTGTTGCTGTCAAGGGTGACAATGACACCAGGGTGCTGCTGTTTGTGTGGTTTTTTTTTTTAATTTTTTTTTGTTTTCTTTTGTTTTGTTTTTGAGACCAGGGTTACTCTGTAGACCAGGCTGGCCTCGAACTCAGAAATCCGCCTGCCTCTGCCTCCCAGGTGCTGAGACTAAAGGCATGCGCCACCACTGCCCGGCTGTTTGTGTTTTTAATCTGAACCTCATTCTTTCACCCCTAGCAGGTTTCATGACTGTATTTCCTGCCTTAGTAAAGACCAGTGTGATGGTTCGTATATGATTGGCCCAGGGAGTGACCCTATTAGGACGTGTGGCCTTGATGGAGTAGGTGTGTCACTGTGGGTGTGGGCTTAAGAGCCTCACCCTAGTTGCCTAGAAGTCAATCTTGCAGCCTTCAGATGAAGATATAGAACTTTCAGCTCTTCTTGCACCATGCCTGCCTGGATGCTGCCATGTTTCTGCCTTGGTGACAATGGACTGAACCTCTGAGCCTGTAAACCAGACCGGATTAAATGTTGTCTTTTATAAGACTTGCATTGGTCACGGTCTCTGTTCACAGCAGTGAAACCCTAACTAAGACATACAGCAAAGATGGATGAGTTTCAAACATCGTGAGTTTACAACGTCTGTCTTCTGCTTCCTTCTATCTCTTCCCTTCATGGACATGAATAGGTGTGTTTTGGTACGCCCAACATGGGAGCGCAGCCGGCTTCGGTCACGTTGCTTCATCTCTCTGACCCTGGACTTCCTGAATTATCTCTACAATTGTCGTCTTCCCCGTGTAGAACCAAAAGTGTGTTAACATCTTGGAAGACCTAGGTGAATGCTCTCCACACTCCATTACCCAACCCTGCCCCCCCCAAGCACAGGTGCTCTCACAGGCCTATAGAAACTTATTCCCAAGTAGGTTGATGCCACCAAGAATGAGTTCCTTTTTAAATCAATGACTGACTACTATCTAATATTTTGAGAAATCCAGCTGTGGGCAAGAGTTAAGCAACTTGAGAAGCCAATATCTCTAATGCTTACCTTAACAGGTAAGATGCACACCATTTTATTTTTTAGTGCCATGTCAGATGTTCAAGTTGAAAAGTCTATGCAAAAAGAAAAGTCCCAAACTCTGATAACACCGGAATCTGGGACTCTGGCCCTCGGTATCAGCTACAACGGACTTTCGATTTGTTCTAGTGCACTAAAGGGACAAGTGTAAAGCATTTCGAGGATGCCTAGCACAGCATACCCCCTAAAGAGGGCAAATGCATGTTTAGAATTTAACTGAGGTAGATGAGTGGGTTTGTGTCACTGACAGATATATATGTCTGGTCTCTCCCTTATGAGTAAAACTGTCCGCCCTACAAAGAATGGCGCCTCAGAACATGGATAGTCTTCTATACTACAGCTGGAGGATAGCAGCACCAGACTGGGTACTGGGACTATGCCTTTGATCATTTTCTGCCTTCTACACACCCCTCTTCCTTTCTGACTCTTTCTTCGGACAGCCCGTCACCACCTGCTCTCTCGCAGTGAAACATTGCATTGAAAAGCAGAGACGAGCTACGAGATGACCACTAAGGCTTCTCTAAGGTTCCCTGGCGTCAATAATCAAGTCGCGTGAGTGAGCCGCCCAAGGTCCGAACGCAAGGCTGTCAATTCTCCACTGTGTACTCACACGGAACGTGCTCGCCTGTTGGCCAAGACGGGTGCGTGCTGCAAGAACCAGCAGTCTCCTTGGTCCTGTCAACCTGTCTCCTGTGAAGGGCCTATTGGTCCTGGCCGCTGCTGTCCAAACAGCACTGTTCTGGGGCTCTCTCCATTCCTTTGCTGTGTGGGTCTCCGCAGAGCACAAACTTATCAGTCAAGGAGCCCCTCCCTGGACTCAGGAAGCTCAACTTTAAGGACCTTGGATAAAAAAATCAGTCTCTAGAAGAAGACTGGGCCAGGCGAGGGTAAGCCATTCACCTCAACGTGTAAGCGGCAAATGCAGTCTTGGCGGGCATTCTGTCCCACACAGTGAACACTGCCACCACCCCTGGCCCTCCTGCCCACCCACCTCACATTCACTGGACAGCCCTACTTGCCAAAGCCCATTTGTATTTGCCTTTCTTGGGATGATACTTTTTTTTTTTTTTTTTTTTTTTACTCTGCCCAAACACCAGCAAGATTACGGTGCCGTCTCTTGCTCTGTGCGCATGCGAAATCATGGAGCAGAGCCTTAGGAATTACCACCTGCTTCCTCACTCATCCTCAAAAAATGGAATTGAGAGTCTTGGAGACATTAAAACCAATTAATACTGTGAAACGCTGCTCAAATTACCCTCTTTAATGTGTGTCCTCTTAATTACCATCTGCTTTTACATCTCGAAACTTCACTCCCAAGTGTTCCTGTCATGAGTTTTTGGCTCTTCTCACCGCAATCCATTAGAATGATAAAAAGCCATTTTAAAAGTTGAAAGTCTGCCTTAGCGATCCCACACCTGGGAACTCGCCCATCGGAATCAAAGCGTCCGTCTAGACTGGGCAAGGGTGCTGTCTGCAGCACCATTGCCGGTCGGTCGGCACAGAGGGAGTAACCTCAGACACCGAGGGAGAGCCCAATAGACTCCATTTGGGGGAAGGGTGGCCATGAAATCAGGAACACTGGTCTCCTGCTTCTGAGAAGAGCAAAATTCAAATCTCAAATACATACACGGACCCTACATTTTATATCATGCAGGTGATAGGGGAGGGGCGCATTAAAAGCCCTATCTTAACACATCCAAACTTCCATAACAAAATGTAATGCGCATGAAGGTTGATAGATTACAGCTCAGGAAACTGGAAGTCCAAGGTCAGGTGCAGTAGATTTGGTGTCTGTGGACAGTCTACTCTAAGGGGGTGGAAGGTACCTCCTCACCTCATGGGACAGGAGAAACGAGGATCTCTTTTTTTTCTTCTTTTTGAAAAAACACCACTTAGGTTTTCTATGAGAATTTCGTATTTATGTTTGATTATCTTTACCCGGCACTCCCTGCTTCCCGCTGTTCGGAGATTCCTCCAGGCCTCCCCCCACACCCAACATCACATCCTTCTTTCCTGGTCCACTGAGTCGAATGGGTATTGTCTATAAGCATGGACAAACCACCCGGATCCACACCCCTAAGGAAAACTGACTCCCCCGACCTCAGCTCAGCTCCTCAGCGAGGGGGGCGCATGTCATGAGTCCCTCCCTTCCATACTGAAATGTTGACTGGCTAGACTTGGGCAAATCTTGTCCAGGCAATCATAGCTACTATGACTTCCTGATGCAATGGCTCTGTCATATCTAGAAGGGATCTTTTTGTCCTGGTCCTCCCTGATTTCTGCCTCTTACAATAGTCACACTCCCTGTTCCAGTATGTTCCATGAGCCTTGTGTGTGTGTGTGTGGGGGGAGAGAGTCTATGAAGAATCTAATCTAGGGCTCAATGACATCCTACAGGCACCTCCAGGTGAACTGGGATTTCAACCCATCATCCTGAAAAATGGAAATAAACATTCCAATCATAGCAAATTGTAAGTACACACACACACACACACACACACACACACACACACACGTATATACCTGTGTGTGCACAATGAGTGTTTCATATACCCATATGTGATAGAAGCATTCTACACATAATAGAAACACATAAGAAGTTTGGAGAGGGTTGGAGAGATGGCTCAGCGGGTAAGAGCGCTGACTGCTCTTCCAGAAGTCCTGAGCTCAAATCCCAGGAACCACATGGTGGCTCACAACCATCCATCATGAGATCAGAGTCCCTCTTCTCATGTGTCTAATGACAGCTACAGTGTACTTACATAGAATAAATGAATAATCTTCTAAAACAAAAAAACAAAAAAAAATAAGTTTGGAGGAAGCAGATTTCTATGTTTTATCCCACACAGAGGGGTTTGAAATGGAAAAGGCAGGAGGAGTGAAAAGGCTGGCCCCAAGAGGTGATAGAAACAATTATCAGAATAATGCACTGCTAATAAAGGAAAACAAACTGGGAAGACCCGTGTATCCCTCACTGTGTCTCAGATGTCCAGCCCTTGAGCAATGAAGCATGAACACTTTCAATCCTCATGATTGGGCAACTGTGACTCCTGTGTCACAGAAGAGATAGTGGCACACGGATAAAGGTCAGGGCCTTTATACTTGCTTCGGAGAGTGTCTCTGTCTCTCTCTAACCATCCAGTGACAACATCAAGCCAGAACAGCAGCTCAGCCAAAAATCAGATTTATTTACAACTTTGCAAGGGGTAAGCAGTGTGAGATATCCAGCTCAGGATGCCTGGAGGACCTTCTGAGATTTTTCTGCATGGTACATTCCATCTTTGCTAGTCCTACAGAAAAGCATGCACCCCAGGACACATGTGGATGTCCTGGTACAGTGCTGAAAGGCTACTTTCTGCTCGTTGAAGGCACACGCAAGGTACCCGTGGCATGTTCTCCGGGAGCTAAGGGAGATCCCAGCCCTGGTAGGGAGCAGACACTGTCAGGAAGAACGGAGGCCTTCAGAGGTAGAAGGTACACTTTCTGTGAGGCTGGGAACTTTTATATGTGGCTGGCCCATTTCCCAGGACATTCCTCGGGTGCCTGGTACACAGCTGACATTTCTATGGTTTTCTTAAATAAATGGAATCTGGGTACCTTGTGAATATGCCTTGTTGATATTAAAACTGCGGGTTCCTACTTGTGTAGAAATGAAAGGACGCCACCAAAATTACTCCCGTGGGAATGGTGTGTGCTTTACGTAAAGATAACTTTAATAACAGCAAATACAAACCGGCAACAATAACTGCCACATACTGAAGTCCAATTAAAAGGCACCATGCCAGGCCCTTTAAGGGCTTACTTCACGTTACTCTTGCTTCACAATACCAAAAAGATGCGAGAGCTCTTGGGTAAGAGCCGAGGTAATGGGGGGGGGGTCCCCAGGAATTTAATATCCCAATTGAAGGATGTCTAGGTAGTCATGAGCACACGGGATATAAAGGCAAGGAGGTCCCTCTTCGATCCACTCCATCTCTCTGTGTACCTATGTGCCCACTCACTGACGAAGAGACCATTAAACAGTAGAACATCCTGGTCAATTTCACACAAGCTTCTAGTCCACCAACTTAGCTTCCTGGGGGAGGACTGAGGATTTGAATAGGTGTATTAATGCCAGGGTATAGCTCAGTGTTGGAGCTCTCTGGACCACAACACGATAGTTACAGAATCCAAACCCAACTGTATCTCCCATCTTGGCTAGATCCCGTAATAATTCAGTAGACATTCATGAAGACACCATTATGATATACTCCCCTATCCTTCCGCAAATACATATACTGAGCGGAGCAAGACATGCGCACTTAAAGTGCAGCCTGAAACAATTCTAGTTCTGGCAATTTTCAGTAGATCTTCCTGTCACACCTCTGTGGACACTTAACCTGTCACAATACACTAGGAGACTAAGAGCCATGTGTGTGCACGGGGTTGGGGGGCTGGGGGGTGGGGATCATGTGTGCATCTGTGTGATACTAGTTTAGCAGCGAAAAGACAGGGTCTCCAGTTACATCTGATACACATTTTGTTGGAGGAAAAGCAATTCAATAATAGATTAGGCGCTCCATGCTACGTCAGCTTTGGGAATATCATCCACACTACTATAAATCTGATCTCAGGTTTTAATATTAGAGGATATCGGGTTCATATTTGAAGGACGGCCACCCTGGTTTCCTAAATAAGAAATGGATGTAGGATCTGTGTATGTGTGTGAAACTTTAAAATATACATATGGAAAGCCAACAGATAATGTAGTGAAAATCAAATTAAGTTCGCCCGCCATTACTGGGGAGGAGCAAAGATGGCTTCCTACAAATCAGACCCACTTGTCCAGAAAGATGGCGGGAGCTGGTGAGGGCCACAGAACAGGAGCAGAAGGAGTCCTCATCTGGGGCTTGTGCTTCTCAGCTGCAGGTGGCATTGTGCAGCTGGTCTTCAGGTTCCATGATGTAACCGTGGCCACCTCTCTTGTCCAGGCATTCGCTGCCTGGTTGTGGTTTTTTTTGTTTTTTAATAGTCTAATTTTTAAAATATTGAAAGGAAGTAGCATCAGGGAAGTAGTTAGGTTTAAATTATGCTAAGTAAGACATTCTTACTTACAAAAGACATTTGCCTTTATACACACACACATACATACACAGAGAGAGAGAGAAAGAGAGAGAAACATAGATACATATAGATACATACATATATACATAATAGGCTGGGGAGGGAGCTTGGAGGGGTCTATGGAGGCGGTACATGTCCAAAAGAGAGAAAGAATGTGCTTCAGGAACAAGAGAACAGGCAGACTAAGCCTAATGACACTGCCCACATTTCAGGTCTATACAAGGAAAAGGAAAAGGAAAAGGAGGAGAAGGGGGAGAAGAAGAAGAGAAGGAAGAAGAGGAGGAGGAGGAAGAGGAGGAGGAGAAGAAGAGGAGGACGAGGAGAAGAAGAGGAGGAAGAGGAGGAGGAGGAGGAGGAGGAGGAGGAGGAGGAGGAGGAGGAGGAGGAATGAAAAGAAACTCAACAACACAAAGAGCTTGCTGGCCAAAGGCCACACACCATCAGGAGTCTTTCAACTTTGGTGACTTGGCCAAACTGGGGCACGCTGACATTGTGTCCCGGGAATGTGCTGACTTGTTGGGGAGAACGCTCTCTACAAAGCCACCTTCTCAGAAGCACGCACACAGGAGCTGCGAGTGCTGAGCCTGCAGAGGAGCCTGGCGAGCCGGCAGGTGCGAAGGCAGGTGTGGAAGCTACTCAGACGGAGACCGCGATGCCAGAGAGCTGACAGGAATTTTCCAGTTCTCTAAGCACCAACAGCAGATGAACGGGGGAGGTCTGTGGGTCTGCTGAGGCTTCCAAAGAGGAGCGCAGGCCCTGTGCAGGTCACCCACTGCCCCTGGGTCCTCCTAAGGGAGGTGACCACAGAGCAAGGCACTAGAGCGGAATAAACAGGCGAGAAGAGCCTGCTGCCCGTCTACACGCTGTTTTCAAACATAACGCTGGGTGTGCAGGAAGCTCCCACTAGGTTCTTCTGGTCTTACCAAAAAAAGTATATTAATCCCCCTCCGAATGTGTGATCTTGTTTTTCCTTAAAAGTGACATTCATTACAGAAAATGATCAATAACAGAAAAAAAAAAAACATTTCCTCTATTTTTGAGCATGTGCGCCCATGTGCGCATTTGTGCGTGCGTGCGTGCGTGCGTGCGTGTGTGTGTGTGTGTGTGTGTGTGTGTGTGTGTGTGTGTGAGTGTGAACTTGTATGGTATGTCTGGAGGATAGAAGTTGATGTCGGGGATCCCTCTTCCACCTTCTTCCTTAAGGCAAGGTCTCTCCATCAAATCCAGAACTATCCAAGATGGTCTCGCTACCTAGCTAAGCCTGCCCTGGGGATCCCCGCCTTCTGAGAGTGAAATTACAGAAGGGCTGTCATGCCCAGCCAGGAGTAACATGGATCCTGGAGAATCCAAACTCCTGTCCTCATTTTAACCACTGAGCCATCTCCAGTCCCAAGGAAAAAAATAATTAATGGCAAAATGTCTGTTATTCCCACGCCACAGATTATAGCTGACTTACTAGAGTCATACCCCTGGCTCCCACACAGCAGGGGCACACCAGAGTTGTCTCATCGGTGGCTGTGGAGAGGAAGGAAGCAGACGGATAACCCAGGGTGACATTATCTATGCATGTCTCCGTTCTATCCCTGCATTTTTTATATAGCCTGGAAACTACCTACATTCTGTTCCTTTTAAATTGCTGCTTTATGCCTAATAATATATAACAAGGCTTCCCCTGACACTCGGGGCACTGGGGCCTCTCTCTATTTGGTCCTGGGACAAGCAGTGGTGTGGTGCACTTAGTTGGTCAGACCTGAGGCCACCTGTGGCAAAAGACAGCCAGGGAGGGTGTTCACATTTTCTCTAACTGTGCCAGGGAGCCATGCAGAGGTCATTGTCACTTCAACTCTTTTTTTTTTTTTTTAACTTACTAAGTGACTTGTACCTCCATATCTCCTGGCTAGGTGAATGCATGTGTCTATGCATACTTGTACATGCATACGAATTCTTCCACACAAATTAATAGTGCAAATATGCCGAGGGAAAGTGCAATGTGTCTTTTAGTGAACTCGCATGCTGGTTCCGGGCAATGGCATGTACACACACACACACACACACACACACACACACGCTCTCAAGCACACACACTCCTCTGCAGCTGTTGCACGTAATTAATGTGCTAATTATACATAATTATCTAATTACTAAAAGAGGGAGTCAAAGCAAGAGCGGTAGTAAAGATATCAAAGTCTGCTCCTTCTAGAATGTTCTACGGCATGGGCTGTCTGCCGAACTGGAAAGGCACTCTACATGCGCCCTACTCTCTGAGGGCTCCGTGCAGAGAGATGCCCAGGGAGCACTGTGAACTGGGTGCCATTGCATCATCCATTTTCAGGGAGAGACTTCTTTATATATTTTGAAAATATCTTTGCATATATCTTTGCAAATATATATATATATGTATATATATACACATATATATATACATATGTAATAAATACACACATATATATATACACATGTATATAAAATATACATATATATATATATTGCAAAGAGAAGTTTTATTCTTTGCAATGCTGTGGGACCCAGGTCCTTGTGTGTACATGAAGAAGTTTCCAAAAGGCTGTTCTCAGGAATGAAAGTGGTTGTATCAGTTTGGATGGCAGCATTCTTCTGGACCCCAGGTGGTTTGTCCAAGGCTGGCCCTGATAAGCACACAGCAAATCATCATCATCATCATCATCATCATCATCATCATCATCATCATCATCATCGTCACCACAAGTGCGCAGTGGTAAGTGAACGGCCACAGTAAAATGTCGGGGACATGCTGTCAGTCCTTGCCTGTAACTGAGGGAGGCTCTGGTCAGCACTGCAGTTCTGAAAAGCTTCCTCTACGGAATCCTTTCCCCTGCCTACCCCTCTGTAAAGGTCAATGGGAGCCACAGCAATCCTGGCCAGACAACTGCCGTCCCCCTGTAGACCATCCAGATGACTGCAGTCCCCTATAGACCATCCAGATAACCACTGTCCCCTATAGACCATCCAGATAACCACTGTCCCCTATAGACCATGCAGATAACCACTGTCCCCTATAGACCATGCAGATAACCACTGTCCCCTATAGACCATGCAGATAACCACTGCCCCATATATCATCCAGATGACTGCTGTTCCCTATAGATCATCCAGATGACTGCCATCCCCTATAGACCATCCAGATAACCACTGTCCCCTATAGACCATGCAGATGATGTCCCCTATAGACTGACCGATCACTCATCCTAACTTGATGCTTTTCACTGAGCCTAAAGGAAACACTTTACAATGTGGTGACTGAGACACTAGGAACCCTCAGTCTTGATGGAACACACAAGAAGGACCACAGCACTCTACACAGGCCTTAGATGCACTGTCCAACCCCTGATTTCTGGGAGTAAATTACTCTCTCTATCTCTGTCCCTGTTTGTCTCTCTGTCTCCCCTCTTTCTCTCTCTCTTTCCCTCTCTCTCTATATGTGCACATATATATGATGCACATATATATGTATATATACATATGTGTATATATCTGTACATATATATGTATACATATATAGACAGCGATATAGATATATACATCTATCTACCTATCTATCTATATCTATCTATCTATCTATCTATCTATCTATCTATCTATCTGTTGAAGTAAGAGTCTCTATGGAGCAGGCTGGCCTTGAACTCACTATCTAGCCAGGCTGGATTCAAATTTATCAGTCTTCTGCCCCAGGACCGTGACTGCTGGGATCATGGGCATCCTTCAGCATGCCCTGCTCAAATAATCTAATCGTGTGGCCAGTCCTGATCCCCGTACAGATTTATCCCATATCTGAAGATGGAAGTCACACATCCACATCTTCTGAGGTGTGATTTGATGATTTGACAACTCATTGTCCCGCCTTTCTCCAAAACCTGGTTCGAGGCACCCCCACCCCCTTTAATGCCGCCACCAGGATGCGAGGGACCATGGCGAGCAGAAGGAAGGAAAGCCCAAGCCAGCTGGAGGATCTGAAGGCGCATGCTCGCTACTTTTCCTGTTTAACTTTACCTTTTAATCTCGGGCCGTAAAAACTGTCCTAATAAAAGATCCATAAATATCTCTGGAATGTGCAGACAAGAGGCTTTGGTGGCCCAGGAGCATATGCTATGCTCCCCTTCTCTCTCTCCTGTCAGGATAAGTACTGGCTGCCCGAGGGGGCAGGCTGGGCGGAAAGAAGAGCTAAACTGCCCAGGATGAACAGGATGAACAATTATTCCATATACATTATATAATTATATATAAAATTATATAAATATATGTTGTATTTTATATACTTCATATATAATCACATTATATATGGATATTATATAAATAAATTATATACCCATATATTTATATAAATACATTATATATCCCATATATTGCATTATATGAACTATATCATACTGCATTACTTAATACACACACACACACACACACACACACACACACAAACACATATATGAGCACATCAGCAGCCTAGGATAGGAGACTCAGTGTATTCTGATTCACAAATCTCTTCCTATAGTCTCACTCTTCAGAGAGTAAGGAATCCATTTATATTTGCTGAATGAATGAGTGAATGAATGAATGAATAGGCTCTATATTGTTCTTTTTTTTTCAATAAAATGTTAGGTTTATTTTATTTCCTGTGTTTGACTGTTTTGCCTGCACACGTGTATGTGCACCACATGCATGCCTGGGGCCCCTGTCAGAGGAGAGCATCAGATCCCCTGGGACTGAGGTTTCAGATGGTCACGAGCCACTACGCAGGTTCTGGGAACCACACCTAGGTCCTCTGTAAGAGCGAGAAGTGCTCCTAACCATGGAGTCATCTCTTTAGCCTCAAATAGTGTTCCTTTAAAGTCTATTTCTAATCATGTGTTGGCTCCTAAGTAAATATAATTGCCAAATAATTTTGAATTAGATATGGGCTTTCTTGAACACATTTAATTTTACTTAAGAATGCCTCCCTTCCTCTTTCTTTCTTTTTTTAGTTAGGAACACTGATGATTTTTTTTTTTTTTTACCTACCAGCTTCTTCCAAGTTTAAATTTTAGAAATAAGCCTGTGTTTTTTAATAACTTTCTCATTAGAGCATTTTTCTATGAACAGTTCGCAAGGAGTGGCCTTTATAATGTTTTATATAGATGCAAGTTTATAGGAATTTGCAATTTAAACTACTAAAGACTGACTGTTTCATCTATTCCCATGGCCCTTTCACACTCCTCTGAGAGAATACTGCAGGGCCACCTTCCTTGTCATGATATCTTGACTGCCATGACGCCCAGGGCTGTGTAAATGCAAGTTATATCTGCGACCTGCAGAGTCCTGGGCAGAACACCCTCCCTGTGAAGCCAGTGTTTCTGACAGTCTCTGATCTTGTCAGGGTACTTACTCTTCCTTTCCGTGTGGAGAGTGGAGTCCCGAGAGCCCATCTTCCCCATTTACAGGGCAAGGATGTGGGAGAGCAGGAGCTGTGTACAATCCAGCCCTAAACATAACCTGTCATAAACGGCGCACTGTGCTTAATATTCAGAACAAGACAGCTCTGTCTCATTCTCCAAGACCCTTTTGACAAAAGCCATCCCGCAGCTGCCAGGAGTATCGAGTCCAGCTGAGGACAAACTTCAAGATGAACCTGAAATCAATTTGCCATCAAATTTTCATGCCTCTCCCAGACTATCTGTGGCATTTTAATTACAAGCACCCTAGGCGGGGGGTGCTACAGATATTGACACTTGGCTTCTACAATAAACTTTATTGGCAACCTCTGTCTGCATGCAGGACTCGCCTAGAATAACAAGAAATGTGTGAGGGCCAGTAAGCAGGAGTGGAGTGTAATTGCTCAAAATCATCCCTCCTCCCCCCACCCCCACCCCCCTGCCCAAACAGGCCTGAGCATTACTTAGTTTGGGAAGACAGGGCAATAGTCTGGATTGTATAAAAGACTGGGTGTGCAGAGATGAGTCAGTGGGCAAAGCCCCGTGCCACAAGGGTGAGGGGCTGAGTTTAGATTCACAAGACCCATGAAGAGCCAGACATGAGAACATATGTCTGTGTCTGCACTCCCGGTGCTTGGTGCTGAGCTGGGAGGTAGAGACGGGTGACTCTCTAAGAAGCTCGCCGGCCACCAGCAAGCTGGTGGAAGTTAGGGACGGCCAATATCTGAGGTTGGTGGATGATCTCCACATGCACACTCTGTGGCACACACCTCCTTGCACACATTAGCAGGTAATCATGCACACACATGCACACATACATAGATGATGTACACATAATCTTCAGATTAGACGTGCTGCTGTGTCTTAGGAGCCTCAATAGTCCTAGGGCCCCTGTCTACGGGAGAGCACCGTGCCGTCTTGCTTTCTTCTGTATGGGACGAGCATTTCTGAAATGCATCATTCCCCGGCCCTTCAAGGACAGAATGCACCAAAGGCCGGCCATGGGCTTTAGTTAAGGGAATGGAACTCACTGTTGGTAGTTGGGGAAACTGGTGTGTTGGTTTGGCAGACACCTATCTGCCTCAGTACCAGGAGGAGCCAGCTTCTGACATTTCCTGACTCCTGCCTGGGCTGTTAGATGGGCTGCAAATTCGCCAGGCACAAATGATCCTTTAGGACTGCAGACTTAGGGGATCATGGGGCCTCAGCTGGGAGTGGGGGTGGGGAGTTGCGGCAAAGGTCACAGCCTTGTTGTAAGTTTCCCAGTGTTACAGACACCCCGGGCACGGGTCTCCCGTGCAGCTGCCTGATATGGATCCAATATTCTGATAAATATAACAACTGGCTTTCTGAAGACAAGAGAGCGCGTATAAGCAGGTGCACATGGCTGTAACATTCTCTAGTGCAAAGGACAACTGGTATGGCCTTCATCAGTAAGAGACACGCAAAACTATTTGTTACAAAGGCCACATGGTCAACTGATGCTCAGGGGGAGCTTTCATTGATCTGTGACGAACACCTGTATCCAGAGCTGAGCCATGACCCAGTCTGGGGAGCAAGTGCCACCCCCTCGGAGTGTAGCTTGATGATTCGGAGTGAACCACTTAGTGCGGACACTGGCGTTCTGCGCATTCTTTGTGGGAGTGAATTCTTTGCTGGGTTGGATAATTCCGTTTTTGATTTGGTGTTTTGTGGGTTCAGGATGTAATAGATACAGGCATGTTAGCCTACAACCTAGTCTGCAATGGGAACATTGTAACCACTTTCTCTACCAAGTCCACTGAGATAAACCAGTCAAGCTTCTGTTTGCAGATTTTGCCCGTTCTTATAAAGTAAATTATACCTGTCATGGCTGCTCTCAAGACATCAGGGTAATATCCTTAAACACGGGGTCTGAACATGTTTAGATCATTGCACTACTGGAACACAATTGACCTAGGAAGTCGCTTTATCAACCTTTCGACTCTAGGACATGACGTTGCCATCTACAGAGTTCGTGGTAGAGAGCCACGCCCTGGAGTCACAGAACAAGAAATTCAAAAACAGCATCTCCAAAGATTTAAAGTGGGCTCATGAGTTTGTGCTGGGAAGCGCTGACATCCATCCTTCACCCAGCTTGACCCCCCAGGCCACAAGCTAGACTTGGCTACAAAAGCATTGGTAATGGTCAAACGTGGTTTCAAGAAAAGAAAAAATGCAGGAGGCATGGAGCTCTGGGATATTAACTGAATAATTCAGTTACTGCATACCCCAGGGCCCTGTAGGCGGAGGGTTCCCTTCTCAGTGAACACAGTGCGTACTATACAAAAGTACACAGGTGTACACACACACACACACACACCAGGAGATTCTGCCAACAAACTCCTGTGTTGTCCTCTTAGAGAGAGGGACCCTCTGGACCACGGGCTGGTGACCAATGCCTAGAATGGAACAGCAGAAGATTACCAGAGAGTTGTGTCTGGAAGAATTGGTAGGTCCACAAAGAAAGGCCGGAAGGACAGCATTAGGCCCCACCCACACAGAGTAATCAACTGCAGTCCCCCTTGACAAGGCTATGGATAGACAGCCTCCCTGTCAGTGTTGTTGTTTTTTTTTAATTACTCCTTAGAGGTTTTTGTTTTGTTTTATTTTAATAAGAGACAAGCATGGAGCTGGAGAGATGGCCCAATGGTTAGCGCACTTGTTGCTCCTCGCAGAAGTTCAATTCCCAGCACCGCACTGGGCAACCCTCAATGACCTGTAACTCAAGCTTCAGAGAATCTGCCGCCTCCACTGGCACCCATCCTCATGTGCATATGCCCACACGTAGACACATGCATGTACATGTACACATACTGTAAAATGAAATATTTTTAAAGGAAAAAAAATTTCCGATTTTGTTATGAATCATTTGCTATCATTAGTAAGGCAAAAAAATTGGGTCAGCAAGCTGGGGTACAGGATTGCTTTCTCTCTCTCTAGGCAACACACAGAGGAGCAGCAGCAGGAGCAGCAGCAGGAGCAGCATTGCATGTCTTAATTCCACAGACACCACATGCAGTTTCTGCATGTATCCAGAGGCATCATTTGTGCAGGCTTGACTAGGGACAAGACCACAACAGGATGCTGGGTTGCAGTCCCAGATAGGATGTCTGAAACGTGGATGCCATGAGCCCGTTTCCTGGAGGATAAGAGACCCGTTGTGACATGCTGGGGGCTTGTTCGCCGGGATCTGCAAAGCATCACATCAGAGGCAGCACATATTTAACGGCCCGAGCACGCGAGCCATCTCCCAGAGCACTCCCAGGAGAGGGTGCAGCTGGGACACATCTCCGAGACGTGAACCAGAGTACCCTGGCACTTGTCCGAGACACGGTTGGTTTGTTGCCTTTTCCAGTTTTATCTGTGACCCTGGTGGTCAGTTGCTTAAAATAAACACCCACGGTTCCTGGGCATAACTCAGACTTTGCATTTAAATTGAGAGCTATAGTGCTTGGTCAAAGTGTGCGCGCGTGCGCGCGCGCGCGCGCGCGTGTGTGTGTGTGTGTGTGTGTGTGTGTGTGTGTGTGTGAGTGATACGGGTGTGTGGATGCCTGCGGAGGCAAGAAGAGGATGTCAGAGTTCTTGGCACAAGAGTAACAGGTGCTTCTGTGCGGCCTAACATGGGTACTGGGGACCGAACTTAGGTCATTTAAAAGAAGAGCATCAGGCGCTCTTAACGCCGAGCCCTCTCTCCGGGTCTTTGCTTTCTCTTCAGTATAGTTTCATATTTGTGTGTGTTTGCATTGTGTGTGTGTGTGCGTGTGCAAGTAATGCTCACACATATCTGAGTGTGGAGGCGAGAAGTCAGCATTAGGTATCTCTCCTTACCCCCTTCGAATCAGGATGCGCCATTTCAGCTCAGCTGGCGGCCGGGGACCCTACCAGGATCTGTCTCCATCTATATCTACGGTTACTCAGCTGGAGTCAAGTGCTGGGCTTTCTTAAATGGGTTCTGGAGATAGGAACTCAGGTCCTTGTGCTTATTCAGCAAGCGATTTACCTGCTGAGGCACCGCCCCAATGCTAACAAAAGTAATCTGTATTCAGATATTATAACCGTTAACTGTTCCTTTAAAAACAGAGCAACCCACAAAGAAATCGCTAATGTTCTCTTCCGTGAGAACATGGGCTGGTCCAGCTGATACATTTGCTCGCTGTTGGGGGAAGTGTGTGTGTGTGGGGGGGACTGGTAGGAAGCCACACTATCGGGGCTGACCTCTTCATCTGCGATCACGTTGTCCTTGTTAGAAGAAGAATCTTGCTCCTCCTGTGTGTTCAACAGTGGTACAGAACAGAAAGGTCCTGAGGCTGACCATAAAACAGGCCTCTGGTAAGTCATAATTAATCAGCCCCTAGCTTCTAACAGAAGCCAGCTGGTGAACGTGATAATGCTGGAGCTGGACAGGTGTGGCGTTGAGACACATGGTCTCTTGCTGGTCGCAGGACATTCGGGTAGGCAGGTGGGACTGTGGAGATTATGAGCACCTCCCTCTGAGGACTGGAGAGAATGAAATAAAAAAAAAAAACAGTGAACGCTCAGATTCCCTTTCATTTTTTGTCTTCTTCTCTTTCTCAGGTTAAAATGAAGTTTTAGGAGCACAGGAGCGAGCCTTCCGGCTTGACAGAGTGGCTAAGTCATTGAGCAGACTCTCCTCTGAAGCAAAAGCGATATACAATGTTGACATGTGCCAAGAACTCACTTGGGCACGGCGCCAAGAGAAAGAGGCCTGTCAGTCGGCCACGGGGAACTAGAGAGCAGGGAATCCAAGTACGTTTGGAGAGATGCCTTTCAGTTCTGAGGCAGCCTTTTCAAGTCCACAGGAGCCCCTGACCCCAAACTTGAAGCCTCGCGTTTCTGGCTCTGGGAAGCCGCTGCTGGCGAAGACATACCTCTTTGGGCAAACCAATGTGCTACTCAGGCAGACCCGGTGGTGTGAGGGGTCTGGAAGGGGCCAGGTCAAGGTGGAAAACCTTCCAACCAGACCATCTCTCGCCTCTTGCACCCCTTGCCTGTCTCCAAGTCACGTTGCTCGTGACCGAGGAAAGGCTGAATCTGCACCCCCCGACTCCCACCCCCAGAGCCCTGGAGCCCTCTCCACCCCGCTCTCTACAAAATCAGTTCATCTGGGTAATTTTTAAAGTGCAGCACGTGGGCCAGCTGGAATTGGTTGCCTCTTCCTGGCCAAGGGCTTGGGGCTCCTTCCAGCCTTCAGGCTGCACGCTGTGTGTGCGCTAGTGAGATCTGGAAGGCATGTCCAGGACTGGGAAAGGAGGGCGCTGCTGACCACAGGACCCGTAACTTCCCTAGACGGTCAGGCAGCCATCTTTTGGACTTCGGTATTTATCCTCACATTCACTGGCTTCTGAACTAAAATCCCCCATCCAGGGCCTTAAAAAGAGAAGATGATTTTCCGGGGAAAGGGGTGTGCGCGTAGGAGAGCCACGGGACAGGCCTGCCTGACAGGATGCTGCCTTCCTTCTAGAAAGCAGGCTGCTTAGCTAAGGTGCGGTGCAGGCACAAGTCCCCTGGAACACCTGGCCAGTGCGCTCATTTAGAAGGAAATAATATAAACAGAAGGGCAGAATATCCTGTCTGTCTCTTCCCTCCAGCCACAGGGAAGGTAGATAATTAGACTTCATTTACAACCCAGAGCTTTCAGAAATAAGACCTGTGTTGGTTTTTTTCTTTTCTTTTCTTTTTCTTTTCTTTTTTGTTTTTTCTTTTCTTTCTTTTTTTTTTTTTTAAGATGTTTTAACTTTGGAGTTCTAGAGATCAGGGCAGGGAGATGCCTTGTGTGGAATGTGCCTGGCCTATTGTATTTGAGGGAGTAGGGGGGAAAAATCAGGGACAATAATAGCCCTTCACGGTGGAGACGGGATTGTGTTCTACACACCATTTATCTCCTTTTGGACGCAAAGGCATATGTGCAAATACGTCCATTTATACACTCTTCTTCGGGGGCCTACAACTCTTCTGGGTCATTATTCATATTAATTAATGTGTGTTTGGTTTCTAAACTGCTGGGCTTAAGAACTCAGGTTGAGATGTGCTAGGAAAGTCAATGCCCCGGCACTGCCTGTGGGGGGGGGTAGGGGTAGGGGGTGGGGGCGGAGCTAACAGGCTGGCCCCAGCCTTTTAATAGGGTGACGGGAGCTTCCCGCACCTGGAGCAAGGCAACAGGACCCATGATGGGCCTTGGGCTCGCTGCTTGGAGACTGGTATCAATTCTTCCAGGCTCCTGGATTCACAGGAGGGTTCGCAGGATGAACTGGGTCGTATTTCATAAATTCTGAGTGTTCACGGAAGGGCGGAAAATGATAGTATTACTGAAACCCAGTCCACACAGTTCTGTCTTCTGGAATGGCCCAGCTCTCTAAGCCTGTTAAAGGCAGTTAGTTCATCAAGCAAAGCGCTTGCTTTGCGTGGGAGGCCAGGGACAATGGGAGCCGGGTAGGAGGCGTGAGAAAAGACCAGATGATGTTTGTGAACACGTTCCGAAAATTCCAGGTAGACGTATGCGTTTCGAGACACTGGTCTCGCTAATAAACATTAGTTCATAAAATAATTTGGTGTACATGTGTGGATTTTAGAGAACAGTCTCTGAAAGAACTTTCTGGAAAAATGAAAGCAACATTCCTGTTCACTGTTTTAAAACTTTTGCCCGCTTCCCCCCCCCCCAAAGAGCTATTTCCAAATACCACCTAGAGATATATTTTATTTCAGTTTTCCACAGATGTGTCTCTACACACCTGCTATTCTAGTTATTTATTAACCATGCCTAGTTTTGTAGTTTCTAGCTTTATATCTTTAAAGTCGTTAAAACTCAACAAGAGAATTAATCACAAAAGAAATCTATCAAATACGGTTGCCAAGCACTCCCCCCCCTCCCTGACTGACATCTTTAAAATGTATTTTAAGGTTATTTATTTCATCACACCCGGGGAATAAAAAAATAATAACTTGCAAGCCTCCAAGTTCAGAGAAAGCATAAAAATGTGATTTACTATTTATTATACAGTTAGGCACATGCATATTATACATTGCATGTTAATCTCCAGCGAGCTAAGTTTAACAAACTTGACAACGCTACCGTTCGCTAGTGCGGAGAAAGAATGGGCATCTGTTTGCTTCCAGATAGGATTCCTTCTGTGTATTTTCTGGTAAACCGATAGAAGACAGGCTGCTTAAATGGGCAGTCAAGCCACAGTGCCCCCTGGTGGAGAAATAAGTAAATGCGTGCACTTCTCTAGAGATTTTAAGAGACACCTAATTGTTACAGAGTAAAAAAAAAAGTTTCAAATAAAGAAAAAAATACAGATTGGAAGAGTTCAGCTCATGCGTGTATTAATAGATGGAGAGTAAAGGGTTGAGTAAATTCCTCAAAAATAACCTTGATCAAACATGGTGTTTGACAACAAAGAACTAAATATACTGAATTATACCCTGAAGATTTGGTGTTTGGAGTCAAACTGAGAATCGCGTTTGCAGTCAAATTGAGACTTGCAGAGTATATGTCTTTTAAAACTAAATTTACGCCAGTGGATCATCCAGCAGATACACACGGGTGGACTTACTCTCCGAATGTGCTATGAAAATGCAAGAGGGCAGATTCCAGATTTTTACCAGGGGACCAAAGGACTCCATCTTCCCACCATGCTCTGAGCAAGCGCCTCCGATAAGCAGCTTACAGGGAATTTCCTGGGGTCAGACATAAATAGACAGTCTCGGGTTCCCTTAATCCGGGCGCACATGGCTTGCGAGGTAGGCCTCGTAAATCTCAAACCCAGTCGAAGCGCACGCAACGAAATGTTCTTAGAAGGTGCAGATACATTAAATGACAGATACATTAAATGAGAGCTTCAGCACCGCAGACTCATTAATCACGCAAACAATACTGACCGCCTGGCGCTGATCTTAAAGGACTCCCCCCTTTTCCCGGAAGGCACCCTCCCCTCACTCCTGGCTACCTCGGGAAGGGGAGAAGTCAGGGACAGGTGAGCGCCCCTCATTCCTTCATCGACAGAGAAGCAGCATCTGGATCGGTTCAAGGTCGCGCTGCACTTGTGGAGCGAAAAGAGCCACGGTTTCCGGCTTTGCTAATCACACTCTGCTTCCGATGTAAAGTATTTCAAGATATTTGTCAGAAGTAGGTGATACTGACAAGGTGAAAGTCCGGGGGTGGGGTGGAGTGGGGTGGGGTGGGGACATGCTCACCTCCTGATGAACAGACAAACGGGACAGGTATGCATCCCTACCATAGAATAATAGCATTCAACAATAATTTTTTTTAAAAGGCATTAGTAGAAGCTGTGAACAAGTGAAATCTGAAGTCAGGACGCCATGTGGATCAATACACACAGCACGCCATGTATGCTATGATTCCATTTCTCTGAGGTGCCCCCAGCGGGAAGGTCCTTAGAGACAGGAAGGAGATTAGCCACTGACTAGCACGTGTGTGTGTGTGTGTGTGTGTGTGTGTGTGTGTGTGTGTGGACTGAGATGGTGCCTAAGAACGCAGGATATTTTTTAGAGCTAATTATTGTTCTGAAATTGTGGATAGACTAAAAACAAGCCAATCACACACTGCATTCCCGGACGGCTTATGTGGTAAACGTGCTATATAGACATTCAGCTGGATAACGGAGGGTAATGGAAGGCTAGGGCCGGTGGCTCTGCAGAGTTCTGGGGCATGTCGCATTTCCCTGTTTGAAGGAGGGAAACAAAGACTGAACCAACCAAATCACAACGACAAAAACACCAGGAGGAAGCGGGGTGCAGCACCAGCCTCCGGAAACCTGGGTTAAGCAGGACCCCAACCAACTTTACTTTTGCAAAGGGTTCAGACTCAGCTCTCTTTCTTTCCGATCTGGAAGCTAATGATGGAAATTCTGGGTCAAGAGGGGTTTCCACCCTGACTGCTTTCCAACTCCCTGGAGAGCCAGATGCGATTACCCTGGACCATCTCTACTCTAGGAGAAGTCCCCAGGGGTCTCTAACACCCAGCTGAGTCTGGGGACCACTGTTTGGGCTTGAGTCAGTCTAACACCCAGAACAGTGAGAAGGCAAACCTGGCCGAGATCTCAGCCGGCTTCCTAGTTCTCAGAATATCTGCTTCTCGCTCCCATAGGTTACCCTGAAGGTATGTCTGGGTTTTTCACTGGTTGCCTGTGGGTCACTGTGGAAGGCAGGATGTAGTCCATAAGTCCTCCCTGCGATGAAATTTACCAAAATCCCCAGTTTTTTCCACAGACAGAGATATCAGAACCAAGTGCCTGCCTTCCTCCAACGCACAGGCAGCATTCCAAAAACAGCTTTGATTTTGTTTTTAAACTCTGTGTGTGTGTGTGTGTGTGTGTGTGTGTGTACACGCGCACGCACATACATATCCTTGTGTATATATATATATGCTCAAGGAACTCAGTCGTGTTCAGACCCAGAGTTTTATGTGAATTAATTGGGGTTTTGAACCAGTGGCATTTAGGAGTATCCTATCCCTACTTCGCATTATTGCTGCTGAATAGCTTAGGATATTGTGTCTCCCACCTTCACCCCAGCGAGGCCGCGCCTACTTAGCTCCTGGGCTGGGTTTCAATACAAGCTAAACACGTGCCACCCCAGGAGCCGTACCCGCATTGCTTTACTGTGCAGAGGAAAAAAAAAACCCCACAATGTCTTTTCCTTTCTTTCCTTTCCCCCTCCTTCCTTTTGGAACATCTACGAGCCAGAAAATATCGACCCCCTCACAGGGCCCGGCACAAACGTTGTTGTAACACTCTCTCTGGGTCTGTACCAATCAATGACAATTTTGGAAAACATTGCCTGAATAATTCATCACAGAAAAGAAAAAAAAACCGCTTTTTGGATGAAATGATATTGCTGGGGCCTTCCAGCACAAACATACATGTGTTCCCAGGCAGCCAGTCCAGCTGGAAGACAGCTCCAAGTCGTTGGGATGGCACCCAAGTCGTTGGGATGGAGCCCCCTGTTTTGTAAAACATTATGAGCCATGTACCCACTCCCAGTCACAGGAAGGTATGCCAGAGCCTCGGCCAGGTGTTCCAACAGCATGCGCCTGGCACACCTTGCCACTGTTTTGGCCATGAGGGAAGTGTCACTGTGGTTGACTCTATGTGACCATATGTGGCCTTACAACATTAACAAAAAAGACAGACAAGAAACAGATAGAAAGGAAATAATAGTTTTTAAAAAGGCGGCGGCGGGGGTGGGGGGAGAATGGGAGGAAGACATGGGGAAACGCTGGCTTCGTTCTGCACAGAGGAAAACTGAAGGGCACCAGGAAAATTCAATTTAATCTCAGCGGTCGAGCTGGAGACTTGGTACCTGCGTCAATCAGTCAATCAAAAGCTTTCGTTTCATTCTAGAGCCTCATCTCCCGCCTCCCTCTGCAAGGCACAGCCTGGGCCCCGGGAGGGCTGCAGTGGGTGTGAGGATCAGTGAGTATCGGGAGCCCTGGGCTGGCAGAGTTCTACGATGCACAGGTACGCCCGATGGGATGCGGGCTCCCGCCCTGGCCTCACATTCCAAAGCCATCAGCATTACCTGTAACGGCTCTTGTCTTTTCTGTTTAGAGTCAAACTGCTCTGTTTATCTTTTCCTGTGCACAGCAACGGAATTTCAACTGGCTTCCCTATCAGCTCCCTTTCGTTTTGTTCTTTCTGTAATTGATATATATATATATATATATATATATATATATATATGTGTGTGTGTGTGTGTGTGTGTGTGTGTGTGTGTGTGTGTATACATATCTATACATATATATATCATATACATATACATATACATATACATATACATATACATATACATATACATAAACTAAATGCAGGCTGCATTTACTTATGGCTTTATATGTGCATGTGTAATTTTACATACATACCTCTGGTTAGACCAACCCGGAAGAATCTAAGCATAACGCCCCAGGTTTGCTATAGGGGACACAGTAGAAAGAGACATGAGCTTGCAGGACCACAGCGCCATGACCTCATAGCAGCTGTGATGGCATGCATAAGACCTGCACAAGGCCCGGCCAATCACCCTCCCGGCATGTATAGGAAATGGGGCTCAGGGGGCCAGACTCCTAGCTGAGACGTTTAGGTAATGGCTGCTGAGAAAAAGGAGAGTTTTCTGGAACATGTGGCCTCTAGTAGGTTGGATTAGACTCAGTGAGTTATTTAAAAACAAAAACAAAAAAACCCCCCAAGAAGTTGGGAGGTATATGGGGGAGGTCTGGAGGTAGTTGGGGGGGGAGGGGCAGATATGATCTAAATATACTGTATTCACATATGAAACTGTTTAATAATAATGAAAGATGGTCTTGACTTGGGAGGAGAGCAAGTCCAGAAGGTGAAGACGATCAGATACTCGGGGATCACCGTGTGGTGGAAGGATCCGCTAATGGAGGCTAACAAGGGGCGCTGGAGACCCCGTAGCCAGTGCTGTGGACCCAGCGTGGAGGACAACAAAGGCACTGTGCTCCTTGACGTGGAAGTGAGTCTCTGGGGACACAGGATGAGCGGAAAGAGCAGAGCTAGAAAGCAGAGAGGTGGACAGGAGGCATTTACCAAGGCTGGTGGGGAGCCCAGGCTCCCATGGGCTAGCCCCGTCTAGGGAGACTGTGAAGTCCGTTACCACCATTTTTTTATACGGAAAAAGAAAGGCATGGATGGTTTTGATACTTATGAAAATTCAGTTTTAATCAACGACGGTTAAGTTAATTATTGACTCAACAAGGATGAAACTTGAATAAGATCATCTTTGCCTTAAGCCAAACTATTAAGAAGCCTCAGATAGTTAATAGACTGAAAGCCCGCAGAATTATTTCTTTAGCCTTTATAACATTCCAGGCTCAATCATTATTGCGAGGGTTTCTCGATGTCCAGGAAGGCAAGGTCACCCAGGAAGATCCATTTATGATTAAGCACAAAGAGAGGTTCCCTGTAAACCCTACCCCACCCCCACCGCTATTCCCGTGCTGAGTCTGTACAATTGGATGTCGCTTGCTTCTGGCCACCTTTGTGAGTGGGACTTGCGCAGTTTGCAGTCAGACTCTTGCTGAGACCTGGTTCCCTTCACTTTCCCATGAGCTCTGAATGGCCTGCAGCAAACCTCACTCATTCGAGAGGCTCGAAGAGGCAAGAATGACCCATAAAATGCTTGTGAAGTCTCTCAGAGTCTCCTCTCCCAAACATCCCATGGTGGACAGTATCAAGGCTCTCTTAAAAATACCGGGAAGAAAGAGGGGAGGGGAGGGGAAGAGAGAGGAGGAGAGAGGAGGGAAAGGAAAACTGAGGGAGGATAAATTACAACGAACTTTGTTCTAAAATGCCATCAGAGGGCCAGTGAGATGCTCAGCAGGTAAAGGTTCCTCCTGCCAAATCTGACAGAGCAGAATTCAATCTCCGGAATCCACATGGTGGAGAGCAACAAGTCCCACAACTTGTCCTCTGACCGCTATGTGCACACTCTGGTATGTGTGACCCCCCTACAGCATACACAGACACTACATATACGTATACATTTTTAAACCTAAATGCCATTATCATACTAATAATGTATATGCTAATTTAAAATTTTAATTTTAGTTAAACAATTTTTTTTCCAAATTCCCCTCAGAATATTGGTTTTCTAAATTCATTATCTGGAAGACTGGTGTCTCTTTCTAAGCCACAATCCGGGTTCTCACCCAGCCACAGTCCCACCAAGGCAAGGCTGAGTTCCCACATTGTAGGACTCCTGCCTGAACGCCAAGGAACATGGATTTATTAAGCCTCCGGAGGCCAAGGCGTAGATATGCTATTTCTGTTCTCAGGCCAGTCATAGGAAGCTGGTCACTGTTATCACCTGCCCCGAAACATATACCTTAAAACACTGAGGCCTTGTGAGCAGAGTGCCTGTGACCTAACTTAGAGCCCCTGTCCCTCATGGTCCTGGTGGCCTGTGTTACTGGGGCCCTGAAAGCAGTCTAGTCTCCTTCCGTCCAACTGGCTTCGCATCTGCAGTATGACAACTCTTCTGTTTGGAGCACACCTCTCTGGGCGCTTAGAAGACATGGCGACTGTCTTTGAATCTGAGAGGGTGGGCACAGAAGGGGTCGGGACAGAGTGGGGTGTAAACGATGCAAACACGGGGCGGTCTCAGCCCCGGGGGAGCAGTGAGTCAGCCCACTGCTTGGTTTGCTGATCTGGGAGCCTTTGTTCCCCACATGACATCTCTGGCCAAGAGAGCTCAGTTCAAGGGTCTTTATTTTCAATCCTATAAAAAATAATCTGTCGGGCGGTGGTGGAGGCGCACGCCTTTAATCCCAGCACTTGGGAGGCAGAGGCAGGTGGATTTCTGAGTTCGAGGCCAGCCTGGTCTACAGAGTGAGTTCCAGGACAGCCAGGGCTGAACAGAGAAACCCTGTCTCGAAAAAATAAATAAAATAATAATAATAATAATAATAATAATAATGATAATGATAATTATTATTATTATTATTATTACTATTATTATTACTATTATTATTATAATAATCTGCATGCTTGGTTTAAAGCAAAGCCTGTTCACTACATCTACAGATTAGTGCAGTGGCCAGCCCTCCTCAGAGAAGTTTCTCTTTGTAGTAGACGGCAGCGAATATGGAGACCCACAGCTGATCAAGGTGAAGACAAGTGGTAACCCCCGAGAGCTCATCGGTTATGGCGGAAAGTTGGGGGACATAATGTGACAGCCACAGGTGACAAATGGCCCCAAAGGAGCAGAGTACCTCGGGCACGGCCGAGCAGTTGCACATAAGGACTCACACACAGCAGGTGAGACAATACACACAGACCTGCACAGGCTCACACTGGACAAAGTCCCAGCGTGGAGAGAGGGTGCGCACAGAGCCCCACCCCTAGCTGAGGAGCTACGTATGGCCTGTTGCTAGCCAACGGGAGGAGCATCCAATTTTCCTTAGGGGGCGTGGCCCCTGGTGAGCAGACCACCGTCTGGTGAAGGCCAAATATCCAAGCATAGATATGCAGTATAAATGGTACTTAGGTTTTAAGAAAGAGGAGGGCATAAAGCTGGGTGGGTAGGGAACTAGATGGACCTAGGAGGGATGGGGGAGGGGAGTAAATAAGATCAAAATGCACTGTATGAAATTATCAATGAACTAATAAAAATGAGAAAAAAGAAACTGATTATTTTCTATGGCCCTCTACCCAGACTGACTCCCCGGGGCTGAGACTCAACCAGCAGTCTGCCTCGCTGTCTTTTTAAGCACAGGGGTGGCCTTCGAAATAATGGTTCTTGTTTAAAAAAAAAAAAAAAACAAAAAAAAAAAAAAAAAAACGTAGATCGATGGCTCATCTTCACTTCCCGTCCGAGGGGCCTGACCTCCAGGCTCAGCCACAGAACTGGTGCATCCATCCATCTGATGGTGGGAAACCAGGTGGCAGTCGAGCGTCTGAGGAGGAAGTCGGTAGCCCCCCTCAGGATGAGCCTGAAGCCCTCAGAATGGCCTGTCACCGTGCGATGGACATCAGCCTCCCGTCTGCCTTCCACTCAATTGACAGCCCTTCCTCCGGCTATAGGATCTCGACTGTAATTACAGGAAAGGCCATACCATAAGGATGGGGGGAGGGGTAATTGACAAAGAGCTCCACGTGCAGTCTCCAGGACCGATGGCCCGGCCTCACGTTGTTGCTTCTTCTCAAACGGCGGCGACCGATGCATAATCCATTAAGCCAGGACCACGCAAACCCAGGAGATGGGGCTTCTGCACTCCGGGCACTTGTGAGGCTCACGGAGGCGGCCCCCGGCTCAACGACCCAGCTCGACAGAGTGCCGCCAGACAAATTGCCTTCAAGAGGCACAGTTTGGCTGTCGTTGCTGCTGGTTTCTTTTGCTTTGTGTTGGCGTTATGTTTATTTATCAACCCATCCCAAATGCAGAGGGGAAGACAACATTTACCGGCTTTGAAATCTGAACTTTAGCCGAGCTTCTGGAGGCTATATACGACTGTAAAAGTGGAGGATCCAAAGGTTCTTAGGAAGAGGTAGCCACTGCCATCTTTCTCAAGCCAAGGCAAGGATCAGGGGAGACAGCTTGTCAGTCGAGGGCTCGCCATGCAGGCGTAAGGACAGTGGTGTGAGCCCCAACATCCAAATTAAAAAGCTGAGTGTAGAGACAACACACACTTATGTAATGCCAGGACTTTGGCACAGCCGAGACCAGCAGTATAGCTATAGCAGCAAACTACATGTGCACTGAGACAGTCCATCTCAAAGACTGAGGGTTGAAAACATTAAGGAAGACACATGACACTGCCCTCTGGCCTACACACACACACACACACACACACACACACACACACACACACATGTGCACATACATCTGTACTTGAACAAAGCTAGTGTAATTCCATATTATACACTGGGTCAGAACATGGCCATTGCTCCTGTGTGTTGCTGGTCTTGCTATATAGTTTTGATCTCAGGATTCCCAGCGCTGACACTGGGTAATGTGGTATTCAGAAAGACCTGATACGTTATATATTCATAAGAGTCAGGCAAGAGTCACATATAGTATATATGAATTATTGTGGGTTTCAGTCTTATAGCTTTAATCACGACCAGTAGTAAAAGGACTGATTTTCCTTAAATTTCTCAAAGGTTCTTCATAAAATGACTGGCACTGTGGGCACCTGTGCTCCTGTGAGCCGTAACACAGACGGAGCCATCAATTAGCTCCACGGGCAAACCTTATTCAGTGGGACGAATATTTGTCAGCCTGTGTGTGCAGAAATCAAAGTCCAACTAAATGAACAGGTAAGCTTGTTACTAAAGTGAGCACTGCAAAGCAAAGCAAAATAACAACAACAAAAAAACAACAACAAAAAACAACATTCTAAGGAAGCTTCTGGACCAGAGCAATGCTGGCCTCCATAGAGATCCTTACCATAGAATGTGCTTTGGAAAGTATCTAACCCATGAGACAGTGCCCAGTAGAAAGCATGCCCGGTGGAAAATCATTCCCATCTATTACTGGTGGGAAGTTTTCCCAGACTTCTCTGTAGAAGAAGGTTGACCTCCAACAGCAGAAGACCACTGAGAATAAAATACCAAAGGCCGTTGGATAGAGGCCCCGTTTGTTCTCTGCGCAAAGAATCAGGTGACCTTCATCTGACTGTCACTTTGGAATTGGGGAAATAGATAGATTGCTTGCTGAATGAGAAGGAATACTTGAGATCCCACATCTGTGACCACGGCACTGGAGAAGAGAGACAAACAGATTCTGGATCCCGGGGGCTTGCTGGCCAGCAAACCTGGCTGAAATGACAAGCTCTTGGTTCAGTGCGACCCTGTCTCAGAAAATCAGGTGGAGAAGTGATTAGGAGAGCTACCTGATGCCATGATCGAACACAGGTGAGTGCACACATACATAGGCACACAATACATACGCACACACACACATACATGCACACACACACACACACACACACACACACAATGTCACTTTGCTAAGGTGACAAAGAGGAACATCTCCCATACTAACTGAAGACTATAGGTAGTGACTCCTTGGATTAGTAATCTGAATGGATGAATGGTTAGTGATGTCTGTGTCAGTAGGCTACTTGGGACATGGAAGCATTTACCCTGGGTACCCACTATCCCCATGCTCATGCCCCAAGAATTTCACACACTGGGCCTTGGGCTACCAGTAATTCATAAGAATATGCCTGACAATGAAAAAAAAAAAAAAAGACAAAGCCAATACATTCTGATTGGATGGTACATATTCTCTCAGAACCAGCTACTTCCTGGATGACTTTGTTAAGTCAATATGAGTCACTCAGGACATGTGAGCAGTACAATAAATTTCTCAGAGCCAATACAGGGACAAAATTTAAGTATACATCCAGTCTCCCTTGGGAGAGAAAAGAAGGAGATACTGTAAATAATTCCTGGGGCAGGTCCTGGTCTTCGTCCTTAAGGTCAAAGACATCTCTGCTCCGTGCCATAGTTCTTACATGCAAAAGCGCCAACATTCTGACAGCTACATGTGATCGATCTCATGTGTACTGAATGTTGAATATTCTAATTCACTGTGAAGTGCATCTTGCATATAGATGAGGGCAAGGCGAGGAGGCTACAGAAATGGGCTTAATTGCTAAAGAGTTACTGGGGTGGTTCCTCCAGAAGGCCAGGCCACAGTCGGACTAGCCCACTAGCTGGTGAACATAAAAGATGATTCCATTGGAAGGCACATGAATAAACACGCCCTCCTGATTAAGGCCTGGCCCAAGCTCTACTGGTCTCTGTTTCCAGCCTTAAGCCTTCACCCCACTAGCTAGTCACAAGTTGACTGCGAGCCAAAGATGCTTTTTAGTGTTCGGATCTTCCAGAGGGGTGAGCCAACATTTCCCAATTAAATAAGATGCTATGACTTAGTGAATCCTTATACTCCGCTGGAAAGAAGACGCCCAGAAGTAGCAGGCCTCATGTTTTCCGAGGCAGTGTGAAAGGACAGAGAACTAAATGCAACAGCTGTTTACTGAACACGCATGAACGAGGTCATGGGCTAGGACTGCAAATGGCCGCACCACAGTGTCCAACAGGCCTCGCTTTTACTGGCTCGACATACAGATGAGAACAGGATGTCGGGAGAATGAGGAAGGAGATGACTGAGAGGCTAAGTGAGGAAGGGCTGGTCAAGATTTTGTGGGCAAGCTGACACTGAGAACTGTATTTTGGTATATCAAAGATGGTAACGAGTAGGGAAGTGTAATGACACACCAGGAGGTGGACAGATAGGGGCCTCCGGGATAGATCACCATGGTGATCCCAGTTCAGTGTTGTTAAAGCATCAAGTCAGCCATGAGAGAAGACATGGAAGGAAAGAAAGGTAGGGTGGACAGCCAGGGCTACTCCAGAAGCGCGAGTGCCTGTGGTGACTTCCTATGGATGCATTTCACCTTTGATTTATGAAGCTCCTGCTCACGAGGGTGTCCCTTCAGTGGGGCGACAGTTATGGGGGATGATCTCTGAGCTGATTCTTAGGCTAGTAGCTTAGCTTGGAGAAGAGAAGATAGAATTTGGTGGCTCAGAGGATGACTCCTGTAGGATCGTGTGTTTGGAAACCCCACATTCAGTAGGACTTTTCGGAAAGGATTAGGAGGGATGGCCTCATTAGAGAAAGTGTCTCTAGGGTCCGGGCTTTGGATTTTCAAAAGACTCATGCCATTCCAAGTGTCGCTTTCTGCCTCTGACTTGTGGATCAAGATGTGAGCACTCACCTGTCCCTGCCCTGCCACCATGCCTTTGCTCTGCCAACATGGGCTCTAAGCCTGTGAAACTGTAAGGCCAGTTAAACACTTTCTTTTATAAGTTGACTTGGCCATGGTGTTTTCCACAATAGAAAACTGTGTAAGACGGGAAGGGGATGGGGGACTCTGTAGAGGCACCACACACAGAGAGCCTGGCTTGTTGCAGGTTAGAAAACTTGGAACGCAGAGGCTAGGTATCCAACTAGGTGCTCTGCAATCCTATAAAGAACAGCCAAGCAATGATGAGGGCCACTTGTATTTTCCCACCCTGCACCGGGCCAAGAAGTGCCCTGTCTCCTTTCTACTCTGCGCAGTAACCTGAAGGTCTGAACTTAACCCTGTGTTGAAACTGCAGGGTTCGTGACCTCCTTGTGAAAGGTGTAAATAATTTTAGAGGCTGTAGAGCAATGACCCGAAGAGAATGCCATCGCCAGAGAGCTTCACTGTTAGAAGAGGCCCGACCAACGGCTTCGGACAAAGGCAGCCACAGAAGCAAGCAGGTGCCTGACCAGCCCTTGAGGTCAGTTAAGATAAATCATGATGCCTAAAAGCTTGTGTGGCGCCCAGTTACTCAAACAGCAAGCCAAACTGGGCTTCACCATTGAGTTTTTCCTACTTGTGGTCTGATGACTGTAAGAACCAATACTACCACCTAGGTATTTACCTTCCATGGCCTTGATTAAGAAGGAAAGTTCAACTATAAATACAGGCCAGCCCAACCCGACTCAAAAGAACAGAAGAACCAACAAAAGACTAACAATAAAACAATAACAAAAAGAAAAAAAATCCAAAACCATTCTCCCCCAATCTGAACAAATCATTTAGTGTAAAAATAAACAGAAGTAGAAATTGTCTCTAATAAACTAATATTAGTCTCCCCGGAGGGTTAATTATGTCGCTCAGTATTTTAAGAAGATTGTAAATTGCCAGTTTCAACAGATGTTCTTTTAAAAGAATTGGTTATCTGGGAAATGGCGGGTCTTTGTTAGTGCTTACCCCAGTGGAATATAAACACTAAAATTGTCCCGCTATCTGTCAGACCCAGCACCCCCCCCATTGTTACCCACACCAAGATACACCCTGTGGTTAGCATCAGCGTTTGAGGCAAGTACTGCAGCTGGCACTGGGAGGCCAGCACGCTGTAGGGGTTTCCAAGCCCAGCTTAGACCATTCCAATGTCACACTGTGTCCCCTTCCCCCCCTCATGACAACCCTCTACTCTAGACCTTAGCTTATGGTCACCTCTATTCTGCTTTACCAGGAAGAGGGAGACTAGGTGAGCAGAACTTTCTAGAAATCCAAGGCCTGTCTGAATTCCGTTTAAGTGCCTGAACACATAAAATACATGTCACTTGAATACATACGCATATATGTGAACCCTTCACAGGAACTTACTGGTGAAAATGTAAGTCTCACTGTTGAAGTGCTTAAGAGGAAAAAAAAAAGGAGAGAGGGTTGGGCACAGTCATAAAGCACTTGCCTTGCAGATGGGCAGAGCTGATTGTGATTAATCCTCAGAACTTACATAAAATAAAAGCTGGGTGTGGTGGTATGGACTTGTAGTCCTAGCACTGAGGTGGCGGAGACAGGCGGATCCCTGTGGATTGATGGTCAGCCAACCTAACCTACTTGGTGAGCTCCAGGGTAATGATCCTGTCTCAAAAACTGACAATGCCCAAGGAGTGACACCCAAGGGCCTACACACACACACACACACACACACACACACACACACGTGGATTTGCACAAATGCATATGACAGTACATGCATACACATACATACACACGACAGTACATGCATCTGCACACACATGCACATGAGCTACATGCATCTGCACACACGCACACACACACATATACGTGCACACATGCATATGACAGTACATGCATACACATACATACACACGACAGTACATGCATCTGCACACACATGCACATGAGCTACATGCATCTGCACACACGCACACACACATATACGTGCACACATGCATATGACAGTACATGCATACACATACATACACACGACAGTACATGCATCTGCACACACATACACATGAGCTACATGCATCTGCACACACATGCACATGAGCTACATGCATCTGCACACACACACACACACACACACACACACACACACGAAAGACAATCAATTGTCACCCTCTTGTTTTCTCTCAGTTGTTACTGACACTGACGGGCAGGTCAGCAGGTGCACAAGGCAGAGTTTCTACTTGAATATTCGACCAAGAGAAGAAAGAAATGACCCCCTACATGGCAGTTCATTATTCTAAACAGGAGGACCTCGGCTGACCTGGGATGCAGAGGAAACATGTTCTTGTGTTCCAGCTGGTGGTAGGTGTCTGGCTGCCAACCTCGCTTGGCCTAACTCTTCATTATCATCCCAGTTAGACTCACTTCACAGATAGGGAAACTGAGGCTGAAGGAGATTAATGACCCCCGTCGAAAGCCTAACAGAATCAGCTTTCACTATTGATCTCCTGGTAGCAAGCACAACATCTCCTTGCAGATGGAGAGAGAGAGGCATGTCACTGCTGATGCTGACTGTTTCTGAAGGGACCTGTTTGCCCTGGGACTCCAGACAACCTGGGGAGACCGGGCCACTCAGGGTCCCCATAGGCAGGGGGCAACCGCCCAGTGCCCTTGACTGATGGAATGTCTTAACTAGAAAGAGAACCCAAAGTGAAGTAACACTTCACTTTCAACTGGAAAGCAGCCATGTAGCAGAGCTATGGAGAATGTTCTAACGGCTTACTTAGCGTTTGATCTTTTATGATAGCGTGTGTGTATGCGTGTGCGTGCATATTTTTGGTGGTGGAGGTCAGAAGACAACCCCGAGTGTCATTCCTCAAGCACCTTCCACTTTTTCTTTCAGATAGGTTCTCACATTGATCTGGAACTTCAAGAAGTCGGCTGTGCTAGCTGGCCAGCAAGCTCCGGGGGGCACATCTGTCTCTGCCCCCCCATCTCACCATCACGGACACTACAAGCATGGCTCATTGCCTCTGGCTTTTCAGTGTGATCTGAGGATGGAATTCAGGTCCTCAACAGCTGAGTCCTTCCCTGGTTATTATATATGTTTATGTCCCCACTATTCCTCTGTGGATGCCCTAGGATGCTCATTTGACATGAACGGAAACTAAGAGTCTTAGAGCCCAAGTCATACCCAGAGTCACGTAGGACCTGTGTGGCCTACAGGAGTATCCCAGGATCAGAGCCAGCCTAGTGCATCGCATGCAGTATTTCCGACAGTGCCCTCCACAGCAGCTCCAAGGGATCCGGGATCAAAACCGGCTGAGGACCACAGTGCCTGCTGGAGGCAGCGGGGCGGGGGGGTGGGGTGGGGGGGTGGTCCTTGCAATCATCTGCGGTATCCCAAGGAGACACTCCCAAGGGAGCAAGAAGAGAACTCAGTGCAAACTTAAGGTCAGCCGTTCATGGTTTGAAACGTGGGTTTGAGGGTGCTGTACCGGTGAGATGCGGCATTACTCTAAGGTCACAAATATGATCACACCACCTAAAACCAAGCCGTGCGATATCAGTATCACAGCTCGGCAAGGACTTGAACAGGTACAGAACAATGTAGCATCTCACTTCTGGACTTGTTGGTGAGTGATTGCCAACACCAGAGGTGTTAAAAAGCTTCCTCCTAGCAAAGGCCTATCCTCCGTGGTTCCTCCATCCACATCCAAATGTACCAAGGATACTCACGCCCTTCCAAGTTCATGCTGCCCAGCTGCCAGGAAGACACACCCCAACACACACACTACTCAGCTTAGAAACTGGCATGTGACCACGGCATGCAACAGCCTAGAGCACTGGTTCACAACCTATGGGTCTCCACCCCACAGTGGTTGCATATCAGATATCTATATTACGATTCATAACAGCAGCAAAAATTACAATTGTGAGGTCGCAATGAAAATAATTTTAGGGCCGGGTGTCACCAGAACATGAGGAACTGTATTCAAAGGTCACTGGACTAGGAAGATTGAGAACCACTGGCCTAAAAAGAATAGAAGTCTCACCTCCACCTACTTGGGAGACTGATCCAGATGATCCTGAGGCACATGTAACAGTGACTGTGTAGACACGTGTCCTTTTCCCTCTGGTCCAGGCTCAGATTAAGAAGTTGGCCAAAGTTTGTCTTAGTTCCGGTCTCAGTGCTTTTGGGCTTCGGAATCCTGTAAGCTAGTTGCAGGGAAGAGTAACTGCAATTGGAGAGGCAATCCCATAGTTCCCTGCCTGCATGCTTGAAGCACTGAGTCCTAACCTTCTAGAACTGCTTCACGGCCAAGACAGTGTTGACTCCGCCCACTCCCGGGGCATTTATCAAGAGATGCATTTAATTATTGCCGCTGGGGGAAGGGAGCTGCTATTGACATCTAAGTGGTGCAGGGTAGGGGTGTCACTAATCTCCTTCCAATGTATAGGTCAGACAGCCACCCAGCAAAAACGATGCCGTTTCCAATGTCAGTAAGGGCCAAGGCTGAGCACACCCCCAGTCAGTCCTGAATGGATGAGGCAGGTCTTTGAACTTCCCAGATGATGGTTCTCATGTCCAAATGCCATGCACAGACAGAGCTTTAATGAGTAGATTCCTTCGGATATGTGGGCTGGACCTTAATGGATCCCATTAGTTCATGCGAATAGGAGAAAGGCAGCACGGGGCAGACAATTCCCAGAGGCTGAGCTCTGTTGATGAACCTGCTTCATCGGGGAGGGAAACCAGCAGATCCTGGCATTAGACAGTCGGGGAAACCTAGCACCTGTCTATATCAACATGTTCACAACGAAGAAAGAAAAGAAAAACCCCCCAAAAAGGGATAAATTATTTATCAGCATAAATATTAAAGAAAATTGCAAAACAGAGTCTGGTGTCACCCAGCTGTTGTTACAGAATCATCTTGTTAAGGCTTCTGGCAAAATGCTGTTGTTCTTAATATCAGGGCAACAGGATTGTTGGGGATGTACTGCCCAGGGTACACGTGTCTGCTCGCAGTGGAGGGGACCCAGCGGCTTGCCAACTGGCTCTTCACACCCACGTGGAAAACTGTGCAAAGATACGCCATTAGGAAGTAGGGAGAGCTCACAAACCGTGCCAGAGCCTAAGTTACAAGGGAAGTGCACACAGGGGTGTGCTGCAGGTAGATCCAAACAGCCCAGGAAAGCCCACTGCTCAAATTTTCAAAACTCTCAGGAACTAGTTAGTAGATATATAGACTATTAAATAATAAATTATGTGGGTCAGTGAGATGGCTTTGCAGGTAAAGATGCTTGCAGTTAAACCGGATAACATTGAGTTCGATTCCCTGGAACCAGATCATAGGAGTGAACTGACTCATTCAAGTTGTTCTCTGATCTCTACCTGTGCACTGAGGCACATGCATACACATGAGCAAGTTTGTGGTGTGTGTGTGTGTGTGTGTGTGTGTGCATATACACACACAAATGTAAAAAAGTAATTATTAAGTTTTGCAAATGTATGATTAAGTAAGGAACAGAGAATACAAAGATGAGAGGTTGTCAAAACTTAATGCCTGTGGGTAACTCTAGTATGTTTGAAGGCATATATACTCTAGGTCTTACTGATATGCATTGTATCTGTGTATATATACTCTAGGTCTTACTGACATGCATTGTTTCTGTATATATATACTCTAGGTCTTACTGATATGCATTGTATCTGTGTATATATACTCTAGGTCTTAATGACATGCATTGTATCTGTAGATAGATAGATAGATAGATAGATAGATAGATAGATAGATAGATAGATATACACTCTAGGTCTTACTAACATGCATTGTTTCTGTATATATATATAGTCTAGGTCTTACTGACATGGATTGTATCTGTGCATATATTCTATAGGTCTTACTGACATGCATTGTATCTGTAGATAGATAGATAGATAGATAGATAGATAGATAGATAGATAGATAGATATACAGTCTAGGTCTTCCTAACATGCATTGTTTCTGTAAATATATATACTCTAGGTCTTACTGACATGCATTGTATCTGTGTATATATTCTATAGGCCTTACTCACATGCATTGTATCTGGATAGATAGATAGATAGATAGATAGATAGATAGATAGATAGATAGATATACACTCTAGGTCTTACTGACACGCATTGTTTATATATATATATATATATATATATATATATATATACTCTAGGTCTTACTGACATACATTGTACCTGTGTATATATACTCTAGGTCTTACTGACATACATTGTACCTGTGTATGTATGTATGTGTGTATATATATATATATATATATACACACATACATACATACATTGTACCTGTGTATGTATGTGCATACACACACACACACACACACACACACACACACACACACACTAGGTCTTACATGCATTGTGTGTGTATATATATACACACACACACACACACACACACATACATTCTAGGTCTTATTGACATGTATTGCATCTGTATAGCAGAACTCCCAGTGTACACGGACTGGTGTAGGACTGCAAAGATTTTGCAACTGTACATTCAATGACCCCATGTCGCAGCCTGAAATCAGCCAGGGCACGGGCATTTATACCACAGTAAGAAGCATACTCCCTGCACCTGTGCTGGCACACCATCACGGCCAACACCCACAGAGAAATCAGGTATGTGGTAACAGCATTCACCAGGGGACCTTGTTTCCCAACGAAATGACCATGACTCCAAGCTTAGGAAACTCTTATCAGCAGCAACACGGGCTCCAGAGGAACCAAGGAGTTTAATGAATCCGTGCGATAATAATTAAACACTGTAAATAATGTATCTGCTGAAGCTCCCTGACTGGTCCTTTATGCCTTTGTAGAACAGTGATCCGTGCTGACATTCTGAGTAAGGCCTGAAGAAGAAGAGCATGCTGGAGTGGTGGGGGAAGCGCGGCTTGCTCAATAATGAATGAAGTCCCATACTGGGAAGAGGGGCCCTCGGAAAAGAGGCTCTGTGGCACTCTGTCTTTCATCTGGAGCCGACCTCAGGGTGGAGGTGCTGCCCTGAATCTGAGGCACAGTGGCTGACTCGTGAGCAGATAGCCTTCATGCAGAGAGCGGCACTCTTGAGACACAAGGCTAAACAGACCCACGCTGCGAGACAGGATCCCCTCGCTGCTACTGAAAGATCACAGCACACATTAATCTGGCAGGCTGCTGAATAACATCTTGAAGGAGGGATTATGACGTCGAGAAATCCCGTGGGGGACGGCAAATGACTCTCCCACCAAGAGAGAAAGGGATCCGGTTGTTACAGAAGCTGTTTGTGTATGTTGGGATGTGGGAGCTGTCTGGAAGAGACTGTACCTAAGAGCAAACCAGAAACACAGCTAATCAAGGAGTTGGGTGTGCCCCAGATGATTGGTTTTAACTAGCATGCAGGTGGATTAGAAGGGCATGTGACTTGAAGAAGCCATGTTTGTAGCGCCAGGGGTCATAGGCGAACTGTATTTTTTGACTCAATTTTGCAAAGAAATTTAACTTGCTCTAAAAATAGTTTATAGGAGAGTGCAAAGCACCTGTCGTTCGAGCCTGGTCACCTGAGTTCATTTTCCAAAATTCCTGGTGGAAGGAGAAAACCTACCTATGTAAGCGGGGCTCTGACATCCACATGGGTGTCGTGGTGTATGCATTACTACATACATGCATGCATACATACATATATACACACATATACATACACACATGAACACAGGCACACACACAATAATAACATATTTTAAAATAGCATATTAATTAAGAAAGAAATAGAACATATTTCCTTCAGTCCCTTGGACAGAGGTGACTGGTCGCCTGCTGTTTACAGAGCCAGAGAGCCATGTAGAAAGCCTGGACACTGGTCCAGGGTAGTCAATGACATCCTTGGTGACAAGCAAGCCCCTTAAACAACATGTTGGTCCTCTCAACTGCTCTGTATTTGTGTATCGCAGAGTAGAGCGTATCTTACTATGTTTACAAGCTGTGTGGAGCCAGGGGGGAAGAGTCGGAAATGTAGAGCCGCCATGATGGAGCGGCTGGAGGAGGGGGTGAAGGCCATTTTTCCTTTCCTTCACTACCAAGGATGCGGCCTTTGGAATAGAACAGCCCTCGCAAACACGGTCACTTGCCCCTGAGGATCCTGGTCTATCCCTGATAGCTCATTTTCATCAGGAGACTGCTGGAAGGGTGCAGGCTGCCCCTGGGGCTCAGCCTGTGTCCGCTCACCATCTCCATGCAAATACCATTGTTTCGCAGCCTGACGATTATTAAATTGTAACGTAAACCCAGCTTCTGCCTAAGCGCCTGCGATGATTAGACTACAAGTCAATTGCGGGTAACACGCAGATATAAATGCGGCTAATAAGTTTTACTGTAATGATTAATCAATTTATGAATACATTATTTAAGCTAATAGCTCAGGTAGGGTATCTTAAACAAGTTACAGAGCACATCGACCAATTCAAACTCCAGCTGCCAGATCAATAGCAAACTGTAAGTAAACTCTGGGGGATAAACACACACTGGCGGAAAAAAAAAAGCAAACAAAAGAGTCTTAGATGAAGGAAAACATAGAATACTTTCAATTTGAAGACCGATGTACAATACTTTAACATATACCAAAGATTAAAGGGGAAAGATTGCAAAATTATATCCTGGCAAATCCTGTTGCTGTCCAACCCGTGCTGTGACAAATTAAAAGCAGTTCATACCAGTAACACTCACATGTGCAGGCTGGTGAGCACACAGGCACCATGCATTGACAGTGATGTTGATTCTTTAAAGTAATGAAGCCCTGGGTTCATCCCTGTCGGTTTATCTATCGCTGTCCCTTAAATAGGAAAGGGGGGGGGAAGTATGCTCGAAAAGTTGGACCAGCAATTTTTCTGAACGGGACCCATCTTCCGGCATAGTCAAGGGACACCTGCTCTTCTCCAGCCAGACATCTTCCCTGATGCCAACGAACCACAGGGGGGTTTTGCAAGCAAAGCAAACCTTTATATCATAATGCCGTCCCATTACTTTTTTTTAATTAGGGCTAATTAATGTGAGTTTAATAAATAAACCAAAAAGGCCCTTGATTTCCTAAGGTGGGCTATTTCATCGGAGCTTCAAGCGATGGTGCATTTTAAAAAATTAATTAGTATCCTGCGAGATCGGCCACACGTTATTGAGTAAGTAACAGCGGCTAAGTGAAACAGATGAAATATTGGTAAGCGATGCAGCCACAGTATAAGAGTGTGCAGAGGGTCAGAGGTTAATCCCTATTGATTTTCCGAGTCTGCATACAGCACCACTGGGAAAGGCCGGTTCAGTTGGCAATCAGCTAGCACAAATACATTATAAATCTTACTGTCCGCCTCCACTGACCACTGTCACTTACTTCAGTTGCTAAAGACCACTAAAAAAAACTATCCAAAAGGGGAAAAATTCCACCCACTGCGAACAAAAAAAAGGTAAATCTTAAGGGAGTCCCTGATATTGGACGAAGCTTTTGGGGTGAACACAGAGGGCTGACTCCCATGGAGCTGGCTTCGCTCCTGGAAGGCAGAAACTACCATGTCATGTTCTTCAGGGTAAATCCATTTCAAAGAGTCAACGCAGACGATTGTTCCCATAAGCTAGACTATTGTTCCCATAAGCTCCCGACACCAAACTCAAAGGAATTCTAAAATGTCTTTCCCATTTGAAGGTATGGAAAGAAGGGGGAAGAAACAGAATCTTTGCATTGGGATTGTAAAGGAACCTATAAGTTGGTTTTCCACAATACAGCACAACCCTTTCATTACTAAATATGAAGCTGAGTAGAGGAGCCCTTCCCAGGCAGGGAGAGGCACTTCCAGGTGCTATTTTATAAAGGGGCCCCCAACACCCATAAGCTTCATTCCCTGCAAACTCCGTAGATGTCTGCCTGTACCTCTGGAAATAACTATGACCACATGTATAGTTATGACTTCCCTTCTTTACTGAGATCATATCATGGATCTTCTGTGGACCTGGCACTCTTGCTATATTCAGGATATGGATGAACAAGACAGGTCCCTCCCCAAGTAAAAGTGAGATCCGCACCCTACATTGTACTGTTGACCCACACCACAGTCCTGGGAAAAGTGTTGGTACTGGCAAGTAGTACGTCATTTACCAATGGAGTGACATTCGGCTGGCCATCAAACCTCCCTGATGCTTACTTTCCTCACTTACAAGTGGACAGCAATACTATTATTAGCAACTTGAAAGCACTTGGTGCAGGGATAAGTATTCAAGGAGTGTTGGTTAATTAAACGCTGTACGATGCCAAGCAAGAACAGGAGTGAAGGTTTTCAACCTCTGTTTTGCAGGTAGGATTGTGACATTGTGGGGTTACAAAGAGGCAGAACGTCCATTGTCCCGTGCCACACAGGCAGAGGTATCCTATGCCCTTCTACTTCTGAGAAGCAACATGGTGAAGGGCATGCTTCCGAATTACTCTGTGGAACTTTGTAAAAACCACGCCCTTGAGAAGCATGGGGAAGCAAACTGTATCAGAAATGCAGATGCTGGCTGGCTCAGCCATGAACCAGGACCAGGGGACGTGGAGAACTCTTTGGGTGAAGAATGGGTCCCTTCTGCATGGAGACTGCAGAATTTTGCTAAGACTCGAGCCCTAGAACGATGCACAGGCAAGGCATCATGGGTAGGTATTATGTCTACATACAAATGTGGCTTTGTTAGCATCTCCATGGTGCATGCGTGCGCGCACTTGCACACACACACACACACACACACACACACACACACGCATACACGCACACCCCGCCACCTACACACACACACACTCACACACACACACACACACACACGCACACGCACACGCACACGCACACGCACACCCCACCACCTACACACATGCACTCACACACGCATGCACACACACCCCACCACCTATACACACACACACACACACACACACACACACGCACAAGCACACCCCACCACCTATACACACACACCACCTATATACACATGCATGCACTCATGCATGCACGCACGCACACCCCGCAACCTACACACACACATACACGCACACACACACATACCCCACCACCTATACACACATACACACACACACACACACACACACACACACATGCACTCATGCACACCTCACGCAACCTACACACACCCTCTGCTCTAAGCAGAAGATATGACATTCTTGAAAAGGTCACCATAAAAAAATGCTAGAATGTTAGGGGAGACTCTTATCTTCATCTTTTTCAGAACTCCACCAACTAGCTTCAGTGTACTCTTGTGTTAATGTTGGAATGCACTTGAGGGGGGAAAATAGAGCTTTCAAGTTCTTTCAGTTGAGGGTTAGAGGCCCGGGACAACTGTCCTGAGTTAGTGACAAACAAAGGTACACCCAGCCAAATCTTCCCCCAAAACAATTCTCTCTGGCCATGACTGTTTTAGGCCATGACTCTGTTCCTTACAGAAGCTCGCTTTTAATGGCGTCCTGAGGGAAGTGTTTCAAGTAGTTCGGGGTAGGTAGGGCAGGGTCACAAGCAGACCTGCAAAGGCTACCAAGTCTATCCACAATCCCCCAGGCTCCAGACTGATCTCAATTGCTAGCTTTCATCAGTTGGAAAAAATCTTAAGGGCACACGGGGCTCTGGAAACCTACTTACTTATTTACAAATTAAGAGCATGGATCATTCTATTGGCATCTGTCTCTAGGCGTGGCCTAGACTCACAGTGATGTTCACCTTTAAAAGACAGGGGATGCAATGTTTTATTTTTTCTTTACTAGCTTAGACTTAATGGAGGGAATGTGAGTGGTATGTGTGTACATGTGTATGTGTATGTGTGTGTGTAGTGTGTGTGTGACGAGAGAGAGAGAGAGAGAGAGAGAGAGAGAGAGAGAGAGAGAGAGAGAGAGAGAGAAAGAGGCTGCTGTCTAAGATCCAATCAAATTGCATTGTCTTTACTTTGTCCCAGCTGAAAGGCCCATATGAGTAGGAGCTCCCTGAGTAATTCCACCCTTTTCTTAACATCTTGCCTGGGTTTCTGCGCTGTATACCTCCTGATGTGCTGGTCTCTGTGAAGAAGTCTTTCTAAGCCCCTCTTTAGTTTGTGAGGAGGTTTTATTTGAAACAAAATAATCTGTATCTCAACCCATTTCACACACACACACACACACACACACACACACACATCCCCCCAACACCAACAGAATTATAGACATTAAAAAACAAAACAAAACAAAAAACACTGAAGTCCATGGAGAGTGGAGAAGGAATGAGATTCTACCATAGACGCTCTGCCTGGGACATATTCATGTGACAAGCTGATTTTGGAGCACCTTACACAGCTTATATACACAGCTTCTGACCATCAGAGGCCTCGCACGGCAAAACAATTGTAATGTATATATGAAGAATACATTTTTTTTAAATTGGGAATCAACATGCATTCACTGAGAGTTGGAGTTGGAATTCAAAGTCTGCTAACTCCTTGCTGGGAATATCTGCTTCTTCACCTATAAAATACACATCATAAGAGTACAGCCTCATAGTATACTCAAAAAAAAATGTGTGTAAACATAGGCAAAGCCCTTGAAAGTCTATCTATGCGCCCCCCAATGAATGTGTCCGTATTTTCAATAGTGAATGGAAGAGGTTGGTGGATAAATGTGACGTAAGCCCTAGGAGACGTAGAAGCTTTGCTGAAAATGGTCTATAGTGCCCAACCACACGGCAATGGCACCTGGGACATGTGACTAAACAACTGAATTTCTAAGTCTAATCAGTGTGCATTTAAACAGCCACATGTGAGAATGACCACCACACTGGAGCACAAAGCTCTTGAGGGTGGACTGCTCTAATACTGGATAACTGAGCATCTATAGCCGATTGGAGGGATACATGGCAACTCCTATAACAGTAGGCTCTGCCTTCAGCCTCCTGGTCCTCTTAGCTCAGTAGGAAGACTCATTATTGTCGCCTTTGGCTTCTCTCTACCAGGAGGGGGCAGGAAACAATATAGCACTAATGGGTCAGCGTTACAAGAAGCTTCTAATTTAAGTCGAGCTCTACCTGGGCTTCCTTTCCAGATTTGGGTCTAGAATCCCAGATGAATCTGGCCTCTGACCACTGCCTTGCAACCCAGGTCAGATGCTGCCTTTGGATTTGGTGCCCGGAGATGCTGCCTCATCTCTGATATGCATATGGCTGTCCAATTCTAAAGATGGATATGCTGACTGGCCCAGACTTTCCTGTGACAGGGGCCACATGATTCTCAGAAGGCAGCAAGACCAAAGTCTGACTCTAGCAAGGATCTGGTGTATCTTGTCTCAGTTGTATCATAAAGCAGTATCTGTCTTGACATTTTTATGCCAGGCAGAGACATCACTCTAAATCCTTCATCTCCATAGCACTTGGTATTATGATACCCCATGCAATATTAAGTTATAAAGTAGAAAGTCCAAAGAAAATATAGTTAGAGGTTAACAAATAGACTGCAAGATTAAAATGAAAGACTTCACAAAGCACATCTTCTCTCAGGCTGAGATAGGCCTTTATTTCTTCTGTCTATAAGAATTACTGACAAAAGACTGTCTTCTCCACACATAATGAGGTCTCTGAAGGCATTGACTGACCTAAATTCATATCTATATAGATTTACTGACTGAAGTAGTACCTGATTCACCATAGATATTTGATGTGTATTGGATGACTGGATGGATGGATGGATGGATGGATGGATGGATGGATGGATGGATGGAGAGGTCAATGGGTGGGGGGAAGAGACGGAAGAGTGTCAGGATCCTGAGAGTGGGATGGGTACATGGTGAATTGGTGCACGAATGAATACATGGATGGATGGATGGATGGATGGATGGATGGATGGATGGATGGGAAAAGGAATGGTGTTAGAGTCATGGTAGATGGAAGGATAGGTGGACAGAGGTATGAATGAGAATCCATAATGGCAGGTGGGTATATAGATGGGTCAATGGATAGATGGGTAGATGGATAGATGGGTAGATGGACAGATGGGTAGATGGACAGATGGGTAGATGGACAGATGTACAAATGGGTGGATGGATAGAACTATGTAGTACTAGAGCAATTTTCAGTCCAAATAAAGAGAAAACAGATATTTCAACACTTTTTCCTGCTTACTAAAAGTTTCCCCCCTCTTCTGAATATAGCTGGACTAGTAAGCCTTACTTATATTTCATGAAGGCTGGATAGCCAAGCCTGTGACTCCATGGTCATGGTCATCTGCCCTATTAATGATAGCAGCCTAGGGTTTCTGTGGAATGTGGAAATGAAAGGAGAAAGTAGCTCACGATGGGAACATCATGACAAACTTTCAAACACTGGAGATAAGTTAATGAAACTACATTACAAATTCAGCTAATCCAGGGAGGCCTTATCCATGAAAGGGGGAAAGAAAGAAAGAAAGAAAGAAAGAAAGGAAGGAAGGAAGGAAGGAAGGAAGGAAGAAAAAGAAGAAGAAGAAGAAAAAGAGAGTGAGAGAGAGAGAGAGAGAGAGAGAGAAACCAAATACCCTTATTACCAAAGCCAGCTGTCTCTTTTGAAGTGCTAGATTGCTGAGCCCATGCCCTATGCATATTCATAGGCGCTGCAGGAAATTAAACACCTTTGGAACCAGCACTAAAACTCCCCCACCAGCCAATGCAGTGAACCAATAATTCAACAGCCCCCTTGTGGCCCGGTAGAATTAATGCATCTTCCATAGGTGGGAAGGCTCTTTTTGTGGTAGGGATAGGACTTATAGGTTGGGCATGGAGCCCTGAAGAGGAGGGATCAGGTGCCAAGCAGTTTTACCAATGTTAGATGACCCCCCCTTCTGCTGAGGAGTGAGGGCAGATGTCACGGTTATCCTTTTTCTTTTCCAGAGTCTGAGAAAGAACCCCCCCCAACGTAGCACATGCTCCCTATCAACCTAACCTGCTTAAAGTAGAAACAGATCAAATAAGCCCGGTATTTCCATTTAAAAACATCATTTAGGGGAATTTTACACTGTCGGAGAAGATGGATACACTGTGTTTGTTTTCTACATTAATGAGCTATAAAAAGAATGGAATAGGCCATAAATACAGTATTTTGTAATAGCCTTTACTAAAAACGCTACTACTTGTGTTTATCATTTATATCCTTGTATACAACCTCAAAATTGATTACACTTTAAACCGTACATAACTTGCTGTGTTTTTCATTTCATGCTATCCCACAAACATTTTTATAACTCGGTTAATATATTCCATATTTTGTGTTCTTATTGATTATGAATATTTCTTTAGGGGACTTTATTGCTTTTAAAATAACAAATGTTAGGTATTAAAAAATAGAAAAACCCATTGCGGGCCTCCTAGTCTTCTTTCCCTTGGTAAGTCTAACACATACATTTTAGCACAAGCATAGCCGGGTATCTTTTCCATATCTTTTATGCTCACTCATGCTGACATTAAAAATCCCTCTGAGTCCTGCAGAAGAATCAGATTTTCCCAAGGAAACCTTCCATTGAGCAGGTTTGAACTGCATTCATAATCCTTTTCTTCCACAATTAAAAAAATTAAAGTACCGAAAGATCAAAAAGATTAGCGCCCGTAACATGATGGGCTTACATCAAGTGTATATTATCTTTCCTAATTGCCATTTCACTTTATAGGCTAAAATATGATTTATATCTGTGATAAGATTTTACTATTAATTATCAAATTGAAAAAAAAATAAAAATCTCACATTACAAATTCTCTGCTGGAAATTAGTTTTATTATTTTTTCCCATAATCCCATCACAGGGCTGTAAGTGCAGTGCGGCATGAACACTTTAATTTTTCCAGTTAGTTTTAAGCAAGCCCAGAGGTGAGGTTTAATAAGGATCAATGGCACTTTATCTGGGACAGGGCCTCTTCACAGCATGCAAATTACACAGTAACACTTAAAAAAAGAAATAGATTTAATTAAAAAAAAAAAGTAGAACCACAGGCTCTGGAAATTCAATTAAAGGATTTATGCAAAGGTTTGCGAGGTTTTTATATGCAGTTACTGCTTACATAATGAGCTTTTCATATTAAAAATCAATAGGTAATCTAGACTAGAAGATCATCCCCTTAAATACATTTTTGAAATCAATTTGAAAAATAGTCCATCAACTGCTGGGACTGCTCTAGCTGCTTCGATTACACTAAAAGCAATATTTAGATTGTAAGACGTGCTATGGAATATCTATGCTTGGATATGGCTTTCAAGGGCTCTTAGACTTCTGAGAGCCTCAGATGATCACCTAGTAACTCAAGATTGTGTTAAATGTATAAATGATTTATTTAATTAGGAGCAGAAACCCACAGATACAACTCTGCGGCATTCCAAACGGTTAAATGGAAGGGGGTCGGTGGGGGAGGGGGGAGAGAAGGAGGAAGGAAGCAGGGGGAAGAAGGAAAAGGAGGGGGGAGGGGCAGGCGAGCAAAGGAAGCAGGAGTCCAAAGTATGAAAATGGGCTGAGAAGGAAGAAAGGGAAAAGGGAAGGAAGGGAGGGAGGGAGAGAGAAGAAAGGGGATGGAGGGGCAATGAGGGAGAGGGGGAGGGAGAATCCTCTACTTGAGGATTGGTACTGGAGGGGGGAGCGAGGGGGCAAGGACTTTTCTAAATTAGTCTTTGCTATCTCAATTGCCTATTGTGTGCTGGCTACTTAGCCCTTGGAGATATGCATTTCGCTTTAAAACTCATTTAGGTCTTCAACTGAGGAAGCAATTAGCTAGCTTATAATTTAAGTAGACTTTCCATCCTCTGTGATAATGGGAGACAGGTCTCGAAATAAAAGACAAAAACCGATTCTCCAGCTACATCTGGGCAAATCCACACCACCTGCCTTACGGCCCAACTTTCCCTGGGTTCGGTAATAACAGGGGACATTCATGGTGTTTACCCATGTGTGTTCTTGGCAAATCAGGACACAGGCATCTGAACAGAGGATAGTCCTGGGAAAGGGGAAGAAGAATCAGGCATGTACACCTCCGAATTTCCCTCGGTACTTCACAAAATACACGGAACCTGCCTGTTCAGCACCTTCTCATGACTCCGGTTACCTTTGACCAACATCAGTCTCCCTCAAACAGGCCAAAATCCCCCTTAGAACCAAGCACAGGGAGGATATCTATGTATATATCCACCTTTCACCAGCTCCCGTCTCAGCAACAGCAGCGTTTGAGAAAGGTACCGGTCTCTCCTCCCTGGTTAATATGGAAGGCAAGACAACACAGGGACATATGTCCCTGGCTCTCAGTTCACAGGAAAGATGGCGACAAGACAGCAGCAACTTCAAACACAGAGGAACGGACAGAGCCTACTGCGGTTTCTGGAAATAGCTCATTAGTGAGCTGGCGTTTCCTCTACATCTACTCGCAGTTGTATGAGTTGTATGAAGGGAGGCTTTCGGGCCCAATTAACTAGCATTAGCTTTACCCAGCATTTACATACGCAACGTGAGCTCATGAAGCTACCGTGGCATCGATAGGGATAAACTCAAAAGAGCCGGGATGCTGGTATGAGCCTACAGGTAGGTATCTCTGCGTATGTATTTTAAGAATTTTGCACATATAAGGAAAAGGTAATAAGTGAGAGACCAGACATTAGAATGCAATACTTACTGACAGCATCATGATCCTAAAGGAAGCTGGAGACAGAGGGACAGGGAGGGGGGGTGGCACTAATTATAGACGAGGCGCAGAACAGGAAGAGTGGTGGCTTCAGGAGCCAGAGAGGAAACGGGCTGCATCCTGCCAGGTGACCACGATCAGGGTAATGAGGATATTCTACAATTGATTATGGTGGATACTGCCCAGCTCTGCGAATACACTAAAAGCCACTGTCATGCACATTGGTTGGACTGAATGGTATGTGACTTATATCCCAATAAAACTGTTAAGAAAAGTGAGGTACGGTTTTATGAACGGTAGTTGGGTTCCGTGATAGTTTTAAGGAATATGACAAAATAACTCAAAAGTGGATAAAAAGAGGACCACCATGAGGACAGAAAAAGGCAATCCTTCTTTTCCATTTAAATAATCTGTGTGTGTGTGTGTGTGTGTGTGTGTGTGTGTGTGTGTTTTAAACATACATTTCTCTCCTTCTCTACAAAATACTTTCTCTTGGGATCATAATCAAGGATGTTTGGGGGTAAAATGTGCAACCAGATGGCGGCGGCCTTCCGAAGGAAGGTGCTCAAGTGGAAATCGGCAGAGGCTTCAGACAGCATGAAGGCAGGTCTTCCCCTTTCTGGGGTAGTGTGATCAAAATGTCAAGTAGGAAATTGTTTCGTAACCGTGCGAGAGGAGTTGGTAATGGAAGTTTGAACAACGTTAACACTTAAAATTTCAGCAGAACCATTTCAATCCATAAATGTATAAAAGTCATTTTACGGTGTGCTTAACAGTCGGGACCAGGGGCGGTTATAACAGAAGATGCTCACAATGTCACTTCCTTTCCTGTTATCTTATTACACATTTAAATCTCTCTGTAAAAGTGGCCTTGATAGGGAACTTTATTACACATTTCAAGATTATTCATTCTGCAGAGAACGTCCCCGAGGAATTAACAGATAAAAAGAGAGCACCCTCCCCTGTCACCCCTAAATTAATACTGTGACTACAGAGTCAGGGATGGTGGCCCTCCCGTCGCAGTAATCTTAAAGGTCACTCTTCCTAGCCTGCTGAAGGCCACTCCTTGCATGCAGCAGCCTTGGCTAACAGCATAATGCTCCCTTGCCAAAGGCCTGGCAATAAAGAAGAGGGCAAACAAAATAAGATAAAAAAGAAAAATAATATTAAAAATAGGTGGTAATTTACTGACTGATAAACTCATGCACAGCACACTCAAAATAAATAAAAAATGTAAAACAATTCATTTTTGTTTTGTTTTTGTTTTGTTTTGTTTTGTTTTTTTCGAGACAGGGTTTCTCTGTGTGTGTAGCTCTGGCTGTCCTGGAACTCACTCTGTAGACCAGGATGGCCTCGAACTCAGAAATCCGCCTGCCTTTGCCTCCCGAGTGCTGGGATTACAGGCGTGTGCCACCACACCTGGCAATTCATTTTGATTGAGAATGGTGGTACACACCTTTAATTCCAGCACTCAGAAGGCAGAATCAGATGGATATCTGTGGGTTCAAGGCTAGACTATACAGTAAGTTCCAGGTCAGCTATAGAGAGATCCTGTCAGAGAGGGGAGGGAGGGAAAGAAGGAGAGAGGGGTGAGGGAGAGAGGGAGAGAGGGGTGAAGGAGATAGAAAGGAGACAAGAAGGAAGAAAGGAAGAAAAGAAAGAAGGAAAGAAAGGAAGGGAAGAGAAGAGAGGGGAAAAGCAGGATTCTGTTTTGTTTCGTTTTTTTAATGGTCAAGAGAATCTGATCAATAGTCTGGTAAATATCCCCACTTTTCACAGTTCACTGGAGGAGAATGGACCCCAAAGCTAGCACAATCTCTGCTCACAGTGAATAAGTAATCTTTGCCTGAAAAGGGTCTTAAGTAAACATTCCCCGCTTTGTGGGTCAAACCGTACCAGTTACAACTATTTATTTCTGCTGCTACAACACTACAGTAGCCCAGGGACAGACAAGGCTGTGTTCCAAAATAACTTTACTCTATTTTCCTGTGGTACTAGAAATCAAACGGGCCTAGCACATTCTATCACCCTACCACAAAACTACAGTCCTGCATCACAATAAAACTTGATTAGAGATATTCCAACATGAATCTCTTTTATTTTTCCATATATTAAAAATTACTGGTTTCCTTTTAAAATATTTTGAGCCATTTTTACATGTAAGAAGAACTCTTGATTTTCAAGCTGCACAGAAAGAGGCAATGGGTCCGAGTTGGCCCAGGAGCTAGGTAGACCAGTAATCCCTCTGAGTCTTCTGTTTATGGTGATGGTGCCTTCTCTCAGAACAAAATGGCCCCATTTTCTCCAAATAGATAAACTTAGTGATGTGCATTCTAAGTCGTGTGCTTTCAACAGAATGGTAAGTTCAGCATATTTCTCTGGGCAGAAAGTTGCTCTAAACTTTCTGAATGTTTTCTTTGGAAACAGTTATCAAGTTCTTTTCTCTTAATTACAAATAAGCAGAGGTTTCCAGAATTGTCGACCCTGGCACATGCAATACTAGAGACACGTGGCTTTGGCTTCTGGGATAAGAAGCAGACCACATTCCCTCTGGCCATGGTCACAATCCCATCGCCCATGCAGTGGGTAATGTGAATGGGACATGCAGTCAGGTCTCTGTGCTTGTACCTCTGAGTAGCTGGGGCTGGAAACAGAAACACATATAGAAGTGAGTATTTACAGGGTCAGCTTTCCCCTCTCTCCATCAATCTGACCTTTGTAAGCAAAGCTGTTAGGAATGGCCATGGGCACAATCAGCCCATGGTCTCTATCTAACTGGAACAGCTTTACTGAAGTAATTGCAGTATCTCAATTATATCACATTTCTGCATTAAACAAGTATCAGGCAGGTGCAATGGCTTGGTGGGTGAAGCCCTTGCCATGAACATCTGAGGACCTGATTTTGATCCCTAGACGTCAAGTTAAAAAGCCAGGCATGGTGGAGCACATCAATAACTTCATCATCCCTATTGGGAGGCAGCAGAGACAGGAGAACCAACCAGAATCTTGCAGGCCAGTGCAGGGTATACACAGCAGGACCAGTCACATGCTGCCATAAGGTGGAAGGCTAGAACTAAGTTTGGAAAGTTGTTCTCTGATCTCCATGGGTGAACCACATGTGCACCAGGGAAGGTGGGTATTCATACACACACACACACACACACACACACACACACGTATGTATATATGTATATATACATATATACACGCATATATATAATTTCTAAAAACTAAAGTATCTTTATAATATTTGATATATGTATGTGTACACTCAAAAGATGACACAGGTTATTTGGAATAGTTTCAATGAATGGAAAAAATGTTTACAAATGGATTCTTTTAAAAAAAGTTAAAACTTTCTTTCATGTATGCATATGTCTGCATCTTGAATGTATTTATAATGTTTCTTCTTGGATATTATTATTCTGATCATCAGTGCCAATAAAGGCTGCTGCGGCAGATATGGCCAGGGATGGAGAATGGTAAGATTCCAGCTTCCTTCAGACCAAGTGGTGGTCAAGGACTCTTTCTCTTTTTATCATCTGACCAATATGGCCCAAGTAAAAATTTCTAAATGCCACTAGGCAATTACTATAATATCAGTGTGTCTCGGTACAAAGTCACAGAGGAACACGGAACAAGAGTAACAGAAAAGGTGGGAGCTTCACCCAGCACTTCAGGCTGCATACAGGATCAACAGTTCTGAGATCAACACGACCCAAGTCCACAACCGAGGGAAGATGTGTTGGAGAGCAAGACACAGGCGGGGAGGAAGCCCTTTGTGGGTTGTAACTGGCAATGTTGCGGAAGTCCCGTACTGGATCATTGCCTTGCTGAAGCAAAACTTCATTACTCTTCGCAGAGCCAAACTAGACAAGTGAGGTGAGGGGCGGCAGTCACAGCCCCAAAGCGCCCTCAGACTCCGGACACCTCGACTGCAAGTGGCACTGATCTGATCATTTGTGGTTCACAAGTTGTCAGGAGGGGAAAAGCAGATAAAGGAGCATGGCTGGCGGTGGTGTGGGTACTGGGGATGAATGGTCAGTGGCTCTCAGTATGAGGCTGTTTTGTCATGCCTTTGAATTCTGTCACTCTTGGGTTGGGCCATGAAACCAAGAAAGTAGTAGCAGCTGGAGACTGAATCTGTATCCCTGGTTGGAAGAGAGCGAAAACCAAATCACCAGCCACAACCTTTCTAATTCCTCCTGGAAGGCAGAAAAACCTAACACGGAAGTTCTTACAGATCCCTGTATGCTTGTTTTACCAAGACCATTCCACGTGGCCATCCGGTCTTGCCAGGAGCTCTATGAAGTATTATATTTCCCAACCATGGCAGGAGAAACTAGGCAGGAGCACTTAACACGCTGGACAGTAAGAGAAGAGCTGACAAGGCTGAAGTCATGGAAGACGTGGAAACTGGTTCATTATCTATGGCTGTTTTAGAGTTAAGTACATGAACAACTTGAGTGAAGGAAAAAAAAAAGATAACTGGGAGTCCAAAGTGACTGCCCAAAAGCACTAGTCCATCTGCCAGAGCAAAGACTTGAAGTGCCCACTTCTTCTTGGGTGCACAGCTAAACTGTATTTTCTGGCCTCCTGTATTGCAAAGAAAATCACCTCTCCTACATTTATTTGTTCCTCCAAATGGTCCTCTTCCCCCATGACTGTACGTGTTCTTGCTTCCAGCTCTAAACTTCATACAGACAAGCGGGGCAGCTGTGAAAGGAAGCAGAGGGAAGCAGAGCAACAAGGTGGAAGGAGCCTGGGTCCAGGCCTGTCGGCCGCCATTGTGAAGGGAGCTCCTTAGAAATCCAAAACAGGAACTCCGACCCTTCCAGAAGCAATACATAGAGTCCGTACGTGAACTGCTACATACATGTTAGCTTGTTTGATGTTGCCTTTAGTAAGACATCAACCTAAAATGTGGAAGCTATAGAGTGCCTGAGACTATCATCCACGTATCACTGTCTATTAATCTGGGTCGCACACGTTTGGTTTGCTTTAACTGTGTCAAGCAAATACCCAAAGAAGCATTTCTAGGTGTCACCGAGCATTGGCTCACCTGATCTGTTCATCCATCTGTAAGAACAGTCTTCTGGGGGGGGGGAAACATGGCCAAGCCTGGATGCCCACAGCATTAGGAAAGTCCATGCATTCTTCCTGGCTGGGAGAAAGGCATGTCTTGGCGGCCTGTTACATTTTTAAGTTTCAGTTCTTCAGATCTCTTTACTAGACCTCTTGTATCAAAAGGGCCCACTGTGCACCCATGATAGCTTCTAGGGGAAGCTAGCTTCATGCAGAATGGGTGATTTATGGTGCAGCCACCACACTGCATTATGGAGCCTGCCATCTCAACTGAAAGCCTGGTCTCTTTTCTGCTCCTTTTCTCTTTGCCTTGAGCCCATCTCCAAGAGCCATTGTCAGCTGATGCATTTTATAACTTAACAGTTTGTTTGTTTTTTTTATAAGGTACCCAAGACCTGTACTTTCCTTGTTTGCCTCCTCCTAAATGTGCAACAAACAGGGGAAGGGACACGTCTTTACAGTAGCAATTCTTAAACATTTTACAAGTAGAAATCCTAGTGGGTGGCTTGGAGGCTAAATTATCCTTCTCAGGAGAGGGCATATATATCCTGGAGGGTTTACATAAAACAGGGACAGTGACTCCACGCCACTTACAACCCAGGGTGTTCACATCTACCTCTGAAATCTAAGACTGAGTGGCATTTGAGCATTCACAACAGAGTAAGGCCAGCAAGACCGCACAGTTGTGAAAGCAAAACAAACCCCCTCAATCAGCACAGAGAAGTCAGTTAGAACTGCTAGAGGGAAAGATATAGAAGCAACGAGCTTCACTCTTGAATGACCTTGAGGGGTAACAGGTGACAAGAGTGACCATAGTGACCTTGGGAGAAAACTCCAGAGCAGATCTGTTACACGCCGAAATCAGAACACGTGTTGCAGCTGTACCCATTTTTGTTGGGGGAAACCTCCATGCTCGGAGTAAACGGTACCACCATCACTTTGTTGATGAGGAGACTGACGCTCAGACCGGCTCGGCAATGTGTCCTAGGCAGATGAGCAATACAGCATGCAAACCGCACTGGTACTCACATCTGCATTGGTTCTCACATCTGCATTGGTACATCTGCACTGGTACTCACATCTGCATTGGAACTCACATCTGCACTGGTACTCACATCTGCACTGGCACTCACATCTGCACTGGTACTCACATCTGCACTGGAACTCACATCTGCACTGGAACTCACATCTGCACTGGAACTCACATCTGCGCTGGTACTCACATCTGCACTGGAACTCACATCTGCACTGGAACTCACATCTGCACTGGCACTCACATCTGCACTGGTACTCACATCTGCACTGGAACTCACATCTGCACTGGTACTCACATCTGCACTGGTACTCACATTTGCCTCATTCCAAATGTTGTTCCTACTTTTTTCTACTTACCATAGAGTTCTTTCTTACTTAGAAGCTGGGATGGCTTGAAGTCCCAATCCCTCCCTTCTCTTCTCTCTCCTGTTACCATCTCTCGTCCTCTCCATCCCCCACCCCCACCCCATGGAGCTAGCTGGGGGTCTCACTCTTAAGTCCAGTCCTGAGCAGCTGGGACTGCCGAGCACAGCAGGTGTCTTCAAAGAGGGATGAATGAGTACCATGAGCTGGCCCTATGAGGAACTGCCTTACGCTGGCCGCTGGCCGTGGAAAATGAAAGGAGGGGTCAGGAAACCTGGTTTGCACTCTGCTGGGCGGTACCTCCTCTGCAGTGTTGCCCCTTTGGTCAAGGAGAGGGGTAGGAGGAGGCTCTGGTGTGGTCAGCTAGTGGACACTTTCTCAGGAGGCTTAGCTTTGGGGTCTCATGTTTGTGTCCCTACGGTGTTTAAAGAAGAGGATGGGCAGTGTGGGACTGTGTTCTTACACCAAAGGAGTAGAACGTAGTCTAAAAATCAGAAACTGGACAAAGAGGTAGAAAGGCTGGCGAGGTGGCTCAGAGGATAAGGGCTCCTGAGTTTGGTCCTTCCACATGGTGGAAGGAGAGAACTGAACTCCAGGTCATTTTCCAGACATGAGACATGACACCTACCCATTAGATAAGTAAATAATAGAGGTAATAATAAAAAATAAAGCCTCAGAAAAATGAACCTCTGTTGTCCATGGAGTCCTAAGGCACCTTGAGGCCAGAGACATTTTCCTAGGCAGGGAGCACAGATTCTGAGAAAGGTGACTGTGGATTGGTACTGCAGAAAAGAGGCAAGAAATTTTGTCTTTATTTAAACAGAAAGGAAAGCCCTCACCTTCAGAACTCAACACTCCAAAGAGGCATTAGAGACACAAAAAATTTGAAAACAATGCCACCCTGGCATGGTGGCTCACACCACTTGCAGAGGCAGGTGGATCTCTGTGAATTCGAGGTCAGCCTGGTCTGCAGAGCACCTTCTGGGACATCGAGGGCCACACAGAGAAACCTTGTCTTGAAAAACCAAAAGAGAAAGACAGTGGGGAGAGGAGGAAGTGAAAGAGGAGGAGAAGGGAAGAAGAGGAGAGGAAGAAGAGAGGAGGGGAGCGGAGGAAGGGAGAGAAAGGGAGGAGGGGAGGGAGGAAGGGAGGGAGGAGAGGAGAGGAGGGGAGCGGAGGAAGGGAGAGAAAGGGAGGAGGGGAGGGAGGAAGGGAGGGAGGAGAGGAGAGGGGAGGGGAGGGGAGGGGAAGGGAGAAGAGAAGAGAAGAGAAGAGAAGAGAAGAGAAGAGAAGAGAAGAGAAGAGAAGAGAAGAGAAGAGAAGAGAAGAGATGAGACGAGACGGAACCAAAGCACCAAAGAAGCCGGAGTGACTCAAGCCACAGTGTTTACATTCATGTGCTCTCCCAAAAGAGTGCTGTATCCAGCATATTCTAGCCCTGCCACAGTTACAGTAAGGAATGTTCTTCTAAATTCCTGGACCCAGGCAGGAAGCACCAGCGCTCCTTTAGGCTTTTGTAAGGACTAATTTCATCCCTTTCTTCCTTACAATTCCGAACAGAGGGGAACAGACATTAATTAAGCAGGGCTTTATCTCCCTCTACCCTAATGAAAGCCAAGTTACGGTTATATTTTTTTCCTAAGATTTTTCTTCCACTTAATGAAGACATTATCCTCGAGTTTTCAAAGTCATTTTACAAAAGAGCATTCAAGAGACATTAAAGTCAGTTTAAATGAAGAAGTCTTTTTGAAGTTAATAAACAATAAAAGAACAATGAAAGGGGACCCTTTGATCCTGTGTTAGTCCAAAGGCTTTAATTTCGGTTTTAATCTAGTAGATGAGTAAGAATCGTGTTCAGATATCCCTCACCTCTGGGATACACAAAGCTTGAACTGCAAGCACTTTATAAGTTTCTTATGATATGCTTGTATGTGTGCATAGGTGTGATGCTGATAGGTGTGTATCTGTAGAGGGCTGTATATCCATACCTATCTATGTATATGTGTATCCCATAAATGCGAAACATCTATATCTTATTAACATAGATACAAAACAGTCAGAATTTTTTTGTCAGGAAAGGGAAAAGAAGTTTTAAAATTATTTCTAGTCTACTTCTTTGAAAATTAAAAAAAAAAAAAAGAAGAGAAAATGGAATCCTTGGCTTTGAAATTCACAGTAAGATCAAAGACCATAATGCACATAGATTTTTTTTCAAGGTATACATTATTAATACCGCAGGCAAACACATAACTAATCAATAGAGTGGTCAAGAGATGATAAGACAGGCACGCGTCTCTGCGGCTGCGTGAAGCACCGTGTGGGATGGGTGCCCTGTTCTGTTTCTGTGAGCCAAGCATCATCTGAAGTCCGACCATTTCTCCACCATGCTGTAGCAGTTGGACGGTTCACCACAGATGGAAAGGGGAAATAAGCATCTTAACACGCCCTCTGCAGTAGAGCATTTCTCTTTACGTTCTCCCCACCCTGTTACTGAGGCAAAATGCATAAAACTCAAAATTAATCATTTTGAAGCATCTGATTTTTGTGGCATATTAGTGTACTCATGGAGGTGGGTAGTCAACATTTATATCTGATTCTAAATGTCCCTATCAGCTTCTGGGGAGTCCTTAAACCCATTAGCAGCCTTCCTGTACCCCCTTAGCCCACAACCTCGACACCACTCCGATCTGCGTTCTGGTCTCTGTGGATTTGCCTGCTCTGGATATTTTGCGTAACTGGGATCATATATGGGGTGACCTTCTGGGTCTGGTGTGATGGCCTCTTCTAATTTAAAAACAACGATAAGCCCATATGAACGCAACTCTCATTCTATAAATTACTTCTTCTAACAGGGAAAAAAAATCTATGCAACAGAATATTCTTTCTTTAAAACAAAAACTGTATGTCTTGCTTATACTGCGGATGCCCTCTCATGAGGGACATTATTTATGAGTTTGTTTTTTTTTTTTAAAAAAAAAAAAAGGAAGTTTGGAAATTTACCTACCAAGGAGTGTGCAAATGGGGTCTGATAGCAAACAGGTTGTGTAGGTGAAAAATAAGGCCACAATCTGGGAAACATATCAAATTAAGCGATCCTGGGTATACAGACATCAATTTTTAAGGGATATTAGACCTCTGGGTCATGAGACAAACAGTTCTGTATGTGTTTGTGTGTATGCGTGCAATGTGTGTACATGTTGGGAAGGAGTATGCACATATACATGCTTCCAGAGATCAGAGAAGCATGCCGAGAGTCCTGTTGCATCCGTGGCTCCCGCCTTAGTCCTCGGAGACAGGGTCTCTCTCTGAACTTGGAGCTACGCTGGTAGCCAGCAAGCCCCAGAGATCCTCCTGCCTCAGTCTCTTATAGCTGCTGTGGTTACAGGCACATATATGGCCCCTGCCGGCTCTTTATACAGGAGCTGGGGCATTTGAAGTCAGGTCCTTTTGCTGGCAAAGCGAGCATTCTTCTCCGCCAGGCCATCTCCCTAGCCCCTGCCCCGATCTGGCGGCTCCCTAGTAGGTGCTCCCTCAGAACCATGGTGGAACACCGCTCCGCACGCTCTGTGGGTTAGGATGATTCCCAACCGCTTCGGAAGACACAGAAGACGCGGTAAGTCGTGGGACACTTACTGCTTTTCCCCTCTCGGGCATTTCTTGAGGAATCAACAACTTGGTCACACGGCCAAGAGGAGAGCTGCAGCGGGGTCTTTTTCTCAGAATGCATGGGGGCCAGGGCCACACTTCCCTATAGACGGACGCAAAGAGAACACAGAGGGATTCCAGTCCAAACCCGGATCCTCCTTGAACACAGCTGCCAGACCTCACCGGTTGGTAAATGCCGGTGAATGGAAGAAGTAGATGAGGACTAGATGCGACGTGGGTGTGTGGGAAGTGCTGGACGCATTACACACACGTGTCACCACTGCTCCACGTCAGTCAGTCTTTTTTCGTAAGGTGCTTTGTGTGCAAAAAAACGGGAAAGAGATTCCCTTACTGGGCAGCGGGCAGGTAAGGTGCATCCAGGCCTCTTATCTCATTTCCTGTCCCGGGCATCCGGAGATGGCTTATCCTACTTAAACCAATGTAAGTGACAGGCTACGCCGTTCCTTTTGCAAAGGTGTACAGGCGTGCTTGCCTAATCCAGTGACAGGAGAGGCGACAAAGAGCCAATACAAATGGCTAGCCATGGATTTTCAATAATGAGAGCCGCTTAGCCTGTCCGGACGACCCTGGGACCTCATATGAAGTAAAAACAAACAAACAAACAAACAAACAAACAAACTACAACACCCACTAATGCCACATCTCATGGCAACGTCCCCCCCCCTGCCTGTATCAACATGAACCTGCAGCCCTTGCATTCCAATGGTGGTCCTTGTCAACTGCCTGGCATTTCATCTTAAGGACTGCTTCAATTGTCTTTACCAGGGATGGACACCATCTACACGCTCCCCATGAGAACACCCCCAACAAGTATCCTGGCTGACATTGATGGCGAGGTTCTCACCCCTCTGGCCTGTGCGCTCTGTGTTTTCTGTCTGGCACGGCAAGGGTAAATGTATTACCGGGAGACTGAGATGCGGCAGGGAGCAGCATTGACATGGGGTAAGCACCTGCCCTTAGCCAAGGTGGGCAGGGCAGCCAGCCTCCGAGTCACTGTGCCACCATGTCACAGTGCCCGGAAAGACACAGGGTCAAAGTCCCTCCCAGGTGGTAGGGAAAGGTTACTATGGTGGTGGCATCCTGGGTGGGGACAAGCCTAAGTGCCCAAGAGAAACACTGGGGTTGGGACAAGACCCGGGGAAGCAGTCACCGCCGGCAGGGAGGAATGCCATCCGCGTGGTCCTTCCAGTGCCCTCTGCCTCGTTTCTCAGAGCTAATCAAGGGGAACGGAACTAGTCCGGGCGGCGGCGGGGCGAGTTTACAACAACTGACAGTAACTATAACACACGCCAGTTTGTATTAAGATGTTATCACACCTTTCCCCGTTCTAATCACCAATTATGACTCTATTACTCCTTCTTGGCAGTTCATCTGCTCCTGCCTCCGCTAAGGGCGACTTAGAGACGGACCTCTGATCTCCCAGTTCCGCTTCAACGAGCGCTCAGCACGGCCGCGGCTGTCATCTGCAGACACTGAAGAGGGGAGGCATGGCTTCGGCTCAGATAACTGTACCTGACCTTACAACAATTTACTAAGGAAATACCTGCCTAATAGTGGCTGTGAGCGCCGTTTCCTTTATGCTCGCCACAGCGCCGCAAATTAGCGACAACAGGATAAATCTATGGCCGGCTCACTAGACACTTCATTAAATCACTGTTCTCCTGCCTTGTAGCACGCTAATAGAATCACAGCCCTCGTTAGCTACTGAATAAAAGATCAATCACGGAGCTTTGAAAGCTCTTGCTACCAGCTTCCAGAGGAAACAAGGAAGGGTGAGCGAGGGAGAGGAGAGAACAAGAGGGGAGAGAGGGGAGAGAGAGAGAGAGAGAGGGAGAAATTTAGGATCATCACAGAGATTCTGAATGGCCTCGCTGCTAGCTGCCTCAATTACCTCTCCCACAACCGACTCACTCCAAGCCCAATACTCAGAGGAACTTGTTAAGTCTGTTTCCAAGAGCAGAGCTCTAATATATGACTGTGAGACCCTGGTCAAAAGTTCATAATGTGCATATGTAAAAAGGTACTAAATTGCCCGAGGGCTAAAACCAGAGGAGTTTAATTGTAGCAAAATGCTGCAAATGGCCTGCAGAGGGTCCTTCTGTGGGGATGCTGCTGGCTCTGGCTGATTGAAGTGTGGAACATAAAAGCCTTACGACAATATTTCCTTAAATGCCGGGGCGGCTGCCAGCCGTTGGCGCTGCACAAATGTTACGGTGCAAGAAAAACATGTTCCACCCCTAAAATAAATAAAGTATTAAAAACTGCCCTGGCCCATAATTCCAAAGCTGGATGGAAGTGGGGGGAGGAGGGCCCCTGCGATAATAAATAAGGTATAATTCACAGGGCATGTCCCATCCAAACTCCTGGGTTGTTTTTACATGGGGCATGTGGAATGAATTCAGGAATGACCTGTAAAGGAGTCTTGGTCTGGGGATGGCTGAGGTTTCTGAAAACAGTGCCATGTTGAAATAACAGCGGCTCCTGGCTGCCTTACCTATGTCTCTAGGTTACCTATCTCTCTGCTGGGTTTCTCTTTATTTCTTCTTGAATTAAATGAGCCTGGAGTGCCCACCTCGCATACTGCTGGCTTCTCTGGCTTTGTTTCTTGTATGGAGTAGTCTCTAACTTTTCATTTCCCCGTCTTTCTCTTTCAGACATTATTAGCCACTTTTCATTTGGGTAAATGGAAGGGCAGAGACCGTTGAGAGGGAATGCTTGGAGAGGCCCAGGTAGGCACAGAGCACTGGGGGCGACAGAATCCAGTGCGCAAACCAAGAGTCAGAATTCTAATGGCTAAGTATTCCAGAGTTGTGAAAGTTAGCGTTTTAGCATTTGTACAGAGGGGATGGTGGTGTCGTTTGACTTGGGTTTTAGGAAATCAATCAAACATGGGATTCTTTAGCATCAAGATAGCACCGAGCTTCCAGCAGTGACTAGATAGGCTAATCGCCACCAACACCGGTGGATAGCTGCTAATAGAGTGGGTGGCAGCTGTGACGGGAGGTCAGTCGGGAAGATGACCGATGCTCGTGCCTCCGCCGCTGTCTGCAGGCCCCGCTTTCCAAGCCTTGCCCTCCAAGGAAAACGCTTCCAAATTCCTCTCGAGAATCACCGGGTATTTGCTCTGATAACAGCACAATTTAAAGCTTCTACTTATGGGATCTCCACAATGGCTCAAGGTCCACCCCACCTTGCTACAGCATCGGAGTGGTCCACAATATTTTATTGTGCCACATGTTTAACACGTGGCCGTATTTAATGTTCACTTAAATTTGTAAAAGGGCATAGACAAAGCAGGTGACAAGACGTATCTACCACAGGCCTTGCCTGCTGTCTCCCTACGAAATGGTGGGTGTCTGCAGGAAAGCCAGGCTTATCCTGATCGCTGTTGTGTTCCCTGTCCCGGTAAGAGATGGAGTGGTCAGAAGCGGCCTGAAGACTGCGTCCCAAGAGGGCAAGATGGGGCTCATTCCTACACTCATCTTCTTCCTTACTCCTGGCCGCGGAGGGTCCCAAATGCGCGAGCCCCACTTCAGCTGAACCATCACAGGGCTACAAGCCCAGCTGCGTGGTGTGCACAGAGCCTCCAGTCAGAGCCCCCCGCCTGCACGAGGAGGCCGTGCCAAGGCAGGAACTGAGGGCTGGCATCAGGGCACAGATGCTTTAATCGGATTATGTGCTCCACCATCTAGCAACTGTGGGATGAAGGCAGGTGAGAGCCTTGGTTTACTGACTTTTTTTTTTAAGATTTATTTATTAAGTATATATAAGTACACTGTAGCTGTCTTCAGACACTTTGTCTTCTCTCTCCCCAGCCCCACTCAGGCCCAAAGATTTATTTATTTATTATATGTAAGTACACTGTGTCTGTCTTCAGACACCCCAGAAGAGGGCATCAGATCTCATTACAGATGACTCTGGGCCGCCATGTGGTTGCTGGGATTTGAACTCAGGACCTCTAGAAGAGCAGTCAGTGCTCCCAACCGCCGAGCCATCTCTCTAACCTGGTTTCCTGACTTGTAAAATGGGTATGATAATTCAGAACCTTCCGTCTGCAGAAAGTAATCTAAAAACAATTCTTGGTCAGTGGTCAGCCACATTTTATTACCTAGATGCCTTTGAAAAAAATGGTACTAAGAATACTCACGGAGAACAGTCCAGAGTAAGCAATTCTGAAGCATCCTTGCAGATTTCAATTCGGTTTTAAGGGAAACCACTTAGACACTATGAAACGGTCAGTATATTCCAGGGATGCCCAAGGATTACCCAGCATTGGAGGCCAGTCTTAGCATGGGAACGGATGGGATGGAGAGACGTGATCGTGCACATTAATATTCATGCTCACAGCCTGGTAGTGACCCAGACCAGCATAGGCATAATTCTTTGCTTTCACCCTTAGCCAACTCTCTGGGAACAACAGGAGATCCCGAGCACTAACGCCAAAATTCCTAGGGCATTGTTTGCTTCCCTAGGTTACGGACTGTGGTGTACATTTCTAATTCTGCTGCATTGCAAATACTCCATCCTCATCCCCACCTGCTGTATGAAATTTTTTTTTAAAAAAGAACTCATTAAAAAATAATAATGACTGTGCCAGTGACACCAGAGAACAAAGTCACACAGGTAAGGAGTTTCTAGGGGCAGTGATGGACTGGGTTTTTAATTCTTGCTGAAAATGCTATTCTTTAATAACACACGTAAAAGGCTGAGCTGTAATAATAATAATAACAAGAAGAAGAAGAAGAAGAAGAAGAAGAAGAAGAAGAAGAAGAAAAAGAAGAAGAAGAAGAAGAAGAAGAAGAAGAAGAAGAAGAAGAAGAAGAAGAAGAAGAAGAAGAAGAAGTAGTAGTAGTAGTAGTAGTAGTAGTAGTAGTAGTAGTAGTAGTAGTCCTGGTTTTAAGACCATCAGCAAAATAGCCCAACATCCAGTGACTGAGCTGCATGGCAGATTTGCCTTAAAGGACACTAGAGAAACAGCCTCCTGGGGAGGGGAGTTACCTTCCCAAGAAGCGTGAGGTCTGGCTTTATGAGTCCCCTCTCCCCTACATCATTGAGTGTTTAACTCTTGACACACCCCACAAGGATGAGGACCTCCACACTGGCTGGCCTTGAGCAACTTGAAGCAATGATCACACTTGACCGAAGAGGAGGAGGTCAGGGGACTGAGTGAGCGCTTCTCTACAAGAAAATTCTTCTTCAATTACAGAGAAAGACATGGTGAGACAGTTTTATATCATACATTTTTCCTCTGCTCTCTCCTTCTTCCTGAACTATATATGACAATAAAAACATGTCCACAGGGTGAGCATATCTTACCTGACTTAATATTGAACTGTGATACTCTAAGCTCCCCCATTCTCCTCAAAGTGTGGCACAAACATGAACAGCTTTAGTACTGGGCCCTGATAGGATTGGAGATTTCTGCACTAGATAGATAAAAATCAGATCAAATAAATAAATAGTATGCGAATATAAAAAATAAATAAAATGATAAATATCCTTTACTGGGGGGTCTGGAGTGACAGTCCGGTGGTTAAGAACATTTGCTGCTCTTCCAGAAGACCTGTGTTTTCATCCCAGCATGCCACACGGTGGATGACAGTGGTTCATAATCTTCAGTTACAGGAGGATGTGATGACCTCTTTTGACCTCTGCAGACATCAGGCATGCACACAGTGCACATATGTGCATTCAGAAGAAAAAAAACTACACTTTATACATAAAATATTTTTTAACCCTTACTGGAATTAAGAGGAGAAAAGTACTTCCAACTGTAAACAGTTAAGTCATCTAAAGACATGCTCACTAACACGGCGCTGAAGTTTGGTTGATGCATTCATTGACCAAACAGGTAAAAGATAGGCCAGGGAACAAAAGCGGTGCTGAGAAGCTCTGGAATCGGCTGGAAAGAGCCTTGAGCTGGTGAGTTTTCAGATAAAGAACTAACCATTCACGAACACAGTAAGTATAACTTCTTGGGATTTCAAAATCAAACCACGCAGTTCTTTGTTTCTTAACTGTAATGTCTAGTTGGTCTTTTGGATGAATTGAAATGCAAATAGTTAGATAATGTTATTCTTAAATGTCTAAACTAGAAGGCGAGTTCCTAGAACATTCGTTGGCAAATGTAACAGCCCTCCCCACTGGAGACAGACAAACAGACAGACACACACACACACACACACACACACACACACAAAGGGGGGACAAATAGACAACAACTAAACCATATATATCTTGAAGACTCTATGTGCAGAGGTAAAGGAGACACATGAACAGAAGCAGGAGCAGGTGACGTGGCAGAACCCATGTGTAGCCAGGATGTGGCGAGGAGGATGAAGATGGATAGAAAGGTTAAACCGGTAAAAAGTAGAAGCATGGACCACTGCAGCCCGCCCGTGCCTCTCGGGAAAACCCGCACTGCCCTCCGGCTGAGTGTTAACGACGCTTATGCCATGTACCCTTCTTAACGAGTTAGACAAGAGAAATGCATTCAGTCAAGAAAACTCAACAGGGGATGAGACTAGGCCATGAGCTAGGGACATGCCTCAGAAGGTGGACATAAGGATATCTGGTCATTCTGCATGGGTGTGAGCTGGGAAGAGTCTCTCTAGCTTTGGTTTCTTCCTCTGAACTGTGGCTGTGGCCTAAATAACCTCCAGTATCACAACAAATGGTAGGATCTCGGGGAAGGGAAAAGGAAGGCCCAGCCCACCATAACCATGCTTGGTGTGTAAGGATGTGTGTTGCCAAAGTCATCGGTGGGAACCCATCAGTTTACTAAGATTATTAATATATTCCCTCTGGGCTATCATTAATGGGGCCAACTAACCTGGGAGAACATCAAATAATCGTAAAAGTGACGTAAATTAAATGCAGAGGTGACACAGGAATGGAAATTATCGGAAATGAAGGGTTTGGAGTGTGTGTGTGTGTGTGTGTGTGTGTGTGTGTGTGTGTTTCTATTCCCCAGACCCAATAAGAATACACTAATGCTTTCACCGTTCACCGCCTACCCCTCCCTGAATTCAACTTCTCCAAGCTAATTCCACCCCTAATTCACACACAGATGAAACCTGGTACCAACACCTGTGGAAATCCACCGGTATGGGTGTAAGTTTATACGTATATACTCTTATGCATGTGCATATCTGAAAAGATGCACACACATACATTTTAATGTCAGATTGTCTTCACAGCCTAAATGCTAAAATTGACTGTTTTTATGCATGGTACGGTAAGTTCGAAGGACCACTGTGCTTTAAATGTGGGAGAGTGAACAGAAGACTGTCCTGCTTGAACATGAAATGAAATGAGCATGGATAAGTAGGAGATAAGAGGGAAGAATCTGAGCACCTGGATGCAGCCCGCAGGCCACAGCACACACCTCTATCTTCTGGGACGTTCCTGTTTTTATCCCCCTCCTAGAAACAAGGAGAGGAGAACCCCAAGATGGAGAACCGAGTGTGTCGCTGGGGTCCCCACAAATGCTATCAAAGCAGACCCTTTATTAAAGTGCCTGGTAGACGCTCATGGCTTTGCACTTGGGACTAAAACATCACACATGGAAAATTATAAACAGCGACGATACTAAGTCAAGAAAAAGGTGGAGCTAGAAGAGAGCTCAGCAGTACGCATGCGTGCTGCTCTCCCAGAGAACTAGAGTCGAGATCCCGCCACACAGCAGGCTGCTCATGGCCCCCTCTAGCTTCAGCTCCAAGGAGGCCCAAAGCTCTCTTCTGGTCTCTGTGGGCAGACACACACACACACACACACACACACACACACACACGTGCACACACATGCACAAGGAAAAATGTAAAATAAATAATAAAAATAGAGAAAAAAAAAGATCCTTTACCTCCGACCACTAGCTTTGGTAGAATTCACCTTTACTTGAATATGACACACATTCAAAGTGACACTTGCTAATGTTCTTTACCCTAAGACTCATAAGGAGACGTTCCTCTGAAAGAATAAAACAATTAACTGAGCCAACTGGAAACCTTTCTTATCTACAGAGGAGCTTCAGTGGGAGATCCTATCCTGAGAGCCATAACAGAGTTCTAAGAAAAGCTGTGGAAATGTCCACTATTGATGACAATGACAAGAAAACCAAGGGCCCAGGCAAGTACATGCAAAGTACATGTATGTACACACATGCACTCAGAGAAAATGTTACAAGTCAGCCGGAATATACTTTGAGTCCCTTGTATACACTGGAGATTAATATTGTAGGATGGGTACACACTGTGTGACATTTCAACATCAAATATAAACCATCCCTCCGGTAGTATCACCTACGGTAGTGCCTGCAGAAGTGTTGCCAGACCATGGGGAATACGCATCTTTTTTTTTCCCTCCAAACAATGCAAGCTAATCTTCCCAGGGGCTATCAGTCAACGCCAGGAGTGCTAATTTGATAGCTCCGTCATAAGATGGCATCGAGAATCTCATTACATATTTTAAATCACACTAACATGGTTTGCTAATGCTGGAATTCGCTAAAAGGACACAGCTTTTTAAATAACGAACGGCCACAATGTGGTATACATATTTAAAAAAAATGACACGTGTTATCTTCTACAGATCCTCTTCCTGGGGTCTTACATCGTTAGCTAAGAATCATCAACACAAAGATCTATCAAGATGTTTTAGAGAGGGTGCAGAGTCACATGTGAAGTCACTATTTGTAGAAATTAACAATATACCTACCTGTCTGAGGGTAGAATATATATTAAATTACATTAGAATATTGCCATGTGATAGATCCATCAGACATTCTTCAGGTTAGAGAAATTTACTTGTATTGCATAAAAAACAGAAGACAGAAAATAAATATTTAGTTAAGCAATAAATTACTCTTGAAGATCAAATATTTTCCTTCCCTGGTTAATTTACAGCCACAGGCTCACATGTACAGATCCACAAAGACATTCAGAAATGAGCATAATCCGCATGTGTGTGCCTTCAACACACAATACCTCCGTACATTCACCCAGACTGTGGAGTGGCCTTGGGCAAAGCTATTTACCCGTCCCAGTTCCCCTGACGGTATCGGAGAATTATCCGCTGAGTGGTGGTATACACCAGTCATCCCAGCACTTGGGCCAGCTACAAGGTGAGACCATATCTCTAGAATCAAGAAAATAAAGAATCGAAAGTCAGAAATGCCTTAACTCCTGGCACGTCGCAGATGCTCACTAAAAGGTGACTAACTTAAAAACTCAGCCATCCACTGTCCCCACTGCTGCAAAACCTCTGTCTTCACAGTCACCATCCTGACTCCTTGTCCTCACCGCCATCACCCCCACTGTCCTCAACACCAACAAGAGCCGAAGACCTCAACTCCGTCACAAAGCCTTTGGTGGTATTTGTTGCCTACACCTCTGTGATGGCTGATGCTCTCAATTTAGAATCGCCTAGAAGACCAACCTCTGGGTGCAATTCCAAAGGATCAAAGTGGCCATCGTTTACATGATGGTACCTGATTACCATCCCAGGGCTGGGGAAGTGGAGGCAGGAGGATCCCTGGGACTCACTGCCCAACTGATGAGCTCCAGGCCAGGGGTAGATGTCTCAAAAAGTTGGCAACTTACCTAAGCATAAGCTTCAAGGCGGTCCTCTGGCCGACACACACACACACACACACACACACACACACACACACACACGAACAACATACACACTTGTAACTACATATTGGCACACACAGACACAGAGTAAAAATAAAACAAAATAAAACAAATCAGCTGCTGGTTAAGGCCAGCTTGGGCTATATAGAAAAGCTAGCCTAGGCTTTCTCAAACAAACACCGAAAACCAATCAAATGCTAGTATTATGAGTCATTCATAAAATACACTTTGAAAAAAACTTTCTAAATTTCTGAAGACAGAAATGGTTTTCTTAGAGTCTCTAGTTTATAGAGCATACTATATAGTTATATGATCTCTTGGGTTAATGTGGCCAACACCAACAAGATCCTAAAAGAACGCATCATGGTAAAGTGACTTCCGGTCTGTATGAAGAAATTCTTGGGCTGGTGGTATACACCTTTCATCCCAGCACTCAGGAGGCAGAGGCAGGTAAGTGTCTATCAGTTTGGAGGCCAGCCTGCTTCACACAGTCCTAAAAACAGGAAGTTAAACACACTAAAGACTGACTCGAAAAAGCACAGAGGGAGAAGCACTGCCAAAAGCAAAGCTTGTTGAAAGGTCCTAATCTAAAGATCCTGTTGAAAGGGGTGTGGCCAGTCCTCCTAGACATCCCTGGCAATTAGGGATGAAAGGGCGGAGCTTCAACCCCTTTCTACAATAGACAGCACCCTCGAGGAGGACAGCTGTTCCCTGTGATCTGGACTGTCAGGAAATGCCGCTGTGGTGGCTTGATTTGGAGAAAATGAACAGTTTAAGTTGCGCCAGGTGGCCCAGGTTTGAGCCTTGCCTTCACCAGACAAGCCCCAGGCGCTGAATGAATGTCTTCTCTGTTTCACGGCACACAGAAAGACCTCCTGGAAAGAGGCTGCTGGGGTCTGTTCAGAGCCTGGATCCTCCTTCAGGTTCAAGGTCCAGGCATGGCCCTTTCTGCTCCATCTGACTTCCGTTTTAGCCAAACTGAGACAAGCACAATCCACCCACTCCCACCCGCCTTGGAGTCCTTGGTAAGTAGTTGGATGCTTGAAAGATGCTTAGAACAGCCAGTCCTAGTAGAGGCAAGGTGTTTGTTGTATTGTCTCCCAGAACTACTTAATCAGCTAGAACTCTCAGGGGGACCCTCTGCTACAATGAATTAACAACTCAGTTACACATGGGATGCGTAACTGAGGTGGTCAGGTGGATCTGGAAGACTGTGAGTTCAGTTTCTGAGGGGCTTGTTTGTTTGGTTTGGCTTTGGATCTAAAAGACCCCCCAACTACCCTGGGGCCAATGATAAGCCCAAGGGGACCTCTTCCTGCCCTAGTGAAGGGAGGAAAGATGAGACACACCCAGGAACATGCACCAGTGATTCAGAATGAGGGAGCCCAGGAGAATGGGTGTATCCTTTTCAAGCAGAAGAATCCTGCCAGCTTCTTCCTGGGCCTTGGAACAAAAGGACAGAAAGGAAGAAAGCTTCACTGCTCTCCCGGGTGTGGCCGGGCGAATGCAATCCTCCAGGAGGATGCTGTGGTTGTTTTCTTTTGAACATCTTCGCAAACCCTTATAGGAACTCTGCTTGGGTTAACGGTGAGATCTCAAACATGCTAATTTCATTAGCTCTGCCTTTTATAGCTGCCTAGAGTCAACAGGGGGATCGGTGACATGCAGGCCACACAGGAGCCAAGCTGCGATACTCAATGCAGGGGAGGAAAAACAGACTTGCCATGTTCACCTGCCTAAGAATATTAAAATATCAAAAAGGTTTTCGAGTTCTCCGATCTTTGTGGCTTTTTTTTCTTTTCCTTTTAAAGAGTGAGAATACTAAGAAAACATTATGCTGGTCTCGGCAGTTGATGGAAGGTATTTTTTTTGGATCTAGCAAATATGCTTTTTATAACTTTTCTCCAAAACGAGGAACTTTGTAGCTCAAGTTACTTGGACACTGACGCTGTTTATTCTTCCCCCCTTTTTCTGATCAGTCAGAAGAGTTTTCTCTCTGTTCTTCAAATAAATAAGATTCCCCAGCTGAACAAACACCATATATTCTCGGGGATAACTTTGACTTCTTAAAGAACATTTCACTTTCTCTCTCTCTCTCTTTCTCGAAATGTAAATGATTTAAGAGACTTAAGGAGACCACATCACAGGAAACTCAAGAAGCAAATGTTGATTATGGGATTAATCCTCTGGCTAATGTGCAAAGAAGGAGAAAGCCTCCACTTGACAGAAATGACTTGATATTTCTAGAGAATTCTGAAGCTGACTGTATAAGATATTTTGTTAGGAAATGCAGTGGGTAGGTATCGGCAATGGAGGGGAAAAAAAACCCTTTAACACTTAAAATCAACTTACTTTTTCTGAAAAAAACTAAAAAAGCAATACAAAAAAATGAAGTTTTTCTTCTTCACTTAGTACAGCAGCCCAGAACAGTAGCAACTGATCCTAGAGAGGGTACTGAGCCTCGGGAAGCAGAACGATATTCCTTACAGGCTTGAGAGTGGTTGGCAAGATCTATATAGTTTCACTAAAAGAAATTAAGTTTCTGTGCAATTTTTTAAAATTCCTATCTGACGACGGCAGCATGAGTTTCTTTGGAAAGAGAAAGCCGGCGATCAGTTAACCCCTCTGCTAAAGCAATTCAAGATGGAAGAGGAGGAGGAGGAGGAGGAGGAGGAGGAGGAGGAGGAGGAGGAGGAGGAGGAGGAGGAAGAGGAAGAAGAAGAAGAAGAAGAAGAAGAAGAAGAAGAAGAAGAAGAAGAAGAAGAAGAAGAAGAAGAAGAAGAAGAAACAAACCACTTAATGCAACTCACACAAAATGGAGTAAGGTGTCAAACTGTGGTTGGCCTGCACAGGGTGTGTTTCTGCCAAGCTATGGGACCCTGAGGCCCTGTGTAGTACCCACACCACATACCACTCTCTCGCCCTTCACCCTGGTGCATGGCGTGTCTAAATAGTTCTGCGTCCCACACCTGACTCACCCTTCATCTCACTGAGATACTATCAGCTTGTCTGTAAGGTTGGATACTATGTAAATGGCGAAGACTCCGTTAGGTGAGACCAGAGATAAAGTGGTCAACCCTTAGCGGGCTCCTACACAACATTTCTTTCTTACTTTGAGAGAATAGAGTGGTTCTGAAAACAAATTGGGACTCGGGTTTGAGTCTTCTCTATTTATGTTAGAAAAACATCACCTTATACCTCATGGGGGTGCGGGTGGGGGAATCAATATATCCAGAAAGTTATACAGAGATTGGTGTTCACGGAAGAACATTCCGGAAAATTGTGGGACAACGCAAACTCTGGGCATTTGTTTAATGGTGCTGGCCTCCAGCATCTAAACTACATTGAGGCCAAAAATGACTGGAAAGAAGTATGAAATTGGAGAAAAGGAATCGGAAGGGGGAGGATCAAAGGCGGCCGGGTCTGAATAGAGAAGCGAGGGGAGGAATGGAGGGGCGGGGCTGCCCAACTGCCAGTGGGTCTGTGGGAGACAAGAAGAGGGAGAGAAAGCTGGTGGCTTTCAAATCTTGGTTAAATGTTCATTAAGTGATTTGTCACACACATTAAGGGCAGACGGTTGCTTTTCTCCTCCTGGGTGTTCATTGAGGAACAAAGACTAAGTTAGACTTGAAAAGCTCTGTGTGTGTGTGTGTGTGTGTGAGAGAGAGAGAGAGAGAGAGAGAGAGAGAGAGAGAGAGACAGAGACAGAGACAGAGAGACAGAGAGAGAGAGAGAGACAGAGAGAGAGAGACACACACAGAGAGAGACAGAGAGACAGAGAATGTTTCTCCTTAAAGTTGAGATGTGCTGTCAGTTGGGACCAAGCAAGCACCCCCCATCCCCCCACTCCCCCCACCTCCCACCCCCCACCCCCGCCCCCAGAAGGCTGAAGCTCACCAAGGCTCTTGACTCCAGCCTGCTGGAAGATCTGGTGGTTACACAGACATACAACACACATACACAAACACATACAGACAGACATGCTCAGACCTGCACGCGCATACACATACATACGCAAACATGGACATATGTACACGTATACACATAAACATACACAAAACAAAGATATACATACACATAACATACACATACACATATACCCACATATGTCCATATGTGTTCATGCACAGCAACCAAGGGAGGCAGCAGATATCATCAGGGCAAACCCTGCACAGTGTGTATTTATACCTAAAGGGGACAGGGGTTGTATTTATCAATCACACACCCACAAAACTGAGTTGAAGCTGTGGTACGTGGAGGAGAGTCCCAGCCCATCGAGTGTTGTGGCTTGGCTGTGAGGTGTCTCAACAGCCTTGGCTAGTGGCCCTGATGGTAGGTTTTGGGGCCCCCTGGGAAGAGATTACAGTCCACCCCCACTTCCAGCTCAAGTTCTATTTCCTGGTTGCCACTGTGGAACAAACAGCGTCCCCACGCTTTCCCAGCCATGGATGGAGTTTGCCATCTAGGTTAGTCACGGTGTTGCAGGTCGAAGAAAACAGTGAGTTTCCACATGCATTTGACATGAACCCTTCACAATGCCAGCGTCTCACGACAGGGCAGCGAGCGCTAAGACCGTGTGATGTTTATCAAACATCTGCATATGCTTGCGGTCTTCATTTCTCCATGCAGTCCGTAAGACCTGGTGTGTCACCGGAATCTTAATGAAGGTATGAAACTCGCTTGTGAGTTAGGGCAGAGGGGAGCTGGTATTTGATACTAGAGCTGCGGGACTCTGGAACATTCCCTAAGGGTTCCGGGGCTCGCTAGCTCTCAATGCAAACAATCTTCCTTCCAAAACGTGCTACTCTGGGGGAATCCATTGTTGTGGCTTGCAGCCACGTGCCTGGGGGCCTTTGGCTCTGGCCCCAGCTACCCTGGATATGCTGAGGCTGTGAGACCTGGCCTCACCACTTCTTATGCACTATGAACTGCAGTCCCTCCCTACCTCAGAGAGACTGGAGGCAAAGAGCACGCCCTGCCCGACCTTTATTGATGATGTAAGGGCAAAGCCGCCATGTTTGAATATCAAATGAAAACATATAGGGACTGTCTTGCGAGGCTACAGCTGTGGAAAGGTTGGGAAATAGAACTGTCTGGCCCCTGACCCTTTTAGTCAGCATGGAGCCTGTGCTTTTGAGGGACTCCGAGGAACTCCCTGACTTTTTTTTTTTTCTTTTTATGACACCATGTGACAAAACCCTTGTTCTAATCTGAGGGACCTCAAATGCTTCCGGGGTATGACAACAGGCGAGCAGAGTGGTTAAGAGTGGAAGCGATGGGCTATCCCAGAATGAAAAATTAATCAGCAGAGAACGTGTGGCTGGGCTGACTGGAGCTGGGGCTGGTTGGGTGGAACCGAGAATCCGGGTTCCGTCTGATGGATTCTCATATGCTCTCATGGCCGCGCTGTAAGGAGACACTTTAAGCCACTGGATGGCTGTGACCCTTCTATTTCACAAAAAGGCACTTCTGTGATTTGGTAGCCTCCCGTCCGCCAGGGACTTAATTTCGGACAGTGGGAGCAGGGCAAGATGACTCACTGTGAGGAATAAATGTAAGCCATAGGAAAGAAATGACAAATGTAACCCAGCCCAGAGGGTGTGAGTGTGTGTGAAATGTGAGAAGGCCAACGCCCTAAGTGAACGCCTCAACTTTGATTGCCTAAGAAGTTACCATGGAGACCAGGTCTGGAGTGTGTGTGTGTGTGTGTGTGTGTGTGTGTGTGTGTAGGCCTAGCGTCCGATAAAGTGGTGCTGAATGCCTGAGCTGAAAGAGACTTTCAAACCTTGGTCTGGCCCCTAAGGCTGGCCACCCATTCCAGACACCCCAACTCTGGACTGAGGCTCCAGAGGGGACCCAAATCATAGTGAGGAAATGATGCAGGCTTTGCCTGTGTTTCCATCGGAACTAGGCTGCAACACTTACCATACCTGAGGTGAGTGTGTGTGTGTGTGTGTGTGTGAGTGTGATCCCTTTTCGTTTTATGTTTGCTCATTGTTGCTTATGAATAAATACTAGTGTAACCTGATCCTCGAGCCACGGGCTCTCTTTCTCTCACTCTCTGCTCCATCCCTAAACCTGACTAGTGGCACTCACAGGTCAGCTCTGAGTCAGAATCATCTTCTTCTGGAGGAGGAGGAGAGAGCGGGAGAATTACACTGCCCCACCTTGCCTTCAGAATGTGTACAGGACACAGTGGTCGTCACTGATGCAGGCACTTCGGTAATCATGGAATGAAAACCAAGATAGCCCTGAAAGACACTTCCCACTTCAGGGGCCAGACATACCCCAGGATGCCTCGGGGGTTTTAGAATCTACAAAAAAATTAAATAAGACCCCCAGATCTTATCCAACCATCTTCCCATGTGAATTAAGAGCTTGCAGCTCGTAGTCACTGAGCCGATTCAGAAATCTGACCTAAGGCAGGTTGAATTATTACAAAACGACTGAGGAGAAACAGGGGAGCTTAGCTTTAAAACAACCGCCTGAAGATTCCAAGTTCTTGGCTCTTTTGAAATCTGCCATGTGCACTGGCCTTGGGACTAAGCGAACGCCACAAACTTTAAAGCTCTGGACAGAATGCAGAGCTGACTAAAGAGTGCTGGGCCAGTGAACTCCTGGAAGGGAAGAAGGCTGTCCCGAGGCTGCAGGGAGTGGCCCTCTGTAAGATGAGACCCCGAGCCACTGGAGGAGCCATGGTGAGAGAGCTCACGTGTGGTCCGGCCACAGAGGTCCCAAAAGTCTACTTTACTGCCATCCTTTGGCTTGGGGTAGGGGTGGGGGGGAGACAAAGAAATCAGAGAATTCCACCCATGCTCAGAAAGCTCAAAATACAAAGATTAACATGGAGTACGGATTTCCACGTTGCAGAGTGTATTTTCTTTTCTCAACTGGAAAAAAAAAAAAACCCTAATGAAGGAAGGAAGAAACAGGAAAACTGGAAAGCCCCTTCTCTCCTTGTACAGGACACGCCAATGTACCAGTAAAAATTCAGACACGAGGTGGGTCCTTGAACCCACCTCCGGAGTAGCCGGCTCCAGGCCTTTGAGGGATGTATTTTGTTAAAATAGTAATTTGGAGAACAAATCAACATTTATTAGGCCCTTCGTTATGCCTTAGAATTGTACAACTATAAATCACTGGGCCGCGGGTTAGTCAAGGGCAGAGCTACCCAGCTCGGCCCAGCGGAAGGTTGGGAGAACGGTAGGTTGTGCTTTCCCTGTTTGTAATTTATAGCTCTGCAACGGGACCCAGCGCTGCAGGCCCATCCATTAGCAGGGTAGCCACACATCTGTTACTGTTCCCTACAATGGCAACCTTTTCATGGCCACAGGAAGAGAAACCCAATGCTTTCAGAAGATCTACAAACTCAAGCCATTAAAAAAAAAAAAAAAAAGTGAACTGATATGAAAACACAGTTCCCTAAAACATCTGCTAGGGTCTTGTTACCCCAACACATGATATTCTTTCCGACAGTTACCTGCCAACACCAATATTTGGCCGCTCCAAACACCCTTCGAGGCACGTGACTGTGTTCAACTTGAAATTTACATGCCGAGCCACAGAGGGCTGGCTTGGCCCTGAGACCTCTCTGGCAAGGAGGTTGTTTACCAGAGTTCAAAACTAATGTGGAAAAAAAAAAAAAAAAAAGAGGGGAGTGGGTCAAGAAGGTGCTGTCAAACGTTTTAAAGAGGAAACGTAACAACACAACCAGACACGCGTGGCGGGGGTGCGATGGTGTGTTTGGCTAAGGAAATGGAGCTGGACGGGCTTGGCGAAGGTTCTGGAGGCAGGAATGGCATTTTCTTGAACAGGATAGGCGGGTAGGCTCTCAGAGCTTTTCCTGGCCAAGATGTAAGTCGTTCTGACCCCGCAGAAGTGTTGTGAGGGAAAAAAAAATAAACACGCAGATACCTGAAGCGTCTCGGTGACAGGTGGGAGTTACCAAGGTGCCCCTTAGCTGGGAGCTTTAAAGCTCTCAAACAAGGGGGCACACGCCAACAGCCAAAAACCACCCTGGTAAATCTCTTACACTGATAGATAACAGCAAAGATCAGGTTTACGTTAACTATGATGTCATTTGCATGCATAGCTATACCATGTATGCTAACATATAGTACACACATTAATATACATGAAACCCACCTTAGAGGCAGAGATGTCAACACAAAGTTCCTCTGTGACGGGACTTCATCGTGCAAACACTCTCAGCAAACTTTGGTTTCCTTTAAGACATTTTAGGGACCGCTACTGGAAAAAACATCTTGGCTGAACCAACATTTAAAACAGCATATTTGCATTATGCTCATTCTTTTTTATTTTACCATAAATTTGAGGCAGGAGGAATAATCACCTCTCTCCCAGAGCCCCTAGGACACTTGTCCTGTGGCCCTCTGGAGGAAGAGGGTGGTGGCAGAGACATGACCTTGCCCGTAGGGGGCGCTGTGCTGAGAATTAGTTCCCGCGAGTTTCTCATTAGTGATTATTATACTGCAGGATGCCCAAATGCAAAAATTAATTAATTTCAAAGTGATAATGCATTTACAGCAACAATTAGAAACGTATAACTGTAAAAGGGCAACATTTAAAAGACATATTACATTTAATAAAGTTGCACGAGAGCATCCAATTGTAAAATTACTGATCTGCAACAATAGTCCTTAAAGAGCCACTTAAAATAGCCCGACTCCATGAAGGGTGACCTAATTACGGTAACTAAAATCACCACAGTCACAGCGAGTCACAGCAAATAAAGAAGGGACGCTGATATTAAAACACTGCTGTTTAATGCATGCAGGGGCTGGCTGCAGGGAGGAGGGGAGGATGGGCTTTCTGAGCGCCACGCAGGGTGGTATTCCCACCTCCCTGGGCCTTGTACAATGGAGAGGATACCCAAGCTATGCCCACGCCACAGGGAAGAACACTTTTAGTAAGCAGTGGGGAAGAGCCTGAAGTACAGTGGAGTCCTAGCCTAGAGAGCTACCTGGGCCATAAGAGGCGTGGCTGGCATTTAGGAATCCATCCTATGTGTGGGATGGGAACTCGGGTACACGTGATTTGTGTCTCAGAACAGGGCTCCGTGGAAATGGCAGGAGCGCGCACCCATTGTACAAGACACACATGTCTTATCACGGTGTGACCAATGGGAGGACTGTGAGGGAGATGGCTTGAGAAAGAGCGACCCTTGCGGTCAGTCAGATCTGCCCTGCTGGGGATGTGACCTATCCCAGCTCTACCCACACCTGCTGCTTTCTTCTTTTCTTGCTACAGAGTCCTATATACTTTCAGTAGGGCAGAGAGAGGTGGGTTCACTTTGACAAGCAAGTGCTGGGTTCATTCTTCTTCCTCCCAATCTCCCTCCTCCCTCCTCCCGTCTCCTGAGCTCCCTCCTCCCTTCTCCTGAGCTCCCTCTTCCCTCCTCCCTTCTGAACTACCTCTTCCCTCCTCCCTTCTCCTGAGCTCCCTCCTCCTGGAATTGCATACTCCCTCCACCTGAACTCCCTCCTCCCTGGTCTTGCGCTCCATCCTCCCCCTCTGAAGAACTCAGCAACAGGGAAGTCGATGCCAAAATGCTACCGGCCATCTAGGCAGGTCACTATTATCATAGAGAACCTCAATGAGACCATGTGTTCCACAATCTCGTTGATCTCCACGCCTAGGTTTGGAGTCCTGGCACTCAGAAGGCTAGCCAGGGCTACATGGTGAGGTACTGCCTCAAAAACACCCATGCACACACAAAGAAAAAAAAAGCCAACAGCGGCAGCTAGAGCGTGCTGAAGAGATAGCAAGGGCTGCCTCCTAAGCAAGTAGGAATATGAGAATAGAACCTCCCAGTCACTGGCACTTCCTGGAGACTAGACAGGTAGGGCTGAGGCCCCTACCTCAGGTTCTTCTCTGCCACCTTCCTGTCTTGTGGGGACTCTTACTCCTGGAGTGATCAAGGCAGGGACAGAGCCACCAACCCTCCCTCTGCACCCGCCACCAGACTCCCTATCTATCATAACTAAAATCACTACAGCCACAGCAAACAGAGTTATATGATTTATTTTCATTTTTATCCCATGACCCTTGCTGTTGTCTGTCATCCACACTGAGGTATGAGAGAGAAATTTCTAGGAACAGGTACTGCTCACAGAATCAAGAGTGACTGAGGACAAGGAGAGAAGGGTTATACGACAGGTGACATACACGGCACGCTGACAGGACAGGGCCACACGACAGGCTCGTGACTACTGAAACTGAACAGAGTTCAGAATTTCCCCAGCTGTACCACCCATATCACGTCTCGAATGCTGTAAGAGGACGATGGCCAGATGATGACCACTAGACAAATCCTGTGCCCGTGATTTGAGGTATAATGTGGCAGGATCAGATGTTTGAGGCAACTTCCCTGACTTGTCCTGAAGCCCACGGGACACGCTGGGTCTTGAACGAGAGGAATGTTGAGGGGAGCCACTTCTACTGTACCAGGCATCTGTTGGCTGCCCCTGCCACCACCGGAAAGATAGCTGGTCTTATGGTATGTCTAGAGACCCAATTTTGATCATTTAAAAAAAAAAAAAACAAACCAGTATTAGTAACTACTCAGGATATAATTCAAAGGAAAATGTGTTTATTATTTATCTCATGTATGTATTTATGGAACGTTCACATGTATGCATATGTGTAGTGGTGTGCACACCCATGGGTTCATGCATATAAATTTGCTGCAGGATATTTGACCACACTGTGAAAACCAAGATTGTGCCGTTAACTGGAAAAACCTATTTCTAGTTGTGGTGCGGCTCAGCCTGAGTACACACCTTTAATCCCTCTGGCTGGAATACAGACGCACCCTTAGACGCACCTTTATCCTAAACAATTGAGTGGCAGACAAAGTGACAAGTCAGAGAAAGATCTGACAGACTAGAACATGGCCAACTCTCACAAGAAAAGAGAGGAAAAGGAAGCTGCTTCATGGGCAAAGAAAGAAGACAAGAGGCAGTTTTACCAGACAGTGGTACAGAGTCAGGTTGCAGAGAGAGAGAGAAAACAAGCTAGACACAGGTGGAGACAGAGTGAGCCAGAGAATGAGAAGGAGCCGGAAGATTAGAACAGACTGACACAGTCAGTATGAGGCTGAGTAGAGCAATTCCGTAAGAAACCAAGAGAAGCCAGACTGAATCAGTCGGCATGGAAAGGAATCTGAGCCAGAACAAGTCAGAGGTCAGCTTCTTCAGCAGCAGGTCTCGGAGGCTGAAGACATTCTAGGTCTAGATAAGATTGTACGGAGGCTAGAAGCTTCCAGGACTAGGCCTAGGTTAGCAGACAGAGGCAGTAAGACGCAAAGACGATAATTATTTCAGGCAAATAAAAGTCATTTTTACATAAGTCAGAGGTTGATGTTGGGTTCTTCTTTTTAACACTCTCTACTATATTTATGGTCTATCTATCTATCTGTCTATCTATCATCTATCTATCTATGTATTTATCTTTCTATCTTTCTATTATCTATCTTCTATCTATTATCTATCATCTATGTATGTATCTATCATCTCTTCTCTTCTTTCTCTCTCCCCATCTCTCTCCCCATCTCTCTCCCCATCTCTCTCTCTCTCTCTCTCTCTCTCTCTCTCTCTCTCTCTCTCTGCAGGCTTCTGACTGCACCTGGAATTTCAGGCCCCGAGAGATCCAATCACAGGACACTAACACTGGGGGCGCCACTGTGTCGGGCCACCCCCAGCTCTCACCTGTCTGCTGGGATCTGAATCCAGTTCGTAATTCTTATTCAGAACATGCTCATCCCGCTAAGCCATCTCCCTGGCCCCAAGCTCAGAGGGGCAACTAAGCGGGGACGCTGTGTAACACGCACTTCCTTTATTCAAGCGACACGGGGTTAATGAATTCACAGAAGAGGTTTTACACACCATTGATAAAACAACCGACGGAAATGGAAAATCTTCACATTCAGCTTTGTGAATACTTCAGTTCTAACCACAACGGTGTGATTCATCCAAGAGATTCGTCTTCAGGGATATGAAGGAAAAACCACACTCGAGCCACAAAGCCTTCTCCAGGAAGGATCTATACCCAGACCTCCATTACAAGAAGCATCTAGAATATCCAGTACAAAAACCTCACCGAACCAAGAAGAACAGCACCTACTAACACCCCCTAATCCACATTTTCAGCTAACACAGAGCACACATAGCAAGTACTGTTTTTCCACAGAGTAGACTTCGGAAGTTTGTGAATCAAAGCAGAAATCACATTGAGAGAAAACAAACCATTAATGTGCCCCTCACCCCAAACCTCCAAGATTTTCAGGTGTTCTCTACCTAACACTGACAACCAACATCCATTATCCAAGCCAAGTCCAAGGTAGAGCAACAGGGACAATCTGAACACGACGGATGTACTGAAGAGCTTTTGCCAGTGAAAGAATAGCCCGGATTCTGTTTCTCTCAATACCAGGCCCACAACAGCCAATGACAATGAGATCACAACCAGACATGCAGGTCTGCGTTTCCAGGCCCTCCTGTGACGCGCACTGAAGGCGTCTGGGAGGTTCCAGACGCCAGGGACTTACCATGGACTTGGTGAACGGCCTGGCCAGGGTGAACAGCAGCTTGTACACCCACGAGTGGCGATGGATGGCCGAGTACATCATGTTTCCGGGGTGCACGGCATTGGACGTGACCCCGCGCGGGGAGAGGCGGCGGTGAAGTTCATTGGAGAAGAGGAGGTTGCAGAGTTTGGATCTGTTATAAGCCAGCATGGCCCAGTAGTCGCTCCTCGACGGAGACAGGCGGCTGAGGTCAAGTTTCCCGGAGGAGTCATTAATATCTGTAAATCTGAAGAACAGAGAGAGCAACTTGGAACACAGAAGATGCAGCTTCTCGCGGGGCTTTTTGGATTTTGTTTGGCATCGGTGCAAGCCTTAGAGATTTGATCTAGAGCACCTCACAATCGTGTCCCTTAAAAAGCAGAAGGTGGTGAATTAACACACTGGCAATGAATTTGATCCAACGAGGAAGGATGAGCCTACACTCACAAGTGCAGTAGGCCCAATAAACCCAAGGTTCACTGAACCTCCAACTACATATTTCAAGCCTTGTAGCTGCAATACACAGAATGCTCAGGCAGGAGAATCACCCTGAACTTGGGGCTAGCCAGTGCTATGGTGAGTTCCAGACTAGCTGTAGTTTCAATAAAAGATCTGAAATCAAAAGTCAAAATCTCTGTGTGTGTGTGACACACACACACACACACACACACACACACACAGACTCACACTCACACTCAAGATCTTCAACCACAAACTCAAGGATAATTAAATGGAAACGAGCTTTAGATAAAAGGTGGCTGCATTTGGGAAGCAATATCACATTCCTAAACTTTGGCAGGGGTTTCCTCATTATTTTAGCCAGATGCAAAAGTCCTGTGTGTTTTCATTTGAGCCTCCAAGTTAATACAGATGAGCCATCTTGCCTCCAAGACTCTTTTCCAGATTAAAAATTAATGATCATAAAAGGGCTGTAACCTTGGTGAGGTGCCATCCAAAGTCTTTCTCGCGTGTAAAAAATTAAATGTAAACAAAGCCAGAAACAGGTTCTGGCTGAGTCTACCATTATTTTTGAGCACGGGCATGGCATGGATACTCACAAATCAAAGTAACTAAGTGATGTTTTATAATAGAGGCTGACAGAGCCATTAAACACCAGCTGCGTGCTTCCGTTATACCTGCTTTTCCCTTTGTCAGAAAAATAAATAAATTAATAAAAAGGAAGCAATGGCTGTCTTACAAAACGCAGATCATATGAAACAACCAAGAAAGAATGTCCTAGACAGTATCATAGTTGTTTAAGGATTCTCCACACTTGCCTTCATTAGGTTGACTTTGGGCATTGGTCAGTCTTAATACTGCTGTGAAGAAATAACATGACCAGAAGAAAAGGTTTTATTTGGATTATGCTCATCATCCGTTCATCTTATCACTCTTCATCGTCAACGGGAGTCAAGACGGGAACTCAAACAGGGCAGGAAGCTGGTGGCAGGAGGCGGATGCGGAAGGCCGTGGAGTAGAGCTACTTACTGGCTTGCTCAGGCTGCTTTTTTATACAATCAGGACCACCACCATGGGTTGGGTCCTTCCCGTCGATCACTAATTAAGAACATGCTCTACAGTCTTGCCTACAACCACAGCTTATGGAGATATTTTCTCTCCCTCCTCTCAATGACTTTAGCTTGTATCAAGTTGATATAAAACTACCCAGCATAGTTAACCGTTTGTCAACAGGCACTGGTAAGCCACACCCTTTCCTTTCTCATTTGCCCCCACTCCCAAGATCTTACAATAAACACATAGATAACTTTAAGTCTCACAGTCTTTATAACTTCAGACACTTTTAAAATTCAGTCTCTTCAAAAATCCAACGTCTCGTTTAAAAATCCCAAAATCTCCCTGAAAATTTAGCCATTCATCTATGGGCTCCTGCAAAACCCGAACTCCAAGTAAGGACGTTAAAGACTCCCTTACTTAGAGAGCCACGAGCCAGTGCACAGTCACAATCTGAACAAAGCAAAACCAAATTCCAACAGAATAAATAACTCAGCGTCCCGATGTATGGCATTCACTCTGTCTTCTGGGCTCCTCCAAGAGGCTGGGGGTCACTCCTCTGACTCCGCCCTTTGCGACTCACACAGCTTGTCTTCTAGGCTCCAGCCAGGCATTCAGATGACCAGACAATGGAGGACATTTCTTATTCAAATCACCAGTGCTGGGGCAGCCGCTATAATGGAAGTTAATTACCCCTGTCCCAGGACTCAGCGACGCGCGCTTCAGATACTGAATGCTGAGATTCTGAAATCTGCAAAGCTTGTGTCGCCAAGGGAATGGCAGTGACAAAGGGCAAGTGTCCCTTATTACAACAAAATCTGGGTCTGGGTCTCACTTTAAGGGTAATGCTGGCTGTGAGGATCTCCCTCTTAGAGTTCCAGGTTACACACTGGCAGGTGATGTCTCCTAGTGTTAGGATGGGTCCCGGCTGGCTTCCTGAGGGCGGATCACTGGGATTATGTATATTATCTATTGTTTCTTTACTGCTGCAGATGGGACATTGGGCCTCACTGACCAGAGGCTCCTGGAGGTCCCACTAGTTTATGCTGCCAGTTTTTATCTACGTGGGAAGGGCAGGCACACTTCCGGTCCATTCACTCAGAAGTGAGGGAGGACCCATTGCTCGGGCTGCTCAGAGGCCAACTGCTCTGACTTCTGACAGTCTGGCAAAGCCAAGGAAGGTCTGAGTAGTGTCCCTGTCATCCGAGGAGAGGCCAGCTGACACCTGCTCTCTAGGCACCAAGTGCCCCTGACGAGCCCGGCTTCTATTTCTTTACATATGTCTTTGTTTCACCTGAAACAATTCTTAATTCCAGAAATAAAACAATGAGAATGGACTTGCATAGATATCAGCTCGCCTGTTTGAGGAGCAGGAATAAGCTTGCGTGGGGAATTCTGCGTGTGTGTAACTGTACCTCCATGGCGTGTGTTTGTGATGAAGTGTACGTATGTGGCTGTGTGGCTGCACACTTATGATGGGGTGGCTTTTCTCTACGGTTGTGTGGATTGTATGTGTGACTGGGATGTATGTCTCTCTGTGACTCTGTGTGGCTTCCTGAGGTTGTGTGTGTGAATGTCTATATGACACAATGTGTGGCTGTGTGTGTGACAGTGTGTGTGTGTGAGGATATGGCACTGTGGATGAGATTATATAACTTTGTGATTCTATGTGGTTTTCTTTTCCTGATTGTGTGCGATTATATGTGTGTTTATGTATCTGAGAGTTTATATATGTGAGGTTTTTTTCGGTGGGGTACGATTGCATGTGGGACAGTGTATGATGGCATGTGTCTGAATGTGTGTGGTTATGTGTGTGATACTCTACACATGTAAGACTGTGGGGAGGGATTGAGTGTAGAACTCAGGGTGGCTGGTTGTGTGGGGTCCCACGTGTTACTGCATGGATGGAACTGTATGTGTGTGACTGTCTCTGAATGTGCAATCCCGTCTGCGTCTGTCCCCTCACACTGCTGGGGAGACACGCTGTTTGAGAATGGTGCAACCGGAACTCTGTTCTCCTCCTTCTATTTTAATTGTTATCTGAAAAATTTCCACAGTGGAGGAAGCCAACTTCCCATTTCATTATGATATCGTTTAGACAGGCAGAAACTCAATTCACTCACTCAGACTCCAGATAAGTACATAAAACACAGTGGAGAGAGAGAGAGAGAGAGAGAGAGAGAGAGAGAGAGAGAGAGAGAGAGAGAGAGAGAGAGAGAGAGAGAGAGAGAGAGAGAGGAGGCTAATAAATATTTTGCCCGAGGGTATCCAGTATGATATTTTCTGCAAACATAGGACTTTATTTTTCCCCTAACAGGGGGTCTTGACTCCAAGGAAGAGATTCTGCCAAGGTTTATGGAGATAATTAGAGTGCAACACTGTGTTTTACAATTTGGTTTAGGCTCCGAGTCCTTCTGCCGTGATCCAGAGCTGTCTGTGTGCCCGGCACCCATGCATGCTTGCTCTCTGGAGCGCAGGGATACCGCAGAAGACTGATAAACAGTTCGGCCTGTGGGACTTAATATTTTGTATAATGTTAATAAGAAGAAAGCGGACGAGAGACAGTCAGCACACCCACGCAGGCCTTTCTCACACACATTAGTTAGGCCTTGACAGAAACGGCACTGAATCTCATTCCGGAGACCAAGGCCCTACCTTCCAAACAAGTCTTTAAAATGAAATTTGGACGTGGGTCTCCAAGTAAGCATGGATTACACTGTGGTTCCAGTGAGAACAAAGGCGTCCCAGGAAATGGCATCCGAGAGACAAGAGCCATACAGACCAGACGGAAGTGAGCAGCTGACACCTCCACACTGTCTCTCATTAAATACCAGCTCATTTAAACATATCCCGTGGTGCCCTCCACATCTGGTAAGCGATTGTGGCTGGCAGATTTATTTCTAAAGCTCTCCCTCCTGCCTGCCCCCACGGTAGCCTCCTTCACTGCTTTGGGGTTGTGTGTGTGTGGGGGGGGAGTTGGTGGAGGGGGGGGGAGATGGAGCACTCCCTTTCTTTCACAAACCTGGTGTGATTTGCAAAGATAAGCCTGGCCAGATTTTGTTACCGCCTAATTACTAGATGTTTCGTGTCTTCTCGGGCAGGGGGAGGATTATTGCTCGAGTTTCTCTTTCATTGAGGCCATCATAAATTTAAACTGGCAAGAGTAAATCTGTCTGCGGTGTGTCACTTACACCGTAAGCCCCTGTGTTTGGGAGTGATAAAGGGTTCAAGCTAACCCTTGGCTGGTCTCTCTCTTCAAAGTCCCGGGGGTTACATTTTATGAAAGTATGATTAAAAAGAGGGGGGGGGGAAAGAAAGCTGCATTCTGGGTCTCCAAAACATTTCAGGACTTAAGATGGAGAAGAAGAGGAAGAAAATAGTCCCTGGCACTTCATTCATTCATTCATTCATTCATTCATTCATCTGTAGCTACTTTACTAAGGATGCAAAGCTCCCCCTACCCCCAACACCAAGAACTCAGGGAAGTCTCCCTCCCAAGCTGCAAATCTTGCCTCTGAAGCCCTGAAAATCCTTTGTCTTTCCTCAGCACTTCAGAGAATTGTTTATCCAACGCCCCGCACAAATATGTTGAAAACGCGGTGATGTTTTCAGATGTCTTTTTTTGTCGACTGAATAGTCTCATGGCAATCAGAAAGCAATGCCATCTGATGTGTAAATTGAAATTCTAACCGAAAAGAGGCATGGCCAGATTTCCAATCCGCGCTAACTACAGTCCTTCCCTTTCTGCAATTACGCTGCTAATGTCTGCATTGAATTCCCTAATTTCTCATTATAAAACAATTGGATTTCATCTCGAGGCCCTTAACTGCGTTGTTTCCCCTGCTAGAAAAACTGCCACTCTCCTCTCGGTGAGACTTTGAAGTTGTTGAATTACAAATCAATAAAGGTCATGCCATTCAGATTTAATCAATTATTATTCCATCTCTGAGTGAAATCAATGGGGAGCCTGAGGAATAATTGTAAAATCACTCTATATTGCTCTAGACAGTCCCCCATGAAACCATTCCCCACGATCACACACTTGGAAGGATCTAGAAAAATTAATGAGGCCACGCTGTATTCACTCATGTTTCTCACAGTGAGTCTGGTCAAAATTAGTATTTTTTAAAAGGTGTGTGTGTATGTGTGTGTGTGTCTGTGTGTGTGTCTGTGTCTGTGTGTGTGCTGGTGTATGTGGAGACCAGAAGAAGATATTGGATTCTGTGTGGCTGGAGTCACAGGTGGTTGTGAGTCACCGGGCCTGGGGCCTAGGGCCTGAACTTGTAAGAGCTTTTGAATGTTGAGCCCTTTCTCCAGCCTCACGTCCAAATTAAGTTCAGTCTGCGCCTTAAAGGGAACATCAGATGGTGCAAAGGAAGGGACAGGCGGGAGATCTGAGGTCAAATTCAAACCCACCTGTGGGACTCCGAAGAGACCACGATGACACGGGCCGGAGACGAGCGGCACAGAACGTCCTGCAGGAGTTGGACAAGGTAGAAGTGTCCCAGGTGGTTCACCTGGAAAGTGGTCTCCAGGCCGTCTTTTGTGAGGCTCCAGGGTAGAGCAAAGGTCCCCGCGTTACACACGAGCACATGAAGAGGCCTGCACGAGGAAACAGACCAACATCAGGCACAAAGTCCTGACTGTAAACTAGGCACCATACACTCTGACTTAGAAACAGCCCAGTTCTCAGGGTTGTCAAGATGCCAACAGGCGAGAAACGAGACAAGGCAGGACAGACATTACCTTGCTCCGAATGGGCCGTGACCTCAGGGTACCAGCAACAAGATGTTCCCAGGACACAAGAACCACCCATGCTAACCCAGAACCATACGGGGTATGTCAGGATGAGGGTGGTTCGCTGGGGTAGAAATGCACTGTTCCTGGTTAACTGTGCTTTCTAACAGAAACAATTACTACCGCTTTTATGTTCAATCAAAATAGCCCGCAATTATACACGAGGAGTCCTTTGATTTCCTTTCTTTAGGACACTGATGAACTACAAGAAAGGCTGACACTGGGGCCTAATACTTAGTGGATACTAAACAAATGGTTCAGAGAACACGGTCTGTTTATAGAGACAGTCACAGGGTGTTTCAATACATTCGTCTTAGGGAAGGAGGCATACGTCGGTGCGATGCTTACCTAGCATAAACTTAGACTTGGGTTCCATCCCCAGCACCACATAAATCAAGCATGTGTGCAACCCTAACACTCGGGTGGTGGAGGCAGGGGGATCAGGAGTTCAGGGTCATCTTTGACTGTGAAGTGAGCTCCGGCTTATCTTTGGGTAAATGAGAGCCTATCTCAATGTGTGTACGTGTACACACACACACACACACACACACACACACACACACACACACAGAGGTATCTTCCTTTGGGATTAAATCTGAACCTGTAAGAATTAAGCCTGGGGATAAGAGGAGGTGTGCTATGAATGAAAATTTAATAATAAACGTAACCCTTTCATTTGGTTGAAAGCCCTAAATCCAAACAAATACATTTTACTTCAAAGAAATCCTAAGGAACGGCTGTGACGCAAGGACAGATTTTCAGGCCTCTCTACTGTATTCCTAATCAAAACATAAAAGCAGCAAACCAGAAGTTAACTGGATTGGGGGAAACTGTCCCCAGGGCGTGGGACGCATGCAAATGGTACAAAACTAACAACCCGATAACAAGCAAATCCATTTTGTTTTGGGATCCATTATGAAGCAAAATATTTAACAGGACTGCGTACATGTCAGTGGGATAGCGGGAACAGAATGGCAGATGACAAGCTGAGGAAATCTTAACTCCTGGGCTCCGCCTTAGAAAGCCAGGAGGATGATAAGGTGGCCCCCTAGCCAGCCCGGGAGTAAACCTGTGGACACCTTGGCTTCAGACTTTTGACTCCCAGACCTACGAGAGACTATGAATTTGTTTCCTTAATGCACCCACGATGTAGGACTCTACCTTAGGTCAGCAACAGTGAACCCAGAGGCTCCCCGACCTTCTCAGATGAACTGAGGCAAAGGTCAAGTTGTGTGACAAGATGTGTGTCACAGAGCTTTCTCCAAAAAGGGGAAATGCCAGCCCAGGTGTGGTGGCTCACAGCGGTCATCTCAGCACTAAAGGAGGTTGAGGCAGGAGCCAAGATGGGGCACGCAGCGGAATCCAGGCCAGCCTGGCATACACAGTGCAACCCTGTCTCGAGAAGCCCAAACCAAGGCCGTGGAGATGGCTCAGTGGATATACACACTGGCTACAACTCCGAGGACTTGAGTCCCATTCCCCCAGACACACCTGGTGGAAAGACAGAACACGCCCCTGCGAGCTGACTTCCCACCTCCACGCCCCAGCCTCGGCCCCCAGCCACAAATACACATACCCACATTCCGAGGAAAGACACACAAATAAATGGATACATGTGATAAGAGCATGGCACCAAAGCAAAACCAAGAGCAAGAAAAAATGGGATTTCTCCATACGTGGTCACTGAGTAAGACAAGAGTATCAAGAGGTGTGGAGGGGGTAGTTAAACTTGTTTTTCCTTCTAGTTGTTTGCAATTACTCTGTGTTTTCTAATTCTGAGATGTAACTGACATCCATAAAACTCACGTGAGGCGCATAGTCCAGGGGTTTTAGCGTGTTCTGAGTTGAATATGCACGGGTTGCATCTCATCGCCATATTCTGCCTTTACGGTAACTGTACGTACTATGAAGCAACTCCTTAGATGTCGCCGATTACACGGTGCCCACCCCATACGGACTCTCTACTCTATAGATTTGTCTAACACAATCATCTCACGCAAGCAAGACGACGTGGGATCCTTTGTGACAGTCACCTTTGACTACGCTCAATGTTTCAAGGTCTCGTGCTGTATAAAAAACGGATACTCCCCACCCTCCCAAGCCAGAGACGTCTCTGCTGCATGCACAGATGACATCTTTTCATCTGTTATGACTTTGATGGACATTTGGCTTGCTGCAGGGTTGGTCTAATGTGGATACCGCGGGTACGGACATCGCTTTGCCAGGTCTTCTGGAGACGCATTTGTTTATTTCTTGAGTATGTGCTTGCAAATGGAACTGTTGGCTCACAGCATAATGCTGTGTTTAACTTCTGGGGATGAATCAAAGTGCTGTCCAAAGTGGGACACATCCCACCAACCATGCATTACACACCCCAATCTTGTGGTAATTCTGACACTTTCACTGTGTGCCTCTTTCTTTCTTTCTTTCTTTCTTTCTTTCTTTCTTTCTTTCCTTCCTTCCTTCCTTCCTTCCTTCCTTTCTTTCATTCTTCCTTTCACTCTCTGTCTCTCTTTCCCTTTCTTCCTTTCCATCCATCCACCCTTCCTTCCTTCATCTATTTTTGTCAACTTATTTTTAATATCTTTAGATTATAGTAGAAATACCTTTATCCCCTACCCTCTCTTTCCCCAAGCCCTCCGATATGCCATTCCTATTCAAATGCATGCCCTCTTCTTTCATTAATTGCTGTTTCATAAACACACACACACACCCTAAAAACACAAATACAACTTCTTTAGTTTGAGTCTATGTAATGTTACTTATAGGCATGTTTTCAGGGCTGCACATTTAGTATAATTAATTGGTGTGCTCTTCCCTGGGGAAGACAGTTTCTCCCAGTCTCAGCATTCCCTAGTTACTGTGGGTCTTTTTTTGGGTTGAGGTCTTAGTCCCTCACTCATTCATGTTAGCTTGTCTGTGGCTGTTGTCCTTGTTCAGCTCATATTTAGACAATCCCACTGGTGAGACTTAATGGGTAGAGCTTCTAGAAACCCCCTTATCTTTCTGCCTCCTCTTCTATAATGATCGCTGAGCCATCCCAGCAAACTGAAGTGATGACTTCACTGTGAATTTCATTCCTGGCTAAATGATACTGAGAATACTGAGATTCCTTTTTTTATTTTTATTTTTAATGTGCTCATTGGCAGCTAGCATATTTTCTTGGGAGAAATATGCGTTCAGCATTTGTGCCCATTTGGGAGTTAGCAGGTTTATCTTCTTATTGTTGAATTATGAAAGTTCTTTATATATGATGGATGAGCCCTTTCAAGATATTTTCAAATATCTTTCTCATTTTGCTTTAATTCCTCTTTTGTCCCTTGAGCTTTCTGGTTTGGACCTATAAGATCATTATTTATTCTAATATCATAAAGATATTCAGACACTATATTTTCCTTCTGGGATGTAGTAGTTTGAGGTTACTGATTCCTGTTTTGTTAACTTTTTTATATGGTGCATGAAAGTGATGTGACTTCTTTCTTTCATGGTGGATACCCACAGTTTCTGGAAAAGACTAATCTTTACTCACTGAGTTATTCCAGCAAAGGGTTTGAAAAATCATTCACCTAAGGGTTTAATTCTGGAATTCCAATGCTATTCAGTTCTCCATGGTCCATGGTCATGACACAGCATGCTGATAATTACTGAAAAACGGGAGGCTTCCCACTTTGTTTCCAACCCTGGTTTGTCTGTCCAGTGTCTTTTTCATTCTCATATGAAGTTCTCCACCAAAACTCCAGGTTTGAGGGAAACTGAATTATCAGTATAGATCAGTCCGAGGCATAGAAGGAATTTCATGGGGGTTTCTGCCTCTACTCCAGCCCACATAGTTCCTAAATAATAAGAGACACAGAAACCTGGTGGTTTTATTAACAAGCTGTTGGCACTATGCTGGGCCGGTTCTGAGCTGTATTAATCCTTCCGTGCTGTTAAAATCCACATGAATTCCCTATGACTTGACCAATTAGTGTCTCCTGGGCAGCTTCTGCTACAGTTGTCTCTCCTCAGGGCGAACTTCCCTTGGCCACGTGTTCCTGGTCCATCCTGCCCAGTGGTGATCTTCTTCTCCACCTCCTCTCACTCTTACCCTCGTGGTCCCTACCTGATATGCACCCCACTGGGTCTCAAGTCCCGCCTTCCTCTCTCTCCTGCAAAGTCACTGTCCACTAGGGGAGCATTCTTAAAGCGCACTGGTCAGTAAAATACCCATGTCCAGACTGCAACCTGACCTTGGGACACAGAACTCAGCATCCTGAATACAGGGCACCCAAGATCAACCCCAACACTGAGGGCTACTGATGTCTACACCACATCCTATCTTCCAATCTATGAACATGGGCTATCTCCCTATTCATCTGAGTATCCTTTAATCTCTTCTAACAATAGTTCATACACTCAAAACTCTTAAGTTGTCCACCTTTATTAACATTTGTATGTTTCAAAACTGCTTCTTTATTTTCTTCTTCTTTTTTTCCCTGCTGTTATTGCAGGCAGAACGATTTTCTTCAGTTCTTTTTGGAGTGGTATCATCGCTCCTATATGGAAGTGAAATGGCTTCTGTGTGTCACCTTGCAATCTGGTTGAGCCTGGCTGTGAATTGTCACATGCTTTCCAATTTGAGTTCTTAAGATGCAAAATGATTTCATCTGTAAGAAAGGCAGCTTTGATTTTTTCCCCTTTCCCATTTGGATGGGTTCTGGCTGCTAGCACCCCTGTCCTATTTTTGGATGTTAGGGAGAAGCTTTCAGTGTAACTGTATCAGTGGTAGACTTTCTATAGGTACTGTTAATGAGGTAAAGGGATAGCCTAAGTATGGTTTTTAGTGAAGAAAGTGTACTGAACTATTTACAAGTGATTTCTCTGTATCCGTCCAGATGGCTCCTTATCCTCCTGATTTCTATTTCTTTCAGTGATTAATTTTTGAATATTTACCTCTGAATCCCTGAAGAGTCAAGTCAGTCAGTATATAATCCTCTTGCTTGTATGTTGTTTCATTTAGTTGGCTGATATTTTGTTGAAGCTTTTGTGTCTGTTCCTATGTGATGCTGGCCTGTCGTTTTCTTCTCTTCAGAAGACTTTTCTTTTGACATCTAGCGAACACTGCCTTTTTACAGGAATCTGGAAACACTCCCCTCTCTCCTGTGTTCTTGGCAAGGTGATAAAGAACTGATAGTAAAGTTTGGTTAAAGGCTTGGTGGAAAGCATGCACAGCACAGCTAGAGAGGAGTATATCTGATAAATCACATTCTTAAGTATTCGTGAAATCTCATTATCACGGGGCAATCTGGATCTTGTTAAGAGATCACGATATTCGTTCCTGTTGCTTGATCTATTTTCCAACTTATCACCACCTAAAAATAAGCATGGTGAAATGGTTGTGGTCAGCTGGGTTCGTCCCAGATAACTTCTTTTTCATACATGGTGTGCATTGTAGCTGTCATTCAAGAGCTCCAAACGGTACCATTCGTTTTTGCAGACTGGATTTGAGTGTTCTGAGGCAGCAGTTCCCTGCTGCACGCATCAATCTTGCTTTACACCAAAGTAGAGGTCTGTGCTTGACCTCTGGGCTTGCTTCCCAGCAAGGCAGACTCTTTGGAAAACATGGCATCAGGGAAAGGGGAGACATACAAGTGTGTTATCACATCTGAGCTCATTTTTGGTTATAACTCTAATATTTGCTCGATTCTCCGAGCTGTTTTTTGCCCCCAGACCCTCTCCTCTGCCTTGGGATGGTCCAGTTAACTATGTCGTAGACATCCACTGAGAATTTGGGGTAAACAGGTCACTTAACTTTCATGAAAACTTTGGGTGACATTCACTCTTTACCATTGTTCAGACAGGAAGACAGGAGGCTTGTGCATTACACTGTTATAGCATTAGTAATATAATTAGAGGCAACTTCCCTGGGGTCAGAATTCAACGATTTAAATCAACAAAAATAAATGGGTAAACAAACGAATGAATGAGAACAATGTAAAAGACGGCTCCAGTCCAATGAAATGCAGACTGCCACCCACAGCCTCAGGGTTCTGAAGTTAGGCCCCAGAAGCAGCAGCCATATTGGAACACTGAAGTGGAAACGTCTAGATTCTTTGGAAAGTTAGTTGTATCAAATAATGCTTTTCTGGGCGACACAGGTAAAAGGATGTATTGCTGAAGCAAACAGGTGAAAGACTATTTTCCTGAGGAAGACACGGGTGAAGAGAAGTTTCTCGGGGGCAGACAGAGACTGCTGTCCTGAAGTAGACATAGGAGAAAGGGGTGTTTTGATATAGCAAACATGTGAAAGGATGCTTGATGGAGGAGTATAAACAAGACCCCATGGACAGTGGGAGATGAGCACCGAGCATTGGTTTGGTTCCTTCCTCCTCGCTATTCCTTACTAATGGCATGAATGCATCGGTTCGACTTACGTCAAGTTGCTGGGCTCAACTTGCGGTAACTCTGACATTGAGAGAAACTCGCCCAAGAACGGCTAGTGGGATTCCTACAGCTTGCTGCTTCCACAGCCTCACCTCAGGCCAGTTGGAGAGCCTGGTGGTTTCCTCAGGATTGAACTACAGCTGTCTGGTGTCTGCTTGCTGAAAGGACTGGACTGTAGCTGCCGGTTCATGCCTGGTGTCTGCCTGCCTAGAGAACTGGTCTGCAGCTGCTGAATCGTCTGTGGTGTTTGCTATGGGACTGAACTGCTGCCCGAGAAGATCAAGCTGAAGAGGTCCACTTCCCTGTATCCTAATAACTTCTCTCTTCCACTACCTCTGCTGGGGGGTGGGCTGAAGAAGAGGTTGAACCCTTATTAAAAGTAGGCTGCGGAAAAAATGTATGTCTACAGAATGTGGGGTATTTGGGACACAGAGTCTAGCTGGAGTATGTGAGTTCTGGCAGCGGGCCTTCAAGGCTTACACAGCCTAGGCCTGCTTCAGGCCCTATCCTCTGCTTCCTGTTGGGGACAAGGGACCAGCTTCAAGCAACATGGATTGAACTGCGCCCCCGGACCCCACCATGCCGTCTCTGCCTTTGTGGACTGTAATCCCATGAACGGAGCGTCCACACAAATCCTTCCTCCTTCAGGTCACTTCTGTCAGGTGTCCTGTCACAGCTACAAGTGACTAAAACAATATCCAAGGCAGGATGGATAGACAGAAGTGTTGGCGTTCTAGCCTAGGGTTCAAGGCCCGTTAGGGAACCCATGTAAGCCCATTTCCTCCCCTAGAAACTGAGAACAGAAGAACGGTGCCTGCAACCGGTGGGGTTAAGGGGAAGCCCTCTTTATCTCTACACCATTGCCCTTTGGCTACAAAAGAAAACCTAATTATGTGACTACTTGTCTTTGGGACACTTTGAGGCAGGGTGACCATGGGGGGATTTTAATATTACACCTTTTCAGTGGCCACAGGGCCTCTTCTGGGCACCTTTTGTCCTGCAGTGTCCCCAAGCGTGGAAGCCCACTGAAGACCTTTGCCTGGATGCGCAGAGGATGTGGGGGACACATTAGCTCTCACATTTCCATTCTCTTCATTAATGTTTAATTGCACAACACCAGAGGCAAACTATGTACCTAGCACCTAAACCTTGTCACCTCTATTAATTAAAACAGGCTTATGGAATATGAAACCATAATGTGCTTGCCTTTTTTTTTTTCCTTAAATTATGAGGCTACCTAATTGGCTTGTACAAAAGGAAAAGTATTCTTTTAGCTTCCCTTTAATGAGGTTTTTATTATTCAAATGGTACATTTCCGCTCGATTTTAACTAAAAGCCACTGCGATTCAAAAGAGCCTTGGATGATGAATATTTACAGGCCATCAAAGAAAAGGCTGGATCAAACTATGAGGATGGGGATGGAAATAAAGGCAGCATCAATGGAGCCCAGAGCAAAGTCGGGATCAAACTGTGAAGACGGGACGGCAGTAAAGACCGCATCTATGGAGCCCAGAGCAGATGCTTATTAGAGAGCACCCTAAAGGGGAATTTCACCCTCTCACCTGGGTTCTGACCTGGGAAGAGTGATAGGGGTGGAAGAGGCCATCATGCATGTCCAGCACCGGAGAAGACGACAGGGAGAAATCCGCCTGCCCTCTGGTCTGTACACGGAGAAACTACCCTCTTCTCTCCCTGACAGGCAGTCCTGGGCAAGGCGTCCAGCTGCTGTGATGGTGTTGAAAGGTGGTAGTCCCTTCTACCTGGAAGGCAGTGTGTTGCCAATAGGCCATATGACAATCCCTCCCCTTCCCTGGTAGGTTGGGTCCTAATAATGGCTCTCTGTGGGTACCCTTCAGAGTGACACGAGTGAGGCTTCTTGGCCGTGAAGCCAGGCTCTCTCAGTAGCCGAGTTTAACTGGTCCATTCTCCTAAAAAGCACACTGGGTAGAGGCAACGAGTGGAAGGACTGGGGTCCTGTCCAGAGGCTGTCGCTAACCAGATAAGGAACAGCTGAGCCTTCTTTGGTTGCTTGCCCTTTGGGATCCCTAGAGCCCTGCCCGCTGCCTGTCCCAATTTCAGGCCTCCTCTCCCTATTGGCTCATATCTGTTGTGCATTAGCTTCATCAAACCCTGCAGACAGGGCTGGGGACAGACGAGCTCAGTTGGGAAAGTAATTGCTGTGCGCACTACTTTCATTCTTACAACCCATGTCTCGGGGAGGCAGAGCCATAATCCCCTGTTTCTAATCCCCAGATCTAGGCAGGCAGAGGCAGGAGTACCCCCAAGTCTTGCTGGCCAGCTAGCCAGCCGAGCCTACTTGGTGACTTCCAGGGTCTGTGCCTCAAAAAGAATGTGGTGCTGTCATCTGGAGGTGACCTGTCCGTTGTATTCATGGACTGAGTGCAGCTGAGGTTATCTGAACAGGACCTGAAGAGGATCAAGCCAGCAAGCTCAGCTACCACGCCGACGGTAAACACTAAGTGGAATCGTAGATAACAGAGAACACCACTAGGAGAGTGGAACGTGCTCTGGGGTGTCTACAAAAAATAGGACAGAGCAGGAGTCAATATGATCAAGATACATTGTGTATGTGAGTGAAGACGTCAGAGACTAAAAGGGAGACTGAGGAACAACACCGGAGGCTGTCCTCCAGCCTCCACTTTCTCACACACATTAAACAGGAGGAAATTCAATGGAGGCAGAGGAGTGGAGGAAAGAAAGGGAGAGAAACAACGAAGGACAGAGAGTAAAGAGGGCTGAGAAGACAAAGAGCCACCCGAGGTTAGAGCAGGTTTGCGTTGTAACAGAGAACCCTCTGTCTGCTCGCCCTCTTTTGTTTTCCAGTGCACGTGTCCATTCTCTTTCCCTGCCCACCCTGTACACCAGCTATTGCCAAGTGAACCAGCGCAGTCCCCCACACTGGGTGGACTCTTCCAGCTCTGCCCACTTCATGTGTCGTCACAGTCTTGTCCTCCCAGGGGCTCCTCTGGAGTCTCATGCAGTCTAGACCAGCTCCAGCTCTCGACACTCGATGCTCAGCTCTTGGAGCTTAGTGGGCTCCCTCCTCAAAGGTTCTTACAGGCTTTGTCTAGACCTTCGACAAGGTCAACCAGATAGGACCAACAGAAAGTCAAGAAGAAAGAAGGAAGGCAGAGGAGGACAGGGAGGAGGAGGAAGAAGAAAAAAAGAGGAGGAGAGGAAAAAGAGAAGGAAGAGAACAAGAAGGAAAAAGAGAAGGAAAAGAGGAGGAAGAGAAGGAGAAAGAAGAGGAGGAGGAGATGATGAAGACGACAATGATGACAAGGTTGTTGGACTTACTGTCAATAAAAAGAAGCACAGAACTGGAAATGTGGATACCCAACAACTTCCTGGCTAAAAGTCCTCGATGAAGGTCAAACTACCAGGGATGGTGGTTCTGAATAGAGCCAATCTCATCAGGATGGATCCTCAACACATCCACTGTCCTTCTCCATTATTTCCTTAAGTCTGAGCGTTCGGAGAGCCTCCTCGCCAGTGCCTAGGAACAAGTGAGCCCCACACAGCACACCCTCACATTTACTGTAAAGACCAGCTTCTCAGGTGTATCATGTCCTGGGGAGTTATTCCCGCATCTCTTCACAATCTACCCTGAGTCACAGTCTGTCTGTGTCACTAGACATCAATGCCCAGAAGTAGGTAAACCTGTTCTCAGAGGGCATGGCGTGCAGTGAGAACTAAGACTTAGGGCTAGAGAGGTGGCTCAATAGTTAGGAACACTCACTGCTCTCACAGAGGGCCAGGGGTCCATTCCCAGCACCCACACTAGGTGGCTCATAATTCTTCACAACTCCAGCTATAGGGGACCAGACAGCCTTTTCATGAGCACATAACCACACACACACACACACACACACACACACACACACACAATCATAATAAAAAATGAACCTTTAAAAGCAAGTAAGCCCTTTGTACATATCTGAATGTATGCATCAGAACTAATGCTATATTCTTTATGACATTTGGTCCCTGCAGCATTATATAGGTATCGTTGGCAATATATTACCTAAAAAATGATTTAAGTTGGTGAATACAAATGACTGAAAAAGACAGTCATCTATGCTTTGAAGACAAGACTGTTACATCATGGTTCCCGGAATGCAAGAAGACCAGAATGTCAACCGTGAGAAAGGAAGGAGAATGGGGGATTTACAGGAATCTCAGAGCAGCAGGGGCCACCACCATGAGGAGGGAGGGGGTCACAGTAATAGAGTGAAGATGAAATTGTTAACATGCCCAACAAATACAGTTGGGGGGGGAGGGCTTCTAGGTTAAGACGTGTCCCCTCTAGATGATCCAACAATTGTGACTTTGCGCCATCTCATTTCAGAACAAACGAAAGAATGACCTAGATGGAATGCAAGGCAAAAGGAAATATATTCCGATTCCCTCTAGAAACAGAATGTCAGACCATCTGGGGTACTGTTCAAGTGAGCTACAAGAATTCATACTATTTGGAAATACTGTGAAATTTGATGCAAAGGACATATGGAGCCGTGCTCCATTAGGAAACCCATTTGGATGTCTTACTCTGGGACTAGCAGTGTGTTCTGCCAGAGGAGGAAGAGGTGAGGGCTGTCTAGCATTACAAGGTGGACCCTTGCTTAAATTAACCGCCCTGGTTCGGTCTGAATTCATGAGAGGCAGCAGGAACTTGGCCATAGTAGTCATCATCTAGAGCTGCCTCCACCCAGTTGAAATTCCCCATGCTTCTTGGAACCTGCTCAAACCACAGCTATGCAGTGGACAAGCCATAGTACAGTTCATGAATCTTTGGGGGGGGGATATGAGAAATATTTTTTTTAATTATATCGTATAATGCACTGGATATATATGTAACTGGCTTGTCAAAACTGCAGTTTAAAGGATGGTCTCACAAAAGATTTCTTTCAAGTCTTGGTGGCACTAAGTGTCATATAGTAGGATACCAAAGCATGGGTTTTTATAATAATCCAGATATGACATGCAATTGATTTAATTTGAGAAGAGTTGCATTATAACAGAATTGCTACTAAGGGTGATATTTAAAAAGAATAAGCAAGTAGAGAATACCTTTTAAACAAGTCTTCCATGGAAAATGATTGGCATTTTATTGAGGGGTGACTGAGATGCAGAGTGTCTATTTTAGGAGAGAGAGAGAGAGAGAGAGAGAGAGAGAGAGAGAGAGAGAGAGAGAGAGAGAGAATGCCCCTCATCAGGCAAGTGGAACTTAGAAAAGGTAGTAAACCGAGTTACAGCTGTATCTCCAGTAAAAAGAGATTGGCTATGCCCAGTGTGTCTAATATTTAGGAGAATTGAAAAACTACATCCAGGATCTGGAGATATGGATCAATGGTTAATAGTGCCTGCTGCTGCTCTTCCAGAGGACCTTAGTTCAGTTCCTAGCACCCCACAATCAGGACACTCACAACGGCCTATGGCCTAGATCACTCCAGCTCCTTGGGACTCTAGCAGCCTCTTTGTGGCCTCCTGGGGCACTGCACATATGTCTTTCTTCTGCCCCCAGACACATACATACATATATGATTAAAAATGATAAAAGTAAATCTTAAGCAAAACTATGTATGATGTTTCTGTGTTGATGTTGATGGAGGAGTTGCCTGAAGCAGGTGATTAATGATTTTACTCAGCTTCCTGTTTCTGATAGCTGGGCCTCTCCGCTTTGGGGAGATGGTACCCACCAAGAATGCATGCACACAAAAATACAAACACAGTTGGCTCTCCACATTCGCTAGATTGTTCTAAGTGCCCTCACTCAGAGTCTCTGTGAGATTACCTCTGTTACTAGGGGAGGAAAGAAAGCATGCAAAAGGAGCCATTGCCCGTAACACCAAGACCAGCTTGGGTGGTCAATGATCATCATCTGAGCTTTGGGTGGGTCATGGCCCTAAAGATGTCAAAACCATAGGGTACTAACATGATAGTTAACCAGGAGTGGATTCTGCTGTCACAATAACTTAGTTACGGTTAATTACTATTTTCTTTTTATTTCAGCTGGAATAGAGAAAACAACCCAGCCAATCACCAGGAGGAGAGCAGAGCTCTGACTCTGTCCCCCAGAGACCAACAGGAATTTTTCATTTCATGCACCATTTGCAACTTCTTAGAGGAGATTCTGGAACGTCGGTACATTAGCAGAAAGAAACCACTCTTGTTTTGGTTATTTTCTCAAATTTTTGCCTCCTGTCCATTATCTTGATTGGATTTTCCCATCCCATCATCCCAAGTCCCAGCAGTGAAATCTCAAGCTCATTGATTCTCAGGCAGGGGTGTGAAGCACAGTGACACCCACCTTCCCCAACACGCTTTTTTCTAGGGGGAAAGGCATCGATTTGATAATTGTGCACTTAGGCAGATTGGCATGGTGTCTATAGGGCAGGCTGGACTCTCTGGTGCAGATTCTAGCAATTTCCAAACCTGCCCTGTGCACTTAAGCACTTGACTGTCCTGGGCTTCCGCTTCCAGGGAATATTTAGTAAAATGGAAAATCAATGTGTAGCAGAATATGGAGAAGTAGCGAGGGAAGGGTGAGGAATAGCGGCCTGAGCCGCTCACATCATCTTGCATACGTTTGAACACAACTCCCAGAAACGTGGAAAAAAGCAGTGTCATCGAGCCTGTCTTAGTGGAAGGAACCCCATGGGTTCCTAGGGACAAAGGAATTGTGATGTTTCCTAAAGGAATTTACTTATGGTATGAAAATCTCTTGGAAGGCCACAATGGACAGCGGTAGATTCCACAACTCCCGACTCACAGAACAAGAATATCATTAGGATTAGGTAAGAGGGAGGGCACTAGCGAATGAAGCCTGCTGGGCTGACATGCTTTAGTGAGGAGGGACATTTCCCTCTGAGCCCCATCTTCCTCATACACGGGGTGGACTTGAAAGCCCCTGCAATAAATCCAGCGCCTCCTCTTTTCCAGGTAAATTGCAACCTTTAAGCATTCTACTTTATTGACAAGCGAATAGAATAAAAGGAGTGGCCAAATAACTAGATGGCCCTGACATGCATTAGCATTCCCCGGCTAAAAGTACATTTTGTGGATATAAAGCGATATTGAGCATAATAATCCATTATTTATAAATTCCAGGTGACACCTCGGATGGATAAATTCTGGTAGAAATTCATAAGACAGGAACACTCACTTATTTAAAAAAAAAAACATTTACAGAATAGTTGAAACTATTGGTTAATGATTTCATTAGCATGATGCAAAGAGAATATATTTAATACACGCTCTGAAGTTCTCTTGTAGGCAGAGGGGAGAATTTTAATAAGGAGCCACGGAGGTGAACTTATATGGACAGTAGAGAAAGAAATAGTATGTGCCGCGTACTTAAGCACATGGTCAAGTCCGACAAAACAGCGTCTCATGCATTTTGTACATTTTCTTCGCCAATGAGGACTCTCTGCTCTGTTTTGCCTAGAGATATATAGAGCTATAATCGAGTTCAGAAAGCCCCTGACAGCTATGCGCTGCCACTCAGACCTGGGAGAGTCCATGTTATGATAAAAATTAATGTGCTCTGACATCCTCTGGGACTCTGCGGGCCCTGGGAATATCTAATGACAAAATACAGCCCTGCCAGCGAACAGCGTGTGCCCGGGCAGTCTCCCTTGACCACCAATGGAAGGGCTCTTTAGACCCCTTGCCACTTCCACACCAGGAGAGTGGTTTCACCTCCTCGGCTATGTTAAGAGGTTGTGGAACTTTTAGGTCTTGGGACCTACCTGGCAGTTGAAGGTCACTATGCATATAGGCATTAAAGGTCATAGCCATGCCTGGTCTGGGTCAAGCCCTGCTTCGTGATCTGTCATCATGTGAGATGCTATGACCCCAAGCACGCAACTGCCACCCAACTGGGTTCTGTGACATAAAAGACTACCTCTAACTATGAGCCCTTCATCCCTTAGTTGCTTCTGTGGGACACTTGGTCCTGAGGCTGAGCAAATATAACTACCATCAGAGCTCCTTCACGTGGGGCCAGCCTCGGCAGGCATCCCAGGCTTCCTCACTCTGAGCCCCTAGAGCTTCTGCCAGCAGACGTCATGGAGGAAGGCTAGCTCAAGCTAGCCCGCTGCTTAGCTAAAGTTTGTATATGGCCCAGGGCCACCTGCTCACGGAATGGCGCCATCCAGTCAGCTGGGTCCTCCTACATCAATGATCAATGAAGCTAATCCCTCCCTTCCCACACCCAACACACACACACACACACACACACACACACACACACACACGTGGGTGGGGAGAGAGAGCAGTGTCAAATTGACTATTAAAGCTAAAGAGGGCATCTTCTTTCAGTCTGTTTACTCTTCTGTCTACACTCAAGGGCCATAGGGCTGAACGGCTAAGGGTAACATTGGGGTGTCCGTGTTTGTTAAGGATTCCTAGATGGTTCTAAAACAGCCAAGTGGGAGAACAGTTGCATCGATCTCTTGAGACTTTACAGAAAGACCTTAAGCAATCCAGGCACTGCTGTCCTTTGAGGTTAGAGACATTCTGCTCACTGTGACTTCCAGAAGCTACAATTTGTCAACGTGCCTGTTACACACTTCTGGGACAACCAGATATAATTTGCTGCCTGTTTCTGGTTATCAGTGCGTGGGTTATGTCAATTTGAGCGCGCCTGTTGACTTGTTCTGAGACAGGGTCTTACTATGTAGTTGACCTGTCCGGTACCTTTGTCTTGTCAGTGCAGCACCAGGCCGAGTAGTGAAATGAGGAACTAGGCTACTGATTGAGGAGACATGTTTGTGTTTTTTTGAGAGGCGAGGTTTTGAATCTGTGCTTCCGAACGAAGAAAAGAAAGCACAGCCCATCTATTTCAAGTGTACATTCAAGTTTTTAGACTAACAAGACCTAACTTCTCAACAGGTTACTGAGGAAAAATAGATGTTCCCCATGTTATTAAGATGTGATTTCACTGTAGTTTAAGCACAGTGTCTCAATGTGTCAATTATGTAAACGGTGGAATCCTGACTAGACAGTGGGGTTGGAAGGGAATGGTATACGGGGAAGAAATCACGTGACATTCGTGAGCCAGGGTAGGAGCACAGCTCAAAAACAGACACTAGCGTGCATTTAACAGGTCTTACGGAAATCTAGGGTTCCTTGCGAGTGACCCAATACTAACATTGCCATGGATATGCTGCAAAGCAGGCTGGCTGGGTGGTCTCCTTAAGGGCCAAAGACCAGGTTTCATGGGCTGAACTGTGCCTGGCTGGTGGGATCACAGGGTCCATGGCCAGATCAGGGAGCTCCAGCTCGTGGATGCAGCTACATTTCCACAGACTGCTGCAAGGGCACCTTTAGTTTGTTTGCCTAAAATAATCATGGCAAGTACGATTACTTTTAAAGAGCTGAAGACATGGCAGACTGGTTGAGAGGACCTGCTGCTCTTGCAGAGGACCCGGGTTCGGGTCCCAGCACCCGTGCCAGGCAGCTCACCACTGCCTGTAACTTCAGCTACCGAGGATCTAACCCCCTCTGCTGGAGCCCGAGAGCGCCTGCCCTTGTCGACGTAGCTCTCCACGCCCATCCCCACATATACACATAATTTAAAAAAAATCTCTAATGGTCATTTCCCAAGATTCCATCTTAACACTACACGAAGGGGTATCCATTCAAGAACACCGAATGGTGGAGAATCGGTGCCTTAAAAGTCAAGTTTGGGGGGCTGCTGAGATGGCTCAGCGGTTAAGAACACTGACTGCTCTCCCGAAGGTCCTGAGTTCAAATCCCAGCAACCACATGGTGGCTCACAGCCATCCGTAATGAGATCTGACGCCCTCTTCTGGTATGTCTGAAGACAGCTACAGTATATTTACATATAATAAATAAATAAATAAATAAATAAATAAATAAAAAGTCAAGTTTGGAACTGCACATGGTGCCACAAGCCTAGAAACCCAGAAATGGGAGGTGGAGGATAATATCAGCCCAGCCTGCACTATAAAAATGTGGTTTCAAAAAAAGTCTCCCAAATTAACAAACAAAAAATGAATTTTCTCCAGATGGGTCCATATGCCCCCACTTTGTCATTCTCCTCTTCTCCCATCCATCCATCCATCCATTCAACCATCTAGCCAACCATCCATCCATCCATCCATCCATCCACCAACTGCTCTAAACTTACAGTCAGGCACTATGATGGATATGACAGAGGATGAGAATGAGACAAAGGTGAGGATTCTGTACTGAATACACACCAGACACCACGTGGAATACTGTGAGAAGAGCATGCTATCCGATCCTCTCAACAACCCTAGAGTAATTTGACCGTCTCTTCTCATATTCATTGATGAACTTTGCCAAGGTCTTCATAGGTAACAGAACAAAGACATAGAAGGAAGCCAGAGACGAATCTACTGATGACTCTGGTCCCTGGGGCTTGGTATAACAGCAACAACCAAGAGTCAACACAGAAAACAGGAAACATCCCAACGCTTTGCATGTGATGACTGGGTGTGTTGAGGATGCTCTAAGACAGTGGTACTCAACCCGTGGGTCATGGCCTCTTTGGGGAGGGGTGTCACATATCGAATATTATGCATATCAGATATTTACATTGCGATTCATAACAGTAGCAAAATTACAGTTATGAAGTAGCAACAAAATAATTTTATGCTCGGTGTCCCCAAAACATGAGGAACTGTATTAAAGGGTCTCCGCATTAGGAAGGTTGAGAACCGCTGACCTAAGGAAGGATTTGTTGATATAGAAGAAGAGCTAAGGAGAAAGGAAGGGGACTGGAGGCTCTGTAGAAGCACATCTTCATCCCCTGAGCAGGTGACAGGCAGGTATGAGGGGACAGTATGAGGTAATGGCTAGAGCCAGCATGCAGATCCTAGGGCTGTTTCTACAAGTGTGAGATACAGAGGTAGATAATCAACAAAGACACATGAAGTTAGACCTGGTCTCTGAGAACTGAGTGGGCAGCATCAGCAAGTACAGAGACTGTACCTCAGTCAGCAGGACGCCCCTGCGCAGGTCGGGAGTCAGAGCTGAGTTTGCATGTGAATGTAACGGTTCTGCTTCTGAGGTGTACGCTGCAGAATGACCCTTTGGTCTTCGTCTGTCTACCGATAAGCATCATTTTGAAGACAAGTAGGAACCGAGGGGAAATGAGCACTGACATCTGGAGTAAATGTATACCGTCAACAGTAAATGAGAGAAAATAGCTGCCGTCTCTGCTTAAGGGGACTCCGCGGAGAAGCACCTCCTAGACATTTGGAAGAAAATGGTCTGGCTACCTTAATTGAGGGGCTGAGCCTCTTCTCTGATGGGTCCGTTTAACCTCCTTTATATGAAACTCAGCAAAGCAAATCTCCTCTTGGTGATAGAAAATTGGCTTCACAAAGCATCAACTCTGACCTCGAGGTGACCTTAATAATCATCCCAATGGGCAAGGGCTGTCATCCATCCAATTAATGGGACAAACCTCCTTGAGGGTGGGGTAGCGGGAGGGGGGATGTGTGTTACACGGTGCCTTTCCCAAATAAGTTGGATCTCGCTTATTTCCCAAATAGTTGAGTTTGCTGAGCTCAGTGGAGATTTGGGGTTAAGATCTAGCCCAGCCTAGCAGCTATTAGCTAGCATGACCTTAGAGAGGATTCTTAATCTCTTGACCTGTAAGATGGATTATTTGTTGAAGTGGGTACAAATGGGAGACACTGTAGTTCTTTTTGCTATTTTGGACCTGCCTTCTGACCCCTCAGCTCCATAAGACAAATGACTAAGAGCTCATGAATAGCAGCCATCACCACTATCCCTCGGCCCTCAAGTTCCCACCACAGCTTCAGGATCTTCCTTATTTAATGGCATTCAGGGTGTTAGTTGGACCATTTCCTATAAGGAGATATTTCCCAGAAACAGTATAGCACACCATTCTACTCAAATTCCTCCTTCTCCCACATAATAAGCTTCCAAAGGCAGCTTTTATAGAATGATTAAACGGACCACGAACAGATTGGCTCTCTGTATCTATCATAACCAGTCATGTGATTCCTTTCTTAAGGAGGGAAAAACTTGGAATGGAGCTGAAATTTAAATCTAAATTCAGCTGACATCCCCAAACCTGTTATTTCTATTAAAGGAGGGGTTGTGGGCTATTGTCCCACGGTTAACACAGTGTGCCTGCAAAGAAGTCTAGCTATGGAACGTTTGTCAATAAAGTTTTATTGGCATACACTGCCCATGGTTGTTCTGTCAATAAAGTTTTATTGATACATACTGCCCACAGTCCTTTTAACACTAAAGTTTTATTGGAACATACTAGCCATGGCTGTTTCCATGCTACAAAGGCAAAAACCGAGCTCTTGCAAAGAGAGTTCATTTAAAAAAAAAATTTACTTTCTGGCCCTTTACAGGAAAATGTGCTGAGCCCTGCTTCATATTGCACCTCTTGACATAGGCATTTGTTCATTTGTTTAGTACAGAATAACTGTATGATATGCTTTCGAGATGACTTTTTTAATGTCACGTAAGAAGATTTGCAACCTAAGAAGAGTGTTGTAGGAAAAGAAAAAGGAAAGATTTTGTAAGAGACAAGCTGTTCTCTCCCTGGTGTTTTGAGAGATAGTAAATGGCCTGCAGTGTGGTTTTTCAGTGTTTTTAAGCTGTAAAATATATAGGGTAGTAGAACAATGAGTGGGTTGACGTCACCAAAACGTCCATGAACCATCGTGACAGAGACCTGGATGGAGAACATCTGTTGCAGTGAGAACCAGCCTCTGCGCTGTCTCTCCTGGAGTCTTCACACTGGGAGGAAGAGCAAAGCAACAGGATCCCCTGGCGCATGAACTAGGGTGGATTTCTCATGTTGAGCAAAGATGCATGCAGAGACATTGGCTACAACATTACTCCCAAAGCCGAGCTGCTACGGAGAAAAGGGAAGATTAATCTGTAATTTACACATGGGTCTTCTGGGTAATTTATCCCTCAAAATCCGGGTTTTGTTTAATAATGTATAGCCCACCCACTTCTATAGATGGAAAAGAGACAGAACTCTAGAATATGGATCCAAGAATATAATATCCCCGGCTAGAAGCCCCAGTTCTGAAAGTCATCTAGTGGAACGTAAAAATAAACAACTTTGCTAAAGATTTTTCTCCTCAAATGTTTAATAAGGATAGAAAGCCTTTATTTTAACCTTTAAATAAAACACATCTTAGTATGATTTTCCCGGCGAAATTGAGCCAAATTTATTTAATTTATCCCGAAGACAGAAAGCTGAGACGAGAAATAGAAACCCGCGATGAAAAACAGCATTCTAGAAACCTTCAGAGTTGCACAACTCGATTAATAGGAATCCTCTATCGACTGAGGGTCCCTTCCGGGACGAATGAAGCCCTTGGCCAATGAGAGCCAGCTGGCAAGAGAGTCCTAGGAACCCACGTCCTTTACGGCAAGCCAGCCTCAACTTTTAACACTGAAGGACTGGAGCGCAGCTGTTCATTTTATTGGGAACGACAGAACTCTAGTGAGAAAGAACATGCTTCTGGAACACCCTGTCCTTGGATCACCAAACTGTTTTGGGCCCCAAGATGTCCGCTTTCTATTCTGGTAAATGAAGGAGTTACAGTCAGGTTGAAAGTGGATAAGAAGCCATCACCAAGAAGCTGAGGCTTTGGAGTCTTGTTGCAGGCCATCCCAAAGACCAGCCTGAGGGAAGATCAGAAAGAGACTTGCCCCAGCCGCTCCCCACTGACAGATATACCCTTGCCTACTAGCACTGTGGAGGCTGGCTCCCTTCCCGAATCCTAATTTAAACAAAAATATCCCCAGGAAAAAAAAATACAGCTTGGTGGGAAACTGCCACAGTCTTTGGTTGGGAACTTTCCAGTAATGCCCAGAATAATTTAGCCTGAGAGATACTGGCTGACCACCACGACCACTGACTCTGGGGAGAGACGTCTAGAAGCAGATCCAGGTTCCTGAGCTGGCCACCCAGATGGACAAGCAACATGCTAACAGCGTGGGGAGGCCGACTGGGTGGGCACTTTGCACAGATCTGGAGCAGAGCGGCCATAGCGAGCGATCACGTCTTCTCTGCGTTGGGATGCAGACAATCGTGGGTTCAAATTCTCCACTTAACACATGGTTCAAAGGGAGAGCAACTCAGACTCTCTGTGTGCTTGGACCTTTTGATTTGGTAAACTGAGATGATGGTGTGGACCTAGGGTTATTGAAAGTGGCTAACAGAGTGTGCGTGTGCATGTGTGTATGAGCTTTGCCCAGGGGCTGGGGAGCTGGCTGTCAGCGGGGTACATGCTACACATGCATAAGAAGCTGACTTTGAGCCCCCAGGATCCATAATACCTAAGTTACTTTTCTATTACTGTGCTAAGACACCACAACCAATGCAATTTATATTAGAGTTTATTTGGGCTCACAGTTTCAGAGGGTTAGAGTCCATGGGGAGCATGTCGGCAGGCAAGCATGGCACCGGAGCAAGAGCTGAGAGGTTCCCTCTTAGTCCGTGAGCACAGGGCAGACAAAGCACGCTGGGAAAGCCCTGGTGACACGCCTCCAACGTGACACCTCCCGATCCTCCCCAAGCAGTTCTACCAACTGAGGACCAAGCATTCAAACTCAAGCTTATGGGAGGGCATTCTCATTCATACCACCACACATGTGGCAGCCGGACAGAGGGAGGCACACTGATAATCTCAGAAAGCAGGGATAGGAGGAAATCCTGAGAGGCCAGGCTAGCCAAGTGGCCAGCTCCGAGCTCAGTAAAGAGACCCTCGCTCAAACAAACAAACAAATAAACAACAACAACAACAACAACAAGACCTAAGTGGCAGGAGACATATGTTGTCAACCTCTGTCCTCCACATGCATTATGTGCATGCACACCCACATAGGCACACACAGCAGGAAAAGAATTCTGCATGTGGCCCTGCACGGACTGAACAAAGCCTTTGGTTAGCCCCTACTGCTTCTATAGCTGGCACCAGTCCTGTTCACTCGAAAGAGTCTTCGCCTCCCCACCCCACCCTCCGAAGAGAAGACATCTACGGTGGCTGCTTCCCAGTGTCACCGAGGCAGGGAGAGGCCAGCTGTGCAGCCTAAGTGGCCGGTTGCATTGTGTCTTGCATTGTATCTCCATCTTCCCTCCTTCCCTGTCTCTTTTACTTTCTTTCTTTCTCTTTTTTAATCTTTATTCATTCCCAAGTAACAAAATAAACTCATCTGCCCATCCCAGGGTGAGAGGTGACAAGAAAGACTGCATGGGGACCTGATGGTATCCCAGGGTGCTTGTGTGTAGGCTCCAGAAAGATCTATCAAAAGGAGCATAATGGGGTGTCCACGAGGAATTTACACTGAGAGGCTCTTTGGTCCAACTTGCACATACACACACACACACACACACACGAACTGGTTCTGAACGAGCAGGCTTGCTTTCATTTGTCATTATGTTTTACACACAAGGAAATTTTAATGTCTGAAGATGGGTGGCGGCGATAAGAATGGAGTTACACATGTTTCTCTGGCAGCCTGGTCACCAGCACTTAAATTCACTCCTGACAGCTCCCCGATCTGGAGACTGTTAGCACGGAGCTGTCATCTGCCTTTTCAGGGGGAAGCTTCGGTACTGGCAGTCTGTCAAGAGGGAAGAATCGCTCGCGTCTTTATGTACATGTTTTCAATAGGGCAGTGTTTCTCTCCGCCGTGCAACCCTCATGCCACTCTGAAGACGCACAGAGAACAGGATGTGGAGAGGCTCCGAGGGAGAGCACCTTTCGGCCTGAACAATGGAGTGTTGGAAAATCAAGGGCCATGGTGAGATGGGTGATCTTGCCCTCCGAGAGTCTGGGTCAGCGACTGCAAAGGGCCCTTAAGCAGGATGGTTTCTGAACTCCTTGCTGGATAAAAATCTGAGGACTGCTTTGAGCGGTGGAGGACGGACGGGGCTGCGATCGAGCTGTCGGCTCTCTCCAGCCAAGACACTCACGTCAGGACCCAATCAGAACAGTGCAAATAGGGGAGGGAGGAAGCGTAAGAATGGACAGAACGTTCCCTTGGCCATCAACTACTGGGTAATACTAATAACCTCACTGGTTCTCTGAGTACAAGTCCCTATTACCTTTACAACCAAACACAGCATCGCAGAGGAGTTAGGAGGGATCCTGGTGTGAGAGGCACATAAAGGCTTGGCCCTGCTACCTACCAAATGCCATCTATACGGTTCGTCCCCTACCTGTCTAGCCTCACTTTTCTCATCTGTGTAATGGATATAGTCACTCCCACCATGAAAGAATGCTTTCAGATCTGAACCAGGAGGTGCGAGCAAGGCGTTCTAAATGTGTGTGCCTGGCTGGACCGTAACCCCCCCCCCCCCCGAAAAACAAGCTGTGACTGCTGCTGCTGCTGGGATTGTTAGTAATTTTGTCTCTCAGCAACCACTGGCAGATTGGGATGAGGATCTGGCAGCAGTAATAAAACACAGCTTGCCTAGAACAGAGGCTGTGGCGCATCTGAGGTTGCTTTGCCCCCAGTGGCCAGAAAAGTCCTCCCAGAAGAATGGCTGGGGGGTGGGGCTGGGGGTGGAAGTGCTCAGCAAACGCCTGGTAAGTAAATGGACAAACAAAAGGCGAAGGACGAGATGAACAACGAATAAGTGTGCGAGCCGGTGCTGCTCCTGGCCTCCGGCCCCTCGGAGAGCGCTCGCAAGGGAGGGCAGCTATTAAGGACCGGAAAGAGCACATAGTAGGACTCACGTTTCTGCTTGGCAAGACTGGAGCGGGTGGTGGATGTAGCTGTGCCTGCGAGCCACCGAAGGGACTTCACATGGCAACGATAAAAGCAGTTGGACCAGGATGCTCTATCCAAGGAGGCAGCCCCTTACTTGCTAAGCGAAGATCAAACACTGTGATGGTCTAAAGGACCTGAGTGGACCCAGCACTAGAAACCAGGTAACGCAGTCGCATTTGAATGCCTGGTTGAAGATCCCTCCCCACACCTCTCATCTGGTCAGGGAACTTCAGTATGGCCTAGTCTGAGCCCTACCAGCCTAGGCACGCTGGACTCCCCCACACTACTCTTGCCCCCCTGACACCACCTAGGTTATGATTAACTCAATCCCCGTGCTCCCATCACCCCACTGGAAAATGAAATTAAGCTTAGTTCTTTATTAATGAAACCGAAGCCACTGTGGTAAATGAGAAACCAGTGCTGCTTGCCCTGTAGAGGCAACCATGAAAATAAACCCTGGAAACAAAATACTGTAATTATACATAGCTAGCCGCCCACCACTGCTTTCATTAGCGTGAAGCCTGAGTCCCTGCTTCATGCCCTCCCTCTCCCCCTTCCTTCCGTCTTTCTCTTCTTTGTTTCATTTCTCTTCTTTCTCTGTAGGGAAGGGAGGCCACTAGAGGGTAATAGCATATATGGCCCAACCCCACCCTCACCCCCACCCCCACCCCCACCCCCGCTACACCTCAACTCCAGGAATCTGAGGAGTTAATGAAGAACGTTCCCCTCACTTCCGCTGTCAGCAGAGGGAGTGGATGTAGCATCCGACCAGGACTGTGAGTACCAGGAGGCACCAGGAGTTGGAGAGAGTTGGAAAGTCTTACAACCCGCACCTGTGTCCAGAGCTCTATCCACACCCATGTCCAAGCATCAAAGGCTTGCAAAGCACCAGAAGACAGAAACGCTCAGGGTTTCAGCGCCTTTAGGATAGAATAAGTGAGGCTGTCGGGTGCCCGGGAGGTATGCTTTCCCTCGACTCTGACAGACACACAACAGCATGTTTCTAACAAGACCCATCTGAAGACTGCCCTGCGGTGCGACAGCCCTACAAGTTTTAATAATGCCTTTGTTTCTTGCTTTTTTGGTCTGGGAAGCTGTTATTAGATTGATGACACATCTCATGAGGAGGGTGACTCAGAGTCAAGAAAATACGGTCCACCTTAACAGTACCAATATAAATGAGCCTCGGGTGCCAGGACAGCACTGAAGCCTTGTGTTCCCCCGATGGATGGTGTTCATCTGATAAAGACATTACAATAGGAAGGAATTGTGATGTATGACCCCCGGACTGAAACACTCACACATTCTTGGCCTTGAACGCTTCAGCAAAATGCTGCACGCTACGGAGCACGGCCAGGTCCAGGGTCATAGCTTCCACCTTGGCTTTGTGCTGGAATGAGAGAAAAATAAGAAAAGAAATGATAAATAACGGCAAGAAGTGCTCGCGGTATCAAGTTACGGTAAACGCGTTATGGAACATGTCGGAATTCCCCTGTTTAATATTAGATGCCCAGAGAGCCTATACATCACCGGGATGAATGGAGGAGCACAACTTTTACTGCCAAGACCGGGGAGCATAGGGGGGAGGGGCTCCGGCTGGATCTCCAGGCCGCGGTCACGCATGGCTTCACTCAGCACACGTAAGAGGCTCTGAGGTGTCTTCTAGCCAGTGTTGTCATTAAATATGTGCTCCAAAGAGCAGTATCCACGAGGGGGCGGGGAGGCAACAAGAACATGCCTGGCCGGGATGGAATGGGCAGTACTGATCTCAAAAGACTCAACCCAGGGGCTGGAATGCGTCCACTGAGCCTGCATCACCCTTAAAGACCATCCGGCCAGGGGTGGTGGCACGCACTTAGAATCCTGGGTGAGTTTAAGGCCAAGAGAGGTAACATGGTGAGAGGTTCCTGCAACTCTACATAAATAAAGTGCTGGGCTGGGGGGGGGGGATGATCCGTTAGGAGATTTCTGGCCACACAAGCAAGAGGATGTGAGTTTGGTTTCCAGAACCTACGTCTGATTACAAAGCAGGTGTGAGAGCACACGCTCTTGATCCAAGATCTAGAAGGCGGAGGCAGGGGGACCCGTGGGGCTTGCTGATCAGCTAATATAGTCCACTCAGAAGCTCCAAGCCAGCGAGAGACCTTCCATTGAAAATAACAACAGCAAGGGGCTGGGGAGGGGGCTCCCTGCTAAAAGCACTTGTTGCTCTTCCAAAGGACCAGAGTTTGGTTCTCAGCATTCATGTTGGGCAGCTCGCAATCACATGGAAGTCCAACTTCAGAGGATCTGATACTCTCTTCTGGCCTCCAAAGATGCCCACATGCACCTCAAGTACATACACATTCACACGCATACACAGGCGCTCACACACACACACACACACACACACACACACACACACAGGCACACACACACACACACAATTAAAATAAATCTTTAAAAAAATACTGAACAGCAGGGAATATTTTCATCTACTTTGCAGGGTGGCATCTCAAAAGACTGCAGAACCGATAATTAAATCCCGCATTTTTCTATTTACTTTCATTTATCCAATAGGTAAGAATTTCTGCTAAGTGTAGAGAATCTGTTGACAGGTGTCTTGTACTTCCTCCACCTTCTTGTGCATAATGAACACCCAAGCGCTTGATCAGACCTTTAAACAAGCAGATGAACTGTCAGCCCCCGCCCCGCCCCCCCAGCCCCTGACTCCTATGTTTCCCATCCCCCTTCAACCAGGGCAAGGCAACCATTGGGATACACAGAAAACTACAGAAATGTGACTGTACACAAAGAAAAATCAGGCATTCATTAAAGTCGTCACTCCTTGCTGGAAACCCCGAAGGGTATGCATGCCACACATTATGAAAATACGTGTACATATTTCCCCCCATAAAACAGGGAGAACATTCCCATATGGTGACCCCGAAGCAATCCAATGAAACCGATGGCTGAGCCACGTGGCCCACACATTACTCTCCGCGAGCGTAACTTAAAAATTGTTAGGTCATCCTTTGCTACCCACCCCCTCACATACACTTTTATTCTTCAAAAATATAGTGCTGAGCTGCCATTGCTAATAAGAACGAAACGAGGACATATATATCCGGGGGGGGGGGAGGGAGTGAGAGGTCACCCCACTAATCCTTGAGCTGTAGGTTACTAGGCTCCTGGGGATAGAGAGTCCAGTCCACACAGTAAGATTCAGAGTTCTCTGCCCTGGGTTTCAGTTTTCTTGCTTCTGAAAAACTGGGCAGCTCAGGGAAGTCTTGGGGTGGGGTGGGGGAGAGAATGTGCTTTTGGGAATTAGAGTTGGGGTATGTGTCCACCCCCCTGCTGGGGAGGGGCTTTGCCCTCCTGGTTGCCTATCAAACTTAGCAGCTTCCATCAAAACGATGACTGTGGCTTGTGTTCTAACTGGGAATGGAGCAGCCTGGCAGCGAGACGGCAGAAAAAAAGTCATTTCTGGAGGGTGGAGCTGTGGGATATCAGGGGGAGGGAAGCCAGAGTGAGCTACCCTGCCTAGCTTGGTAGTGACTGTCAGTGATTGATCTAGGGTGGGCCACAAGTCACTGTGCGGGTGTAATGCATGTGTCTTTATTTGGGAGTGGTGACAGAGTCACAGAAGAGGTCAAAATTGGCATAGAAGGTCTCACACCACCACCATCCAGCTCCCCACAGTGGTGGCATCACACTAATATATAGTACATGCCCAAAACCTAAAAATCTCAGCATTCACAACACGACAATCTATTATTATTCCAGAGTCATTATGGTTTTTTGCTTTTGTTTTCTGCTTTTGTTTTTGTCTTTGTCTTTATCAGTTTGGAGATATATCCATTTTCTTTCCTCTGATTGGTCTATCTTTGTGTCAAATTATGTGGCATTCCCTTCTGTGTGTGTTACTTACTTTTTTTTTTTGTGAACTTGACATAAGCTAATGTCTTCTGGGAAAAGGAAACAGTTACTGAGAAAATGTCTCCATCAGACTGGCCTACGGGCATTCTCTTGATTACTGTCTGCTGTGGAAAGGTGCAGCCCACTGTGGGCGGCGCCATCCCCTGGGCAGGCGGTCCTGGGTTCATGAGAAAGCAAGCTGAGTAGGACAGTAAGCAGCGCTCCTCCACGGTTTACCCTTCAGTTCCTGCCTCCAGAGAACGGCCCTGCTTGAGTTCCTGCCTTGCCTGCCGTCAGCAATGGACTGTAATCATGGCGTGTAAGTCAAATTAAATCCTTTCCTTCGCAATGTTGTGCTTGTGTCTTAATCAGAGCAATAGAAAACAGAAGAGAGGAATGTATAATCATCACCATCTTCAAGATTTGGAAATGACCCAACACCATGTAAAAACAAAAACATTACTTTTGCTAACAAGTGACCGAGTTAGCACGTGCCATCTAGAACATGAAAAGCCTTGCTTGGCCAAAGCCTGATCTCTACTTTGGCAAAATATCCTTGCAAAAAAAAAAAAAAAAAAAAAAAAACCAAAAACCTTTTGAAATTCAGCCGGACCAACAAAAACTCCAAATTCCTGAGCATATCCAGCAAGGTCTTCTTTATCGGTCATCAAGGGCTGTAGGGAACAGGCCCTGAATCAGCACATTACAACACAGCGAAGAACCTCCATGCTCACATTAGCAAGGCCAGGCTCAGCTTGGTCATGGAGCCTCCACCTTCTTCTGTGCTGTTGCCTCTGTAGCAGGCCCTGCAGAGGGCTGTACACAGGATCTCAAGAGGGCTCCACTGCACCCTGGAGGATATTGCTTGCAATCGCGCTTCAGGGACAGAGGAGTTGCTATGAGATGTGATACAGTGTAAACCTCGAGTGCCCAGGAGAAGGATGGAGATCCAGGATGAGGACAGAGATGACAGACGTGAAACCCATGTCTAGCTCTCCAGCCTGACCTCAGGTAATACCTTGCTTCAAACTCATATCGAATCTAGAAAAAGGTTAACAAGTACATAAGACGAACACGCAAACGTGCAGGACCTGTACCCATGGCCAAGTGTGGTGGCAAACGCTGTAACCTGAATACTCAGAGGAGGCTGAGGCTGAGGTTGATGCAGGAGGACTGTGAGCAAAAGCTTAGACCTGACTTTAAAGCAGTAGAATAGAAGCTGGAAAAGAGGGGGAAATAGATGGAAGAAGGGAGGGAAGGAAAGAGGGAGGGAGGGGAGAGAAGGGAAGAAGGGAAAAGGGAGAGGAGCAAGGAAAAATAGAAGAGGATAGGAGAAGGGAGGAGAGGGGAAGGAAGGGAGGGGAAGGGAAGAGAAGGGGAGGGAGGGGAGAAAGGGGAGGGAAGACAGGAGAGGAGGGAGAGGAGGGGAAGGAAAGGAAGGGGAGGGGAAGGGAAGAGAGGAAGGAGAAGGGAACTAAAGGACGGGAGGGAAAGGAAGGGGAGGGGAAGGGGAGGGAGGGGAGGGAACGTAACGGAAGGGAAGGGAACAGAGGGGAACTGAATGGAAGGGAAGGGGGACGTCTACCATAGGTTCCATATTTATTTACATTCTGATCATTCTACCTACCTATCTACCGTTGGGCAACAGAAAGAACTTCATGCTAACAATATTCAATGCCTCACTTCCCCCTAAATCTTGACTATTTCCTGTAATCGGACCACTATGCAAGTTTGGTTCCTGAGGCAAGACAGAGAATGTTAATTGATTATAAATTAGACACACAGCTTCTCCCGCCCCACGTGTCAAAAGCTGAACCATCCAGGTGGCATCCCAGACATGACAGAAACGTCAAGGGAGCCGAGAAGCCCGCTTGCCCCGATACTTGGGGGCCCAGCCAGGATGATCATTCAAGAGCCCACACCCTCCTCTTCCATGGATCTGGGATTGAGGTGGCGCCAAAGTGGACAGCCACACCCTCAGGATACAACCCTCCTTGTCTGCTCGCTATGACATTCTAGAGCCTGTGCCCACGATTCATGAGGCTACTATCCATGTAGACACAAATGGACTGCTGGTGGCTGTTACGATACAGTGATCTCTGGTACTTCGTGAGTATAAATCAGCCAAGTGTGACTCACATGTGATACTGCCTAAAACCAGGGCGACCAGATGGGGAACAGCAGGAGGTATTTAGATAGCAAACTGGAGACATGATGTCACTTTCAACAGAGAAGCCAGAGCCAGGCTGACCTGGATTCACAGCTCAGGGAGACCACAGCAGGGACAACAGGACTCTGAGGAGCGCTGGGCCTCAGGCTGCCTTTACTTGAGAATGAGCATAAATGGTACTTGCCTTTTGAGATGGGAAACAAGTCTATTACATATATAGGCCATGGTACAAGACCATCAGAAAATGCTACCACTGTGAATCTGAAGGCTGTTCCAGCACACTGCCCACTGATTTTCAATAATCTGTAGCATTCTGGTGACTACAGACTCTTTTTGCTAATCTTAACTCTGATAACTATCATGGGGAAGGATTCAATAGCACCCCGGGGAAGGGCAATACATGATTTCGGGACTCTGGGGGAGGCCTGCTGAACCTCCCCTAAGTCACAGACACATGGCTTTCCAAGTCCAGTCGGCGTATGTTCTTATCAGTACAGGTTTTGGTTATACCACGGATCAAGCCATAGGAGTGCTAGGAAAAATACTTCTCCCAAGGCATTCAGCTTTCTCCTCGGTAATATGGGAATAATAGTGGCTGTTTATTGGGTACTGAGGTTGTAAAGTAGAAGGTAACCCAGAGAAACGGGTGGCGAGTGCAGATCGCCACTGAGAAAAGGCTCACAAGAGTGGGTCACCGCGGTGGCTACACACGGCTCTCTTGTCTCCCTGAGGATGTGCACCGAGTGGCTTCACTCCTCACTGGCAAGAATGGGTCCTCACTGGCCAACGACAGCCATCTCAGGAAGCCGCCCATAAGCCCAGATCCCGGTGTATCTGTCTCTCCCTACAACCATCTACCCAAGTCCACGGAGAAGAAGACCATGACACGTCACCCAGATGGTAACTGAAAGGGCCACTGTCCGGACTACGTGGCGGTTTCCCTCCCTTTTGCTTCTGTAGTCCACAGTGTCCACGCAGCCCACCTCTCTCATCTGGTCCACTACCAGGTTCCTGGTCTGGTTCCCGGCCCTGCTAACAGTGAGGCCGAGCTCAGCATCATCAAATAGACAGGGCAGCGTGTTGTCTGCTTGCGCTGTCACGGAGGGAGACAGCGGTCATCCCCCTCGTCCATGCAGTCAGTCCTGTTTGTTTGTTTGTTTGTTTCAAGGGTGTCATACAATTTGGGGGTTTATTTTATTTTATTTTTGTCCTTTATTTTAATTTGATATTTTCTTTACTTACATTTCAAATGTTATTCCCTTACCCATTTTCCTCCCCTCCCGGAAACCCCCTCCCCCTCCCTCTCCCTCTGCCTCTATGAGGGTGTTCCTCCACCCATCCACCTCCCACCTCCCTACCCTCAATTCGCCTACACTGGGGCATCTATTGAGCCTTCATAGGACCAACGACCTCTCCTCCCATTGATGCCTGACAAGGCCATCCTCTGCTATATGAGCAGCTGGAGCCATGTGAACTCCTTGGTTGGTGGTTTAGTCCCTGGGAGCTTCGGGGAGTCTGTTTGATTGATATTGTTATTCTTCCTATGGGGTTGCAAACCCCTTCAGCTCCTTCAGGCCTTTCTCTAACTCCTCCATTGTGGACCCTGCACTCAGTGCAATGGTTGGCTGTGATCATCCGCCTCTGTATTTGTCAGGTTCTGGCAGGCCCTCTCAGGAGACAGCTACATCAGGTTCTTTTCAGCAAGTATCTCTTGGCATCTACCATAGTGTCAGGGTTTGGTGTCTGTATCTGGGATGAATCCCCAGGTGGGACAGTCTCTGGGTGGCCTTTCCTTCAGTCTCTGCTCCATGCTGTCTCCATATTTGCGCCCATGAGTATTTGTTCTCCTTTCTTAAAAAAAAAAAAAAAAGGCTCGAAGCACCCACACTTTGGTCTTCCTTCTTCTTGAGCTTCTTGTGGTCCTACCTCAGTAGGTGATAATGATCTTCCACGAAGGGCATCTCCTGTGCCTGTCTCATCAGCGCAGCACAGTAGGGGAAGCCCCGCCCACTCAAGAGTCTGCTTGCCCACGGAGGCAGACAAAAGACATGCCACATAAAATAAAATCTTAGGCAGTGAAACAGAAATAATCCCAGGAAGCTGAGCACAGTGGCTCATCCAACAATCCCAACGCTCCGGAGGCTGAAGCAGGAAGCGTCTCATGAGCTCGAGACCAGTCTGGACCACATAGCGAAACCTTGTCTCAAAAAAGTAAGAAAACAATTCATGGCCAAACAGACCTACCAAAAAAATAAGACAAATCAAACAAAAACAGAAACCCAAACCAAACCAACCAAACAAGGCAGTAGTCAAAAACAAAACATTGCAGTAAAAAAAAAAAAATAAAATAAAATAAAAATCAAAAACCAACCAAGCAACCAAATGACAGCAGACACATTCTTAAAGTATGAGCAGTATTTGGTGGGCTAGCCAAGCCGGGGGGGGGGGGAGAGAGGGCGTGCCACACATTATCCCTGTATTTCACAGGCTCTGCATTCTCCACTCAACTGGACCAAAGGAGTCTGACTCACACCCTGGCCCACATGATCAACACATCAAATAGCACTCACCACTGTTAAGATCTGTTAAAACCACCATCATGATAAGAGTCAAAGAGAGGAGGGCAGTGTGAAATGCCCTTTGGGGTGAGGTCCTTCCCCAGAACCCACATGGTGGAAGGAGAGAACTGACTCCCCACCGTCCTCTGAGCTCCACACCTGTACTATGACAACCCTGAACAAACTTATGAACACAAAAATGTGTTTTGTTTAAAACAAAACAAAACAAAACAAAACACGAGTACATCTTACCATGGAAGCCAAGGGATGGAGAAACACGGGGGGTCTCCAGTGGCTTCATGGAGCTGGGGCTCTAAGTGCCTAGAGAGTTCTGTCCATCGTGGACCACACTTGGTGTTGTGTAGAGTGATGGTGTGAATGAGAATGGCCCCCACAGGCCAACAGGGAGTCAGTATTTGAAAGGAGTAGGAGGTGTGGCTTTGCTGGAGTGGGTGTGGCTTTGCTGGAGTGGGTGTGGCCTTGCTGGAGGGGTGTGGCCTTGTTGGAGGGGGTGTGGCCTTGTTGGTGGGAGGTGTGTCAATGGTCCAAGCCAGGTCGGGTGGCTTTCTCTCTTCCTGCTGAGAGGATAGAGAACTCTCAGCTCCTCTCGGCAACATGTCTGCCTGCCTGCGGTTATTCTCCCCCCGTGACATTAATGGGATCACCCTCTGAAACTATAAGGCAGCCCCCAATTGAATGCTTTCCTTTCTAAGAGTTGCTGTGGTCCTGGTATCTCTTCACAGCAATAGGACACTGACTAAGACAAGTAGGAAAGGGCGACTTCGCAGCCTTGCTTCGAGGCGGCAGCAGAGCCGGTAGTTCTGCCCACCCCTCTCCGGCGAGAACAAGAAGAGTTTGTTTCTGGGTCCTTGTAACAGAAGCACTCGTGTAATGATACCATCTTGACAATAAAAGTAGCAAGCGGGCGAGCAGCCCCAGACACTGTCCGTGCTGATTTACATTTAACAGTGGCGGGAGAATCCCTGTGCAGTCTATGCTAACGTGCACCGTTTATACAGATGACAGAACGAAAGCTGGTGAACCTCGAAGTGGCACAGCGGGAAAGGGCAGGTGACAGCTAAGAGAGGGGACACCACAGCGCGATCTGGCCCTGCTTCGCCTTCTCCAACACGCAGCTCGGAGGCGCTACCAGGAAATTAACAACGCCCATACATCCTCATTCGGGTCTACTTTATATCGTATTTATTTTACGCGCTAAGAATTTACAAGAGCAGCGTTATTGCTGGGAGAGGGAGAGAGAGAGAGAGAAAAAAAACCACTGTAAGCAAAGCTATAATCTACATTCAGAGCTTATTGCTAATGGCATCTTGCAAATTCTAATCCAATGGGCCTTAATTGCATTATGCTGATGGCTCTCGTCCTTCTTTACAGACTCTCAGTCCTGGTTTTATGTTCTGCGACCTTAAATGGGGCTTGTCACATTGACGATGGCAAGGGGTACTGGTGCCACACATAGTGTTGGCATGACGTTCACAGAACGACAATAAGTATCTAGCCAAACCAGATTAATAATTCACCGATATTCTACGCAGGACTTGGGGACACCGATGTTTCCAGTGTCATTTAAGGGAGTTAATGGTGGCAAAGAGTGGCAGTCTCGTCGCTGGGAAATGTGTGAGGAAAAACAAACTAGAACTGATTCGTGATGTCTGAAGCTCTCGGGTGGGTGGGCCCACGCCAACAACAGGAGCAGCCTTGGTGGGGAGTGAGCCTGATCTAAGACAGGTTTAAAAGTCAAAACTAGATACCAATAGATGGACTCTCTAGCCAGCCAGGAAAGGAAGCATCTAATATCTCTTTCCAGCTTTGCGCAGTGGCAGTATCGTAGCCAATGAGGTTTATCCGAGGCGCGATTATTGCTAATTGAAAACTAATATCTCTTTCCTGCCTCTATCCATTTTAACGAGTCTATACAGTATGTGGATTCCCATTTGCCCTGGTTATTTGAGAGAGGGTCTTGCTATGTGGCCCGTGCTTGCTTTAAAAGTATGCTCCTCCTACCTCCGTCTCCCTAGTTCCAGATTTCATGCGAGTACTGCGATGCCCAGCTGTCTATATTGCGTCTAATAAGAAAGTGCTCAGGGGTTGGGGGGGGGGCTCTCATGGTGACTGCACACTTTGAAACTGGGAAATAATCCAAACTGATCCTTGGCAGAATCCTGGATTTCTCTTAAAATCTTGAAGGAGAGCGGTTGAATCTGTCGTTTCTAACCTTGAAATCAACCGTCCCTATCAAGTCTCATTCCCAGGCTCCCCATAAACACCCACGCCTCCCCCCCTGCCAAAACACACAAGCATCCTTAATGAGAAAATCATGACAACTCTTTCTTTGTTGTGTACAGGCCAGAACGGTTCACTTTCCGTTACCGGAACGCAATTTATAAAATAACTCTATCAATGACTATAGATAATTGCAGGGGGGGGGGAGAACTCACTCTGGAGAGCACTGTATTTAATTTGGTATCGAGTTAAGAGTTATGTAAAAGCAAAACTATTAAAAATGCTTAGACAGTAATTGGCAATATTTCTGGATTTATAAAAAAAAAAATGCTTATCTTGCCAGAAACTAACAAAAGAGTGAAAATATTCCAAAACCTTCCAATTCCGCACTCTGTGATGGAGTCGGAGTCACTTTGCAGCTTAGGAACAGCTTCGGGCAGGGCAGGGAGTGGCTTGGGGAGCTTGGCAGGCAACACGAGGGTGCATTTACGCTTTGCTATTGAAGAAAGGGCCTTGTTTCCCACCCCACCCCACCCCCGACCGTGAATTTTTCATTCTAATGTGAGTGATGATTTACGTTAACTCTAGGTAAAACATGGTTGCATGTCCTGAAGGGTAGCAGGCAAGTCAGAGTCGCACAATAAGTTGAAGCGTAAAAGCTTTCTCTGTCATAATATTTATTATAATGGCATATAAAATAGCTGAGATAAATAATAGATGACTGAAGGTAAATTCATATGATAAAGACTCCTTCAGCAGACACCATTACTTTGGATTGGTCTGGCTTTATACACAGTTGAAGAGTCTTAATAAACATGCCCTATATCTTCTGTAAGTACTGGGAAACAACAAAGATTTGCTTAAAAGGCAGCATACTGGACGTTTGGCTAATTTACTGTATAATTACTTTCTCAACGGGGACAGTCTATATATTTTGCATGCTTAATAACTGAGCTCTTAATGAAAGTTGTTAAGCATCTGAACCCCCTACCTGGAGAAAATTGCTGATAGGAGGTATAAGGGTCAATACCTTCACCCCGGTCTAAATTCAGAAAGAGGTGCACAGTTCCAAATGGAGTTCTGGGACTCATTGGTTACCCAGTGACAGGCCAACAGTGAAGAAGTTGGACGGAAAGACGACAAACAAGACTTGTCTGCTCTGGTTTAGACAATCGTATATCTCGCCTGAGGAATTTTCAAGGTTAAAAGATCCTGAAATGGGGGAACAATCTCCCTTTCATCCACTGGAATGAAGAGACCCACACAGTGATAGACTTAGTGATTGTCATCTGATCACAGATCCTGATCAGGGACCCATCTATGTATGACCTGAGCATCCAGCAATGTCCATGGGTATTTTTGGTTGCCACAATTTTGAAGAGGTGTACTAGTACCTAGGGATAGAAACTGTGATGTTGCAAGCATTCCGCAATGCACACGTCTGCCTCACATGACAAAGAAGTTTCTGGCTCCCAGTGCCAGCAACATCAAGGTTCAATGCAGGTTTGGTGAGTATTCAACTGCTTAAAAGTACCTTTAGTGCTTACAAAGGTAGTGCATTAAGAAAGTCCATGTGGGCTGGAGAGAGAGCTCAGTGGTTAAGAGATTTGGCTGCTCTTCCAGAGGTCCGGGGTTCAATTCCCAGCACTCACATGGCAGTTCACAACCATCTGTAACTCCAGTTCTAGGGGATCTGTATGTATGTATGACAGAGGTCTATGCTAAGTATCTTGCAATCTCCAGGGACCCTCGTGTTACCATACCCTCTCCTTGCCAGCCCTGGGCATACTGCAATGCTGACTTTATCTATCTATCTATCTATCTATCTATCTATCTATCTATCGATTGATCGATCTATCTATCTATCTATCTATCTACTTACTTATTCACTCATTATCTATTGAGTACTAGAGATCTGAAGTAGAGATCTAGATTCCCTGGAACTGGAGTCACAGATAGTTGTGAACTGTCACGTGAATGCTGGGAATTGAACCCAGGTCCTCTGGAAGAGCAGCCAGGGCTCTTAAACACTGAGTCATCTCTCCAGCCCACATGGACTTTCTTAATGCACTAGAGATCTGAACTAGAGATCTTAGCAACAGGGCAATCTCCTTGGCCTCCGAATTTTTTAAATTCTCCATGCCTTCCCTTCTCTGTAAAAATACAAACGTTATAACTCATCTGGGGAGTTACTGTGAGGACTCGAGTGTGTGACATGTACGGAGATGGCCTTGATAATTTCAAGTGTTAAACATATGACGAGTACCTTGCTGTATGTGCTAGCTATTGTATTTGTCAAGAATAATGTGATATTGTTTCTCCTTTCTTCCAGCGGAAACAACGTTATAGTAGACACTCGTTGCATTATGCAAGCCTATTCCGCCTCAGGAAATGTCTTGAGTAGAAGCAGTAGGTCAAAGGTTTTGTTGGGTGTCTTCCAAAGAGGTAATAGCAGCTTCTATCCCTACAAACACTTAAGGAGGGGCTCTGGGGTAAACCCAAACATCCAATAACCCATGGTGACACTAAGAATAAATGAAAAGCTACCGGTTTATCTCTTTCTCTCTCTCTCTGATGTTTGATATGTCATCAGTGGTACGGGACAGGTTTTCAGGACAGGCTTTATTTTCGAGAATGAATAAATGGAGGAATGAAAGAATGAAAATATAATATGGCACCAGGGATGGGGTGGTGTCGGAGGCAGAACTAAGAACATAGCTGATAATGCTGGCTGTAGCCATGTCCCACATGTTCCACAGCCCTTCGATAACCCACCCTCTCCTGAGTGTTCCAGGCCGGCTGGTATCTCTGAAGCTATTCACCTCGAATGGTGATGGGTGTGGCCTGCGCATGCAGGGTGTGATGTAAACACGGGACAGGACCATCACGCTCGAGGAGTCGCCAGGGCAGTTATTTTAAATTTACAGATAGAGCCAGAGAGACAGATGGTGCAGAATTTCTATAGAAGCAAGGCAGAGACTCTAAAAGATAAACGAGGAGAGACTACAAAACAGGCTTCAGAAAGAAATAAGGTTTTCTGCTTAAAACTGCCTCTCCCCGGCAGCCTTTCAGAGGATCCCACCAAACACTCCCAAAGATAGGGGACTCCGGGGCTTAAGACAACCCACATATAAAAGGAGAGTTTGAGGTCAGGTTATCATCAAGATGTGTACCTCCTTTAGATGAGCAAAGAGATCAGATAAATTAAGCCAAAAGAAAAAAAAAAAAACAACCAAAAAACCAAAAAACCAAAAACAAAAAGCAAGGTGGGTGAGGAAGAGAAAAAACGTGAAGAGGGGGATTAGCTTTATGGGGAGAATTTTCACTGAACGGTGAAATCACCAGGTCTGGACTTGTTGTGATGGAGCTGCCAGATGACTGTGTATAGTGTAAGAGAAAACTTCGACATTTATGTTAAAATTTCATGAGTAACAGGAAGAAGAGGAGAGAAAGGAAAGGGACTTTACCTTCTGAATCAACTCAGAGAATATGATGCAGGGAACGCTAAAATGCACGGGTAAATTACCCCCAAATACATCCAAATAATAATTGGGAAAGAAACCTTCATAGAGAAGAAATGCAGAAATAAAGACAGTTATGTGAGGAGTCACGAGAATCGGAAGATTTCAGTTCACATGTGAAAAGGAGGAAGGCGACACAATACCACTTTGAAATCAGCTCCACATTTTGTTCAGAATATACACCACACGTAGAGAAGGAACTGGGCCCCAGAAGGGGTCTTCTTCTCCACGAGGTGGGGGGAACGGGTGTGCAGAGGGTGGCTGGAAGACGCCACGTGCTCAGCCAGTCATCCAGGGAGGTGAGGCAGGCAGGTTTCTGCTAACAGCAAGACAGGACCTAACCCACACGTGACCTGGGTTCCTCAAGTCACTTTTTCCTCCTACTTTAAAATGAATATGGAGTGCAGTGGGATCCTAGGAGCCAGCGGGAGCCCCTGGGAACACAGACACCAGAATCGCCAACAGACCAAAACTGTCCGTCAGAGACACAGGGACGTGTAGGTGGATCTGTGACATGACACACACGGGAGGGAGGCCGGGACCAGCTGCTGGCATCCATCCTCCATCCATCCTCTCCTGTAACTTGGTCAGAGTTCTAGGGGGAGGTCTGGAATGCCACTGTACGTGGGCTGCACCCTGGTGTCATCAGGAGAGAGGTGTGCCGGGAGAAGGCGGGGCATTCTACTTACGAAGCAGAAATGAAAGCCAAGGACCGCAGAGCCAAAAGCCAACAAAATCGGGAACCAGACAGCGTGGACTGAGCCAGGGAGAGTCTTTGAGAGACAGCTGCCCATTAGAAACTTGGAGTTAAGTCAAATAAGTTCACCTGGGTAGCATACATCAGATTAGTGATGCTGCTTTTCAGAGTTAAGTCCATTATTCCGGAAAGCCTCGTGGGAGCTGATATTGAGGAGAAAAAGGAGGAAGAGGAAAAATGAGAAAAATAACTAAAGAATTGTGGAAAGTGTTCAGTGTAGCAATGGAACTATGCACGAACTAACTGGGAACTAACAGATCTGAGTCCTCCTCTTCATATTAACAAGTAATCGTACTTAGTTTTTCTTAAAAAAAAAAAGTTACTCCTGCCTAAAAAGTCTATTCCAAGTCCTGACTCTGTATCGGGCTGGATATGACTTCGGTAACTGTGACTAAAGCGCCAGTTCTGAAGGAGCCAGGGAGGATGAGCCAGAGGACAGTACCCCGAAGAGCAGGTGCGAACTGTTCCTGATGTTAAGACCTTCACCAGCCAGGGCAGGGTTCCATCACGGACTGTGATTGGACAGTGTATCGTCTTTCCAAAACAGGAACCGGATCCTGCTGAGAGCATGTCTTTCCCCACTGCTCAAAGAGGTAGTAATGGTGGGCATGATTTTTAATTTCGCAAGAGCCATGTGTGTGAACAGGAGGAAGACCCCCCTTACGTAGAGGGAAACGAGTGAATATACCTTTTGTAGGGGATGGGGAAAAGGATCAGAAAGTTCATCCCCAGATGTGAAGACTGGAAAACAGGGTTCCGGCTATCTACCAAATCTCTATTCTTCTTTCCAAGGTACTCGTTAGATTGACTACCCAGGCCCCCTGAGGATCAAGCACAACCACAAACTTGTAGTCGGCAAACGGAATATCAGTAAGTGGGGAGTGTTCCTTCAAGACCCTCAGAACCGGAGTGCATACATTCCCGGCACTTAACTACCTCCATCCAGTGGGAATTCGGCAAATACTGTTACATAACTTACAAAGAAACCAACACTGCGTGAAACTATGAAAGTATCAAAAACTAGGTGGAAGTCCCACTTAGTTGGGAGGGGCCATGCCTTCCATGTGTGGGGCACTGGGTTCAAACCCCAGCGTCGTAACAAGCTAGAACACTGGAAACTATCTGTCCTGGCAACTCTCGTCGTCTATCAAAGCGACACGAATAAAACAAATACCGAAAGTTTGAAAATAAAGAGGTCAAGGGAAAAATCCTGACGAGTCCTTTCAAGCCAAAAGAGCTAATCCAGCAATATTACATAAAAGCCAAATTTTAAGCAAAAAACAAAGTCGCTAGAGATGAAAAGGGACAGTGGGCAAAGACAGAAACAATTAGTCAAGAAAAATCACGAACTCGAATGTGTCAAGCACATAGCCTTAAACCACAGAAGCATCTGACACTCTTTGAAGGCTCTAACGAGTCACATTCGAAATGGAGAGATAAAGTAGATAAAATAGAGCCTTGAGACCAAACGGTTAACAAGGCTGATGATGCAAAACAGCCTTAAGCTCGCACTTTTCAATTACACAGTATTTCTGAAATTAACCATGAACCAGATCACAAGGGCAATGTCAACATATTCAAATCACCTCTGTCGCACAGGCCACACGGTCTTGGAGGGAGGTTGGAGAGAACAGGATGGCAATGGATACCCAGTGGTAGAGAGCTTAGAGCAAGGAGACAGAGGCAGGAGGAAGTCTCCTGGACCCACTGTGTCTCATACAGCCAACATGTGCCAATAAATGGCAGAGAGCTTTGGGTAGAGGTGAGCTGGGACCCTTTCATTCACGACAGAGCACCCAGATGTATGAAAGATGAGGCCGCATGCTGCGATGCTCAGACATTCAGGGAATGAGCAGACTCCTAAACACGGTCGGACTTGGAAAGCAGACAGCTCACTTGGAAAGGCTGGCCATCTTGGACTGGGGCTGAAGCCGGAGAAGAAAAGTATTTCGTTAGCATGCTCAAGGCCAGGGGTTCAATCCCCGATCCCTCAAAAACAAACAAACAAGCAAACAAAAAGTTTTTAAAAAAAATCTCATCTAAAAAAAAAAAAAAGGCAGGTCACATGTGCTAAAGCATGCTTGTAATCTCAGCACTCCGAAGGTAGAGGTAATAGGTTCAGAAGATCAAGGTCATCCTCAGCTACACAGTAACTTTAAGAAAGACCTGGGATGCAAGAGACTTTGTCTCAGAACGTCAACACAAAGTAAGAAACATTGAATCATTCAATAAAGTACATCAGCAACACATGTGGCTACAAAACCCAGGAAAGAATGAAACTCACACAGTAGAGGATGAAGAACAGAGTTTAGCTCGGAGGTAACCAGGTCTGGAAACTCTGCTCAGGGTTAAGAACAGGGCCACACCCACATAGCTTTCCATCAGAACAGCGAGTGCTCCGGAAAGGGACCTGGGTTTGGATCCAAGCACCCACTCGGTGGCTCACAGACACCTGTCACTCCAACTCCTGGACATTCACTGTTCCTTACCCTCTCAGGCAACTGAATTTATGCACGTATAACCACACACACATACATACATACATACATACATACATACATACATACTTAAAAATAAGAATTTCCTTAACTATTTTTTTTAAAAAGTAATCAGCCATAAAAAAGAGAAAGAAACCTAAGTGTTCCACAACACACAGGGAGAGAAGATAAAGTGTAAAAAAAAATGCAAAGGTAAAGAATATTAAAGATACAATTGTATCAGGAGAACTATTGATACTGTTTTGAGACAGAGAGCAGGATTAGAGTAGAAACAGCAAATAGTACATTTTAAAATTTAAAATGAACACTGTAGATACAGAAGTAATACCCTCCCCAACAGGGAATTACTTCTTCACATCCTCTCCGAGTCTCCTTCCCTGCCAAAGTTCATCTGACCTTGACATTCCTGGAAGCGACAATAGTCAATGATAACCTAGCCATCAGCCGGTACCAACCACAGCGAGGCTTGGATCTAGACACAGTTACATGTAAATCCACAGAGAGCCCTTGAAGATGTCACAAAGCGACGATGTTATCTTCTGGATGGAAAGTGAGGTGAGGTGAGTTAATATGAAATAACCCACAATGGAGACTGCAAAGATTTCCTGTATCCAACTGTTCTGTATGGAGCTCGCATTCGGATGCTAAGGACGGCACTACACGGGGCTCGATCCTTAAGCAGTGGCTACTCTGTTTTTAGGAGTTCTGTTTAACTGGGTTTCTCAATCGGCTGACTACTCCTCCCTCTGACAGTGGCCCTTCTGGGTAAATGGCTCACAGTAGGGTAGACGATGTCCACCTCTCTGAGCTTTGTCCAAAGATTAGTTTTGAACTGGGTGTCACTGTTCGGGCGGCGGGTGAGCCGTCCTCTCCTGTGCCGTGGGACCAGCCTGCGGCCGATCCCTGGTCCACCACCTGCTTCTCGACATTTCATTGTTAATGTCACGGAGTTGACTGATCTCTGTGCCATCTGGGGTAGATCTCTTAGAAAGTGGCTCGGGGGCAGCGTTTCCTGAGCTTTTCCTCCGCCTGCCTCATAGTCTACACATACAAAATATACTTTGAATAAGCAATTCAGAAGTCCCGACGTTTCAATGTAGTGCTTTTCGATGGCTTTGAAACATACTGGCGTGGTCGTGTACACTGCCCAGGATGCTGTGTGGCGCAGAGTTCTGCACTAGGGCTAATAGAGCTTTTCAACTCTCCACAATAATGGTCTCCTACAGCTCGGATGTTAACAGAAAGATGGTATAAGGGAAGAGCAGGTGTGGGGAGGGGAAGGGAGACTGAGAGAAGGGAGAGAGGCCAAGAAACCCCGAGAAAAGGAGGGGAGGGGAGAGAAGGGAGGGACCATGGGTTAAGTTGGCCTCTAGGTTTCTGAAACTTGTCCAACCACCTAGCGAGGGCTGCCTTAGGAAACCAAGTCTGCACAAGGTGCTTTGGGAAGGCTGTCTGGGGCACCAGCAGAGACAGGAGACCCAGGAGAGTAAAGGGATGGGCCTTCGGTTTAGCACAGGAAGCATGGGGCAAGGGCTTGGCACAGGGCTTGTTCTGGAGTCTTCCCTCTTGCAGCCAAATGGGATGAATGAATCCTGCTGTAGGATTCTGTTAAAAGCCTGTTAAGTTACAGACTACATGTTTTCTGAAGAGCATCCTAGACAGAATCAGCACAGGGAGGGGATACAGGGAGACACGCCTTATAAACGTCCATTAGAAGCCACTTCAGAGTGGCTTTGCACGGGTGCACACACGCCACGGCCTCTTCAATATTTATAAGCAGCCTCTTCCGTCTCCCCCCCCCCCCCGGCTGGATGAGTCATATCTTCTTCCTGGGAAGAAGAGTATCCCCCGCTCCTAGAGCCACAGGACAGCTCAGAGATGTCCACCTTAAAGTGTGGCTTGGAGCATGTGGTACCTAAGGAAGACCAAAGAAAGGGGACAGGACCATAGCGTCGTCGTCCTCCTCTGGGGCTCAAGGTTTTCAAGTCATACAAGGGTGAGGGATGTTCTCTCCATTCGAGAGCTTTCTCCTTAGACCCGAATGTATGCAGGTTCAGGGGATGATATTAAGGCTACGTCCAAAGAACTTCCATTGCATGAACATGGCTGCTTCTACGAATAGCCTCTAATCCTTCTTTTTCTATATAGTTATTTTTTTTTATTTTCTCGTATATGTATGGGTGTTTTTGCCTTAATGTCTGTCTGTGCATTGCATGCATACAGTGCCAGAAGAGGCTAAAAGAATGTATCAGATGCCCTGGGCTCTGAGCTGCCATTTGAGTACTAGAAAATGTACCCAGGTCCTTTGGAAGCACAGCCAGTACACTTAACCACAGAGCGCTCTCTCTCTCTCTCTCTCTCTCTCTCTCTCCCTCCCTCCCTCCCTCCCTCCCTCTCTCCTCTCTCCTCTCTCCTCTCTCCTCTCTCCTCTCTTCTTCTTCTTCTTCTTCTTCTTCTTCTTCTTCTTCTTCTTCTTCTTCTTCTTCTTCTTCTTCTTCTTCTTTCTCTCTCTCTCTCTCTCTCTCTCTCTCTCTCTCTCTCTCTCTCTCTCTCCTCCTCCTCCTCCTCCTCCTCCTCCTCCTCCTCCTCCTCCCTCTCCCCAATCCTCTTCATTGTTTCTTTCTATTTCATTTATAACATTAAATTACAGCTTTATAGTGGAGGCTGTGGGAGCTAACCTCAAACACTCTCCTACTTCCAACCCCCAAGCTGTGGGTTAACCAAGTTAGATAATGGAGACTCACACTAGAATGAAATGCCATGTGTGCAGAAAGAAAAAAAAAAAAAAGGTACTGGCCTAATTATGTGCTCACTAGAATTTGGTGGGACAGAGTTGGGTTTTGTTGTTTTTGTTTGGTTCCTTTTTGCCACTTTGTTTCCCCTGAATAGCCATGGTACTCCGTCACAGATCGGCAAATTCTTTTCTCTGAAGTATTCTAAACGTTCTAGGCTACACTGTGGCTCCCAACTATTCAACACCAAATAGCATGCATCCAAAAGCGGACATGGGCAGTGAGTGAGTGAATGAGAGACTGGGCAAAGTCATGTCTCAATAAAACTTTATTTATAAGCATAGCTACTGGGCTGGAATTCTTCACACACAAGGTTTCTCATCCCTGTTATAGAACTAGAGTAGAAAAAAAAAAAGTCTTCATAAGCTGTCTGATGCTGCTCAGTCCTGTGATTAATATTTTATATGCATATGGATAGGTGAGAAAGAGGAGAACACTATCCCTACTACCAGATACCATATGGGCGATCGATAAAGAGATCAGTGGTTCACAGTCCCAAGCAGTGAGCGGAATTAAGGATGTTCTAAAGAGTTGATCTGTGAGCACATTATACAATTTCACCACGCAAAAGGGGTCTTCTATTCCCTGAGGTCACATTTCTTACAAATAGCCACAGCTAGTGGTTCCCTTAGTTTCTTCTTAAATATGAACTTTGTAGAAATCTATTTTAGCATCTCTAAAGATTTAGAAAAACCCGGCAACTGAGTGAGGGGCACAGGCTATGGGCATTGCTCTAGGGTGCCTGTTCTATGCGACTAGCCATTTTCCGTCCCAGACCCGCTGTTGTTTCTCTCAAGAGTCTGGCAACACCACCACATCACCGGCCCCATCTTAGGTCCCTGATGGGACGTTCTTACCCTATTAATGTGCCTCTATAAATAACAAAGAGCAAAAAAATATGCCAAGGGCAATGAACTTCCTCCTGAAAAGAAACTCTGCTTTTCTTGTTTTACTAGAGAGAAAAGAATTACAGAAAAAGATTCACAAGTCGGGTGGGTGGGGTCCAATGTGGAAGAGATATGAAAGAAAAAGGCAAGAAAATGAAGAAGTGTGCTGGGGATGGTGTCCAGTAACGGGACATTTGCTCAGGAAGCCTGAGGCTCTGGGTTTGGTTGCAAATGCTGCAAGAATACAGTCCCAAACACGAAAGAGCAAAAGCCCAAAAAGCAAAAGACATGAGCTGTGTTTTCCAAGTCTAGGAAGCTTTTTCTGATCCAAATGGCAATCAGTAGATAAGAAGCAACTGACAGCCTAGGGTCACTCCGGGAAGCATAAAGAATTACTTGGGGACTGGAGAGATGGCCCAGTGGTTAGGAACACTGGCTGCTCTCGCAGAGGACCAAGGTTCAGTTAGTTGCCAGCACCCACACAGTGGCTCACAAGCATCTGTAACCCCAGTTCCTAGGATCTGATGCCTTTTCTGGCTTGCACGGGTACCAGCCGTTCTCACGGTGTCCATAAAGACAGTAAGGCAAGCATTCACATACATAAAGTGAAATAAATAAATTTCAAAAAAGAGAAGGAAGGAAGGAAGGAAGGAAGGAAGGAAGGAAGGAAGGAAAAAATAAGTAATAACCCCATATCCTTTAGGGAATTCCTGGCATCCAATGGTTAGAGAGATAAATCTGGAGCCTGCAGCAAGACAGAATTTCTTTGTCATTGGTGGAGAAACCCTTCGGGCCTACCCTGATTCCAGGAACTGAGCTTCCTGGGCACCACAGCTCCACCCAAGACAGCTCTTCCCCCTCCCCTCCCCCTCCCTCTCTTTCCCCCTCTTGCCCTCTCTTCTCCCCTCTCTCTCTTTTCCTCTTTCCCCCTCTCTTTCCCTCTCTTCCCCTCTCTCCCTTCCTCTCCCCCCTCTCTCTCCCTCTAGTTCCCTCTCTCCCTCTCTTCCTCCCCTCTGACTCCCCCTCTCTCCCTCTCTCTCTCTTTCCCCCTCTCTTTCCCTCTCTTCCACTCTCTCCCTCCCCTCCCCCTCTCTGACTTCCCTCTCTTCCCCTCTCTCTCCCTCTCTCCCCCTCCCTGACTCCCTCTCTGTCCCCCTCTCCGTCTCTCTCTCCCTCTCAGCACTCCTTGGGGACAGACCCAGGACTTAGCTCACAGTGGGTGTAGATGACAGAGGTTCTGCCACTCACTGAGCTCCAGCCCAGCTTCAGAGCGACAATTTCACACAGGCTGAAGGTGAGCTGCACCTAATCTACAGTGAGGGAAACACTTCCGGACAATTATAAAAACCCGTGCTGGGAGCATCAGACTCCTCCGAGGAACACTTTCAACTGCATAGATGGTGGCAAAGACCCGAGGTAGCAACAACCCACATCCAGTTCCCAGCTCACGCACAGCTAAGATTCTCCATGTTCGCGCATCCCTTTATCCCTGGTGCCTTTCAGAAGTAGAAGTTCAGCATCTCCATTTTGGAAATGAGAAGATGAAAAAAAAAAAAAAAAAAAGAAAAAGCCCCCAAACTAAGTAGGGTTCATAAAGCAGATGAAGAAGTTGAACTCAAGCCAAGTTCATCTCAAAGCATCCTTGCATCCCGTCCGCAGTAAACACACGCTGTGCCTTTGACCTTGGAAAGGAAGGAGAACGGTTGAAGGATCTGCGAAGCCGGGAAGAGATGGTGTCTCAGGTACCTACACAGACTGCAAATGGGGACAAGGAAAACCAGGAGAGGGCCCAAATGAGTGCCATGTGTAGAGAAATACAGAGTGGGGGGAAAATGCCGTTTCCTGGCTCTCCTAGATCCACAGCACGTGCTCCGCTGTTCTGGGGAAGTGCAGACATATACAGGGTAGCACATTAATCCTTCAAACACTAACAGATGCTGGCAGGGATTTAGACTGGAATGTATTTACAAAGTGACAAATTATGTTCTGTATTAGAGAGAGAGAGAGCGAGAGAAAGAGCACCCACAAACAGGCTGATAAATGTCAGCTACAGTCACGACAAATGGTTTATTTTTATTATACTGTAACCACAAATGTTTTTTTTCCTCCCTATTTTTTTTTCTCTAGGAGTACCAAAGATTTATTTGTTGCAGGGAAAAAACAAGATTATATATGACACAAAGTAATAACTGTACGATCAGATATTCCGGGCACCCTGCCCTTTCAGAGAGCTTCATCCAGGCAGCCCCCTGCTACTAAAACTGCTCCTTTCGCCCAGGCAGAGTAAATGGTTAATAAATCAGAACTGATACAATACCTTGTAATTAGATACAGCCTTAGTTCACAGACTAGCCAATTGATAGACAATATCCAATTCCCCCTTTAGTGGCTATCAGTAGGGTAGAGTAACTATTAGAATAAATTTAATGCCCGTGACAGGTAAGGAAATATACCAGGAGCTAAAATGTAATCAGTATATCCAAACCCAACATAAGATCACAGCCTTGGCTTCAGGCTGGGTCCGGAAGGAGCGTTGTGGATGGAGAGCGACATCCACAGGCTGCCAAGGGGGAGGTCGTGAACAGGAGAGGGGAGCTCAACCTTGAAAGCCAAGTCTGAGAGGGTGGCTTTGGCCTGGGGCCAGGAGGAAATGCACACACGCGTGTGATTAAGAAAGTCCTCTGCGGGACACTTTGGTCTCCTCCTCAGTCCAGGGCTGGGGCCTGTGGCAGGTGATCTGGTGAGTACGTTGTCTGATTGGGTGCAGATAGACCTGGCTTCACATCCAGGAAGATCGTTAACTCTGGTGACACTGGCCAAGCTCCTGCCCTCCCAGGGTACCGCCTTCTCCGCACCCTCCTGGCTCTCCAGGAGGTGGGAAAAACTCCAGAGCCCGCTTTCTTCGGACAGTCTGAAGAATGGCAAACTGGAGAGGGTTACCAGAAGAGCACAGAGGTGACGGCCAAGCGAATCCAAGGAACATTTTGTCTTCAGAGACCTTCAGCTTCAGATTTCTTACAAAATCATTGCAAGTTAAAACACCCACACTTCCCCCATACTCTAAACCAAGGCACTGAAGATTAGAGAATTGACAGGAATTCATAAACACATTCAAAGCCTAGACTGTATAGTAGTACATGTATGAAAGTGTGTGTATGTGCACACACACACACACACACACAAGAACATGATCTCTACAGCTACAGACTCAATGCTCGAGTCCTGTCCGGCACTAGGAATGAAGGTAGGTCCTGGGACACTGTACCTTCTCAGGCAACCCTCCCAGCAAGACACCATTCTGATTCCACCATTCTTGTAATATGCATTTCAATCTCTCACAGCCCGGGAGCCCCGCTTTTCCCATCTTTGAGGACATCCTGTTACCATCTTGCTCTCAGTAACAGGGAGGAAATAATGGCATAAAGTGATGACTGGACCATGTGAGGATGCAGCATTTCCTGGACTGTATTAAGGTCTCTGAGAAAGGAAGATCTCTGTGTGCCGTTGTCAGAACTGGGACCCCTTCCCGGACACACTCCACAGTCCTCTCCATCCTATACGGATAGATGCCCTTCCTAAAAGCACCTGGAGACTTTCTGTCCCCGCCACTGTCTGTCCGCCCTTCCTGTGTCAACAAGTCAGAGGTATAAGGCACAAACCTGGACAAGCGTGCTCCCAAGAGTTCCCCACTAACCATGCCTAGCCGAGGATGACGATAAATAAAGGTGTCGAGCCAGGAGGGGCATGGCAAGGAGATCGCTCCATTAGAAACTCCGCCCTTCACAGAAGCCACCCATCGCAGGTCCTAAGAGCCTGGCCGGGAATGAATTGAATAACTGAATACGTAATTACAGTGCTTGATTACAAGTAACAGAATAAAACAGAGTCCGTGTAAGTCGTATACTGAGTAGTGAGTAACTGGAGACTGGGCTAGACTTCCCCCTGGAGAACCCTGATTAGAGAGTTCAGAAAGCACAGGGGGTGCCCAATCTCTCCAGAACCAGCAGCCCAGGAAGAGCCACTGCAGAAAAGACCCGGCAAGGAGGGGGCACAGTCAGGGTGTGGAATCTTTGCGGGAAGGAGGGCCTTGTCATAACCCCAGAGTGCTCACTGCCTTTGAATGATCCTGAAACACATAGCAATATTCCACCAGGGGAGTTCAGAAGCCATCACCCGAACCAAGGACCGATGTTAACGCACAGTGATAGGACTAATCATGGTCCCCTGAACACAACTGAAGAAACGCACTAACTACATCACTCCTGCGATATCAGGACTCCACCGAAATAATGCTGGCAACTGATCTGATCGCAAGAAACATGTCAGACAGATCAAGGGTCACAATGGCAGGAGGGCCAGAAGAAGATCCAGGCACTGCCAGAGACAGCCGGCAGCTGTACCCTGGGATAAAAGTAAGCCACTGGGTAATCCGAGGGATGTGACACCGTGAATGTCATACGCCAGTGACTGTTTCCGGCCTTGATCCCTACACCATGGTGAGGGGAACTGTTCATCTCGGGGGGAAAAGTCGGAAAAGTGTCTGTCTATGTGAGGTCTGCCATTTCTAGGAAGGTCTGAAGCTAATTCGAATTAAGAGCTCAAAATAAGCGAATGCCAAGAGAATGTTTGATATTAGACGATTCTTCCTTTTGGGAGTCTGAGGAAATGAGTCCGTGGGTAAGAGTGTCTGCTATGCATGTATGGAGGATCCGGTGCTGAACCCCGGGGTTGCTCTTAAAAATAATCTCTGTGTGTGTGTGTGTGTGTGTGTGTGTGTGTGTGTGTGTGTACTCTCACTCTGTAGCCCAGGTTGGCCTTAAAATTATGGCAATCCTGCTCAGGCTCCCAAGAGCTGGGAAGGCACACATGAACCTCACACTAGACCTGGCCATTTTTATATTTAAAAAAAAAAAAACCTGAATTTTGGGAGCCGCTATGTTTGTTAAAAATGATTTCTCGGGCCGTGCAGTGGTGGCGCATGCCTTTAATCCCAGCACTTGGGAGGCAGAGGCAAGCGGATTTCTGAGTTCGAGGCCAGCCTGGTCTACAGAGTGAGTTCCAGGACAGCCAGGGTTATACAGAGAAACCCTGTCTCAAAAAAAATAAATAAATAAAATAAATAAATAAATAAATAAATAAATAAATAAATAAAAGAAAGAAAAGGATTTCTCCAGGTTTCTTGCTGTAGTTTACTAATTTTCATGTATTAAGTTGGCCTCTCAGTTGCTACGTTACCAAGGCTGGCCTTAAACGCCTCATCCTTCCTGCGCATATCCACTGAGGGTTGGGACAATAGGCTTGTACCACGGCGCCTGACTGAAATTAGTCTCAGTGACTCAGTAGCAAAGCACAGCAAGTTTACTAAATGGATACTGTTCCTTCCACAGAATAGTATCAGAGTACTGATCGTAAAATTAAGTTCCGGCCTTAGTGCTGTGTTAAAGCAAGACTGAGCCCCCACCACACCACACCCCTCCCCCACCATGCCCCTCCCCCACCATGCCCCTCCCCCACCACGCCCCTCCCACCCCACCGCCCCTCCCACCGCCCCCGTCCCTCCTACCCCCCTACCCCCCCACACCCGCAGTTCCTTCTTCAGAGGGACTTCAGCCCCAAGCCCCGCCCACATGGGTTTCGCCCATTGTAGGATGCTAGTGTCTTGGTTTCCTCAGGTATTCCTCACACCAGATGATAATCTTCACAAAATCATGGTCTCCCCACATATAGTGCACCCCACTTCCTCTCCTAAGAGGCTCCTTGGCAGTGAGGACTGTCCCTACACCCAGGCTTGGTGAAGACAAGTCACCTGTGGGTCACCGCAGCTTTAAAGGAATTTAGCATGAGTGTTAAATTAAGTACTCCGAGAACCCTACTCAAATACTGCAGAAGCTGATACAACCTAAGTCCTTTAATTCTCAAGCACCACCGTGGGTTTAAGAAAAAGGAAAGTGGTTTTGCTGCCCAAGTATTTTTCCCTTATGTTTTCCAAGTGTTTTTCTTAAAATAATTCTGAAGCCCCCCCGGGGGGGGGGAAGGGGTTTTACTATCATTTAAACGTGGGTGGGGGGTTTCATTTGCATATGGTTCATAACAAATTAGCCAGAGCAGTTTAAAAACTTTGCACGCAAAATGTTAAATCTTTTATTCCACGCATCTTTAACATTGATAAGAATATTGAGAGTAACTGTCAGACATACATACACAGCCTTTGCTCTCTCTGTATCAATAAAATAGGGCTCATTCCGCAGTGATACTAGCTCGTCATTATAAAATGACAGATACGTGGTATAGCGAGCGGATGAGAAACCAGGCCCTCGTGGGCTTTGGGGAAAAGAAAATAAATCAGAGCAACCATCCTGCAAGAGAATTATTAATTTCCACATAGATTTCTCCCTTCGTGGTGAGCTAGCTGCATCTTTCACAACTGTGAACACCTGAACAGAGCCCCTGCGCCCAGCGTAAGGGAAGGGGCTCACCGGTGGTGGTGACACCGCGCAGTTACTGAGCCTGCGCTGTCCAGGCCGCGTGGTCCCCGTAGACGGGGAAGTTCGGATTAGGATGGCTTTAAAAGTAGAAGCATGTCAACTCTAAGAAATACAGGAGCAAAATTGACAGTGATAGCTTCCTCTGACGAGGTGTCTCACCTTCACTTGAATATATGCAAGTATTGCTAATAAAGCCATTAAAATAACTACGTTGCTCTGAACTCGGAAAAATTAGAATTCTAACTTGATTAAATATAGTACTGACTGCTAATATGCAACACAACTGAACTAATTGACTGTTGACGTAAGCAACTTTGTGTTTGATTATTTTGCGTAAGGAAACAAAACGCCATCTTTTAGAGGGGTTGGTGCTGAGTGTTGAATGGATACAAAGGCGAGTCTTGCACGAAGGTGACTTTGCGTTACTTAAGATACTTTAAGCGTATTCAAAAGGACAAGAAGAGATTTGGGGCCAATAGATTTACTTGGACAGAGGTCTAAGCCAAATCCACCAAGCGAGTCTCCAGGGGTACGGGTGGCAAAGAGGGACACTTGACCCTCTCCTCACCGGTGCCTTTCCACCCTACGTAAGAAATCGCCTGAGCTCAGCCCGGCTCTGCTGATTCGGAATGACTCTCTAAGCTCTCTGAGGCCGGATGAAACATGCACTGGGCCAGAGCGCTGGGAGCATGCAATCGGACAGCGGTCGTGTAGAAGGCAGTACTGCGCCTGGACATAGAGGTGATCAATAATTAAAGTGGATATGGGCAGTGGTGCTGATGATCTTGATGTCGCTGATCCCCACCGAGGTACAGTGAATATTAAGGAGACCACATATGGAAGTGTTCAGCATACAATACATATTCCAGAAGGGTGTCCTGAGCTATATGGTTTCTCTCATTACGCCCCAAGTCCATCTCCCAGGTCAGAGTTAAGACAACCTGACTGGGAAACTGTTGTGTGGAGATTAAAGATGGGAGGTGCGAACCCGCCCTCCTAGGCACAGTGATTTAATGAGCCCCAGTGCCAACAATGTGGAAGAACATTGAGACTCAGGGCAGGTACCCTTCCACTTAAGGGTCTGTGTGCGTGTGTGTTGCAAAGGCGGCCTCCAAGGTCTTCTCAGAGTCCCAACAGAACATAATCTCCTCTCTACACTTGTGACTTCCGTTAGCAGCCTGGTGAGGCATTGATAAGTGTTCCTCAGGAGCCGGGGGCTAAAGGCTTGATTGATGTCTGGTGGGTGGTGACACCTTCCGGGGGTGGAGCCTATTGGAAGGAAGTTAGGTCAGTGGGGGGGTGGGGTCATTGGTGGGGAGCCATGGCTTCCATCAACGAATTGGAAACACTTGTTCCTCCCCTTAGCCCTTCGCTTCCTGGATGCCATGAGGCCTGTAGCCCCTCTGCTGTGCACCAGAGCATGATGGGCAGGCCAAAGCAATGAAACCAGGAGATAATCAGCTATCGCTGGGGAATCGTGAGCTCACACCGGTCCTTCCTATGAGTGCATCACCACGACTAACACACAGCTAGCTTCCTTGTCTCCTTTCCCAAGAATTGTCTACAGCACGTATGTTCCGTGCCACAGTTCAAACTTGGGGGCCCCTATGACTCAGAGAAGCCAGAGCCTGTGCCTGGAGTCTTGTAACCAGCACCATGCCTTGGACTTCCGCAAAGCCCTTCCCCATCTATGCCCTTCGAGCTGGCTTTCAGCACATGCAAACAGAACCAAAGACACGTGAAAGGAAGCCTCATTGGGAGATCACCCTCTACCCTGATGCCACCAAAGGGCCAAACTCACCCCACAACAAGCAGCACGTGGCAACGCTACTCCCCACCCAGATGGTCTCTCAGGACCCACATCTTCTCTGCTCTGCCCTGCACTCGTCTGTGTGATGATCGGAGCCTGAGAGACCAGCTTTAGGGTAGCAGGTTCGCAGTGGACCAGAGAAGCAAACTGCATCCCGCCACCTGCCCGGAACTAAGATTCTCTCTCTGGTCCACAAACCTATAAGAAAATCCAACATTTTACCAGAGTTCTCTGAACTCTGTGTGTGTGTGTGTGTGTGTGTGTGTGTGTGTGTGTATGTTGCATATGACTATGGGCATGGCTGCATTGCAGAATTCAGAGGACAACCTATGGGAGCCCGTTCTCTCCTTCTGCATATGGACTGCAGAAATCATCTGCATATGGAATTGCAGAAATCAAGCACGGATCGATCATCAGTCTTGATGGCAGGCGCCTTTAGCCACTGGTCCATTCCCACGGGCTCTGAAGTGTTGTGTTTATAAGGATGGGGTACATAGGGACTCATGGAGAACAGAATTCATAAAAGCAACGGGACCTAGGAGCAGGTCGGTAACAACGATAAAGGAAGGCCAGCTGGAGTCGTCTACAGTGGTTCGAGGGCACTGTTAAACGGCCTGAAAGTGGGGGAAACAAGCCAGGGATATTTATTGGTAAGGACATAACAATAACCAGCTCGTGAAGATTAAGGATGGAATGCAATCCAAAGCAAAATATAAAGGGGTGCCGGTGGCCTGCTGCTGCGTACGGCTAAGCAAATGGGGAAAAAAAAATAATGACCTCTTCAGAAATGGAAATGTTTCCTAGTTGTAATTGGCAGTTGATACAGTTTTTCAATACATCATCAAAAACCAGCATCAAAATTAAACGGCAGTAATGAGCGGATTAGCAGGTTTCTCGGCCATTAATGAAATAAAGTGCTTTCGGGTCCCCGCGGAAAGCCGTTTGCCAATATGTGCAACGTCCGTGGGTTTCAGCTCAATGGTCACATACCTGTGCACCTGACCGGGGATGGGGGGGGTGGGTGGAGGGGGGGCGGAGGGGTGGGAGTGGGGGCAGGAGCCAGCCAACACAGTCTTCTCCCCAAGCCAGACAAAAAGAGTACAAAACGCAAGGATCCTTTTATTTCTGACAGGGAGGGGGATTGTGTGCGTGCAGGGGTGGGCACTCTGCTAACAGATGTTTACAAACAGAAGGTAACTGATAAAAAACCCACACACAAAGCCACATTGTCTTCCCCCGATCCACAGAGGAACCCATTGGAACTCCGGCGAAGAGCCCTTTCTGGACAACATCCAGGAATTAAAAGGTGCCAACAAGCTGCCTAATACCCTTGCGTAGACTGAATTCTTATGAAGAAAATAAAGTTTATTGTCTGGAAAGAGCGAAAGCACTGAGGGGAAGCAGTAAGGCGGTGGAGGTGAACCGTTAGGCAGATGCTCGCGTACGGAAATACAGAGAGCAGAAGACGCCATCGCTGCGGATTTTTACGAGAAGCCTGACGACTCCTTTGCCAGCGTCAAGGGCAAGGGGAAAGAAGAGGGAAGAGGATGGAAACCTGGGCTGTGCTACCTGCTTCTGACGACCTTGAATACCGAGCCTGAAGAGGAAGCAACCACGGGCGAGTGGGGTGGGGCCAGGTCCATCGCTTATTGCGATTTCTACCTAAGTTCTGAAAGGCGAGTCCCAGACTGAAATTCTGGAAGGCAGAGAGATGTGTTTTTTTTTGTTTTGTTTTGTTTTTTTTTGTTTGTTTGTTTTTTGGTGCTTGATAAATTCATAATATGTCCCCCAATAAAGAAAAAAAATAAAAGAAAATATGTCAAACCTTTGCATCTCTTTAAATGCCCCACCACCACCACCTCCACACCTCCCCGTGGCGAATGATGCCAAAGACTTCGGAAAGACATTGGGTTGCTAGCCCTGCCTCAACTGGTAGGGTAGAGAAGGACAGAGAGGACAGTACATGCTGAGTGTCACATGTGCAGACTGATTTACATTAACTGATGGATTCATAAAAATGATCTGACTGGGTCTTTCTGTTGGTTTGAAGCCCTACTAGGAGGCTTGCAGATAACTAACTCCTCGGCCCGGCTGTGACATCTTGAAAACTTACGGTCCGCATACTTGGGAGTTTACCTCTCCATTTACCTGATTCTTTCAATAAGTTGATGTCCGCATCTGTGTGACCTTTGGTTATTGCTCCTGCAGTGTCACGGGCCTGCTCAAATAATTTCAAATCCACCGGGCACAGCAGTGCATACCTGTCTGCTATCCTAGCACTTGGGAGGTCGGGGCAAGAAGGTCAAATGTGCACTATTTCACGTCTCCCTGTGCTGTTACCGAACTCTTCTATCCCCGCTCCTCCCTCTCCCTCTCTTTCACACACACACACACACACACACACACACACACACACATGGGAATTTTACTTGGGTTGTGATTCGGCCTCTGCATTGGATGGTGGGAGCACTCTGTATTGAGGGTGTGACTGGCTTGCGGTGCTCCACCCCCTCCTCCATGATACAGACACCCTCCCTGGCAACCAGGCCAGGAGTGATAAGAGACAGTTGGTTCATATGACACTCCAGACCACTAGAAACCACGAGAGGCAAGCTTGCTGGTGGAGAGACCAACAGCCTTGCTGCTGCCTCAGCCTCCAGGGCTCGGCTGGGAAGATGTCACATCTTCCCCGTGTGGAAGCCAGTAGATTCATCTGGTAGACAGCTCTCTAAATATCCTAATAAATTGTCTTACGACCTAGGAAAAGGCAGAATGAGAGAACTTGGGGTTGCCGGTGGCTTCAGTTCATAGCTATAAAATGAAATGGCCTAGTACCATTGCATCCACCAATGAAGGCTGAAGAGGAGGATCTCCGAAAGACAGAGGGAAGCCCGGCACCACCTGCTCATGGCCCCTTGTCACTAGTGACCCCGTCACGTGCTGTGTTCGCAAACCATTAAACACTGAGCTGGCTGTCAAGTCTTCTCAGAGCTGTTTGTCCATTTGTTTGAGCCAGGGCCTCACAGAACTCAGGCTGGCCTTGAACTCGCGATGCTGCCGAGGGTGAACTTAACCCCGGATCCTCTTGCTTCCGCTTTCCAAATTCTGGGGTTACGGGCGTGCATTCCACGCCAAGTTTGTTTTTGGCAATTTCTGATCCATGTACTGTTAGATACTGCCTAGGAGAGTTGGCGGGGACTTCTCCAACCCTGAGAAATGATCCCGGAGAGAACAGAGACTTGCACGTCCCCTTTATGGGGTCTGGCATTTCTGCAAGTCAGAAGGGCCACGTACTGCTCTTAGATCCGCACGTCTGATCTGGAAACCCATTTGAAAGCCAGTCCCTCCCCATGGCAGTCACGCCTCTATTTGTCCTGCGAACGGCCCAGTCACTTGTGTGTTGGTGAACAGACACCTCGCCTTGCAATAGCGGTTTCTCTCTGGAACCTTCTCAACATTTCTCCATGCTGCAGCGAAGAGTAACAGGATGTGACCCTTCTGCTCTTACGACTGTCACCACTACTAATGTGACTGACAATCAGCATGGCGGGCATTAGAAATTCAGGGCCACTGCAAGCACGTGACTCGTTCAAGTCTCCCAACACCTTCATAAACACAGTGTATTTATTTTCCTGTGTCTGTGTGGGGGTGGGAGGAGAGGGAGAGGCATACATGTCCAAGCATGCTTAGGCACATGTGGGCACATGGATATGCATGTAGAAGTCACATAAACTCTCTCTTCTCCCTGCTCTCTACCTTGCTGAGCCTTTTTGAGACAGGGTCTTTTTTACTGAAACCCAGGGCATGCCAATTTGCCCAGGTGGTCTTAGGGATTGATCAGCCTGTCCCTGCCTTCCTGGGGCTGGCGTTACAGGAGTGAGCTATTGCTCTACCTTGTGTGATTGCCAGGTATGGACCCCAGATCCATATGCTTTGTGTTGAAACCACTTTAGCAACTGATTTTCCCCCATTTAAACTAGATGTCAAACTTACATGGCAGAGACATCTAAGCAAGCCCGTCCGATGGGGAAGCGGTGGTGATGATACCTGAACTTGGGGAGTGGTCCAACCAAGCCCAGTTTCAAACAAGCATGCAGTGGTGTCAACCGAAGGAAGTACGGGCCGGGGGTGTGTGGCTCTATGAGCTCATGGCTCGCATGCTGGTGGCTCCCCGTCTCCATCCTGGTCCTGGGCCCTCTGAGTGAACAAAACGACGCAAGGAGGATGGAGCCTGGCAGGTGGCCTCGAAGCATGCCCAACATCCAGAGCTACGACCATGAATCACAGCAGAGTCAACCCTGACAGCAAAGCTCCCGATTCAAATATGCAGAGAAGAATAAAAGCCCATTATCCGGTTCTACTGGACACACCAGTAATCTCTCGGTGGTGGCAGGAGCCGTGTGGCCTAGGAGATCTGCTTAAAAGGAGCTACAGTGGAAGGGGGGGAGGCAGCCACAGAGGAACGTTACAATTGGCGCGTACATCTCAGAGGCATTTACACAACACATACAGAAGGGGGGAGGGAACAAGCCATCATTGTTACCGGGTATTTATTACTGCTGGGCAACGAGACCATGAGCCGCCGCCTAAACCCCAAGAGAAGAAAAGGCGACTCGGCTCAACTCAGGACTCATCACCTCCCACCTTCCTAGCCTGTGTGTGTACCGCCGCCGCCGCCGGAGCCATCACTTGAGCACACATGCCATCTGCTGTCTTTCAGTCCCAGCCACAACTGCACATAAGGGTTGGGTGAAGAGACGTAGCGAGTATGCCGCATGCCGGCTCAGGATCCCCAGTGAGTAAGCTGGAGACCCGGCAAGCCTGGGGCAAGACCCAGCAGCATGAGGCATTGGGTTAGGACAACAAGCAGTGTGCGGTGACTTCAGGATCAAGCCACTGTGGTCCACTCTGTTGAAGAACTGTAGGGATCCAGAAGGTTCTGAAGCCCAGAGGACCCGAAGCGATGTCAAGAGTTGACCCTCGCTCGAGCCTCCTACGGTATAGGAAGAGATCCTATGGTAAAGCTTTAAGCCCTACGACCTCAGACTGTGACTGGACTTGGAGATGGCGCCTTCGAAAGTGGTGACCGGACGGAAAGTAAAGCCTTGTGGGGCGGGGCTGGGGGCTGACATAAACCAAAGACCGTCCTTCGGAAAAGAAGGAATGGGGACCAAGAGATGAGGAGAGCTTATGTATCTAGAAGAAAGGCCGGGTGCAGACAGGAAGAACATGCTATCCACAGGACTGCCAGGGACTGTGGGGGCCAAGGAGAAACCATACATGTTCACAGTTTGACCCTGAACTCCCAGGTTTGGGGGCCTGGAGACAATGATTTTTATTTCCATTTTAGTGCCCTAGTCTGGGACATACACTATCACAGCAATTTGGGGTTAATAACTCCAAGCTCCGTTTCCAGTGGGTCCCAAATCCTACTTTCTCTTCTGCTCCAGAATGTTCTGTCAAGGACTCACCTGGCTTCTGACTTTCTGCTACACGCACACGCACATGCACACACACACACACATGCATATGCGCAGGCACACATGCACACACACTCTTATGCCCCAAATGAGCCTACTTTAGTTCCCAGGTTTTGGCCAGAGCCATCCCCCACATCTTCCAATGTAAACGACCATGGTTGTAAGTCACCGGCTGGTTTAGCTCTTGCCCCTTGGTCCACTTCTAATTCCTTCCAAATGACGGACATCCTAGCCAGGAGCCAGAGGTTTCCATGCTGTAGCTCGCCACACCTTCTCCAGATGTGTGTCCATTACTCAGCCTGCCCACCAGACATTAACTGTCCAGTTGAGGCTTTGCTCTTCAGTACCCTTCTTTTCACAGAGCAAATGAGATCCCTTTTGGGCCTGTGCCTTTTTTAAGAAGAAACTCAGATTTGGGACAGAAGCAAAGGTGCTTTCATGCAGTCTCTAAACCATAGGGACCTCGGCTCTGTTCCCATTGCAGACAGTGATGGTGGTGGTGGTGGTAGTGGTGGTGGTGGTGGTGGTGGTGGTGGTGGTGGTAGTGGTGGTTGTGATGATAATGATGATAATGATGATGATTAATAATAATAATAATTCCAAGGTAGAATTAAACTAGACTTGAGCTCTGTAGGTTAGAAAGTGGAAGCTGAAGGGGATAATTTTTAAAGAGAAAGTTTTACATTCCTTTAAAATGTAGACTTTATTTTAAGAGGTTCTTGTTATTCTCGTCTTCCAGGCTGGCTTTCACACTGTTAACAGAATGAGAGCATAATCCATATTGTTTTATGGGGAATCCACTTTTTAAGATATGTACAACATTTAAGGACCATTAAGGAAAGCGGAAATTGAATTCCTTCCAGAAAGGCTTTAAGTAGAGATAAGGGGGAAGAAAGGCCGCAGGTTAGTAGTACTTCCAAAATTATAACCAGGGATTGTTGGGGCAACTGTAGTTGGCCTGGAGAATGGCTGCCTGAATTATTCCATACGACACGGAGTAAGACAGTTATGCGATCAATTTCTAAAGAAGATAAAAAGGGAGGTATATTTCCAAGCATGCTGGAGAACACACGTTCCTGTCTAAACGCCAGTTCACCAGGCCAATCTGGGCTGGATGCAGGAAGAACCTCTAAGACATGCCATTGAGCAACTTGGTCAGATGTGAGGAATGACAAGGGGCTTGTTGGGGAGGGGGCTGGAGAGACAATCTGTCTTCATGACACATTGAATATGGAACAGAAAACATGTATGTACAGACAGGTAGACTGGATTAAGATACTCGGAGCAGGAATCCGATGCATATGAAACTGATAGTGTTAAGTCTCAGGGAGCCGCATGACGCTCAGTGGGAAGAATTATCAGTTGGAGGAGACAGCCAAAACCACGGTCATGGAGAACTCTGAAACTATAATGGTGGAGGGGAAACATGGAGGGAGGGGGGAAAGGGAGAGGCAAATAGTGACCAGAAGGCATGGCTTAACGGTGCTGGTGACCCAACAGCTCTGTGAATATATAACAAAAGCCACCACCTACTACATGGCAGGCGAGATACACCTCAATAAGGCTACTCACCTCTCCAAAACAAACAAACAAAAAACAAACAAACAAACAAACAAAAAGGCAGAATAAAAGAGATACATTGAGAAACGTATTTTAGTGATGGATATTATATATCTTTAGTCATCCACTTTATAAAACTGTAACTAGCTGGTACTGTATGTACAAACAAAATTAAAAGGACTATCAATGTCCAACAAAGAGGATGTCGGAGCGACTTGCCCTTATATACCAAGGTAAAGACTGTGAAATTGCACAGAAGGCTCCCAAGCGAACTGGTCAGTGACACTTGGCCTATCGATGAGCTCTGGGTTCGACTGAGAGGCTCTGCCGCAGAGAGCAGGCTGGAATACCCATTGAGGAAAAGTCCAAACATCAGCTTTGGGCCCCTATGCACATGTAGATGTGCACCCAAACACACATGGAAACCCATGTGTATGCACATGCACCACGACATGGAAAGAGAAAAAGAATGGACTAGAAATGAAGACCTTGCCCACACAAGCGATTAACTGTGCCTGAAAGGTCACGGTAGCTTCGGTCGTGGCTGCGCTCGCACAGACCCTACCCAGGAGTAATCAATGAAATGAAAACTGCATCGCCCTGATTCTAAACCGCATTCGCTTATAATTTTTATCAAAAGAAATGAAGAAAATAGAAAGGATGAATAGCTGAATGAAGCAAAAACAATGTAAAGAACAAAGGTGAGAAAGAAGGAAAAAGGGAAAGGGAAAAAAAAGAAGCATTTGAATACACAAGCCTGCCTTAGGCTCACACCGCAACAGGCCATAATTTGTATTCTGTACCCATTTCTGTTGTCTAAATTGAATTCATGGTAGATTAAGGCACTATTGCCCTATCTCCAATGCTAAGAAAAATATTTTATGGGGAAAATAGGCATCTTAAAAAAAATAATTCTCTTCAATGAAAGATTCTTCTGATTATTTGTGGAAATTGCAAACTAGCTCTCTGTATCAATATTTCATGTGTACTTAGCTCCTTTAAGGTAACAATAGTAAAACAATTTAACATAAATACAGGTTATATCCCGGGGGGAGGGGAGTGGCGGCAAAACTACAATTTTGCAGCTGCTTACCTGCTCATCTTTTTATGTCTGCAGGAAACAACAATGGCGTCCCTACGGATCAAGCAAAGTACTGAGGGCCGAAGACAGAGCTCCGTGGACAAAGTGATTGCAGCCAAGCTGGAGGGACCTGAGTTCAGATCCCCCCCCAAGACCCATGTAAGGCTGACTGCAGCAGTACAGGCATGGGTAATCAATCCCAGAAGTGCGCCTACATAGATGTGAGGCACAGACAAGGAAGTTGTCTGAGAGCTCATGGGCCAGCCTGGTGTATACGGGAGCAAACCAGAGCTTATGCCTCAAGGAAGTGGCGGGGTAGTCTGAGGTTGTCCTCTGAGCTACGCATGCGCGCTCGCCAAGCAGCAGGCGCAAGTAGGGGCCAGAGATAGAAGTTTCTCTGTTCACAATCTTGAGCTGCCTTTTCCGGTTTACATAGGAGAGCTTTAGTCAGCACCGGGCCGTGTGGATACAGACACAGGACATAAAATATTAGCCACGCTCCCTCCCTAGACGGCTCGGGATCTGTCCCTTTTAATAAGAGCAGCTGTGCGCATGCTGTTCAAAGGCACTGAGGGGGCCAGGTGTGGTGGGTGGGTCACTGCTGTAATCCCAGCGCAGGGAGGGGGGCAAGCAGATGAGGGCTCAAGGCTCACCCTCAGCCACACAAGTTAGCCCGCGCTGTTTGTCTTGAAGCAAAACAAACAAACAAAGAAAACAACAATAACGAATCATCAAAACGAAGCTAAGGAAGAAAGTCCGGTTGCTATCTATGTGGCTGCCACGTTATCTGCTGCAACATTCTGTGAGGTCCCTCTCTCTCTCTCTCTCTCTCTCTCAAAAAAATGGTTGTTCCCCCCCCCAAAAAAAAAGAGAGAGAAGAGGGAGGAGAGAGAGGACCAGCTGGAAAAGGAGAGGATGCATGGGCCAGCTGCTGCTGAAGGCGTGGGGGCCGCAGTCCTCACAAGGGAAGAGCTGTTACCCAGTGACCCCCTTCCAGAGTCAATTGCTGCAATTACTAGAGCAACCTGGATGCCCCGGGGCTCCCTCATTCTGAGCACTGGGGTCCTCAAGCCCAGATAAACTTAGTTCCCTGAGCATGGCGAGGGTTGAGGGTGATACATGTATGTGTGTGTGTGTGTGTGTGTGTGTGTGTGTGTGTGACTGTGTGCGTGTGACAGTGTATGTTTGTGTGTGTGTATATGAGTGTGAGTGTGTATGAGGGGGTATGTGAGTGTGTGTGTTCGTGTGTGTCTGTGTGCATGTGTGACAGTGTATGTGTGTATGTGTGAGTGTACGTGTGTATGAGCAGGGCATGTGAATGTGTGTGTTCATGTGTGTCTGTGTGTGTGAATGAGTGTGCGTGTCTGTTTGTGTGTGTGTGTGTGTGAGTGGGACTATGTGTGAATGAGTGAATATGAGTGTTGTGAGGAGGGTATGTGAGTGTCAGTGTGTGGTGTGTGTGTGTGTGCAGTGTATGTGAATGTGTGTGCATGTACATGAGTGTGTTTTGAGTGTATATGTGTATATATGTGTGTGAGAGTGCTTCTATGTGTACCGTGTGAGTGTATGTGTGTGTGCATGTGTGTGTGTGAATGAGTGTGTGTGTCTGTGTGAGTGTGTGTGTAAGTGTGAGTGGGACTATGTGTGAATGAGTGAGTATGAGTGTCTGTGTTTGTGTGAGTGTTGTGAGGAGGGTATGTGAGTGTCAGTGTGTGTGTGTATGTGTGTGTGTGTGTATGTGTGTGTGTGTTTGTGTGAGCAAATGTGTGCTAGTGCCCACAGAGATCAAAAGGTTCCTGATCCTTTGTCGCTGCAGTTACAGGCAGTTGTGAGACACCCGATGTGGGTGCTGGGAACAGAACCTGGGTCCCGTGGAAGCCTGGGAAGCACTGAGCTCTCTCCAGACACACAGGCTGGTTTTCAAGGTGGGGTTTCCCCACGTTCCAGGTGGGTGGTTCGAGACCTCTGGAAATGTCTCCCATAAGGGTTAACATTTTGTTTAGTTAGCTATTTAAAAAAAAAAAAAAGTCACGCTTTCCCCCTCTGCTGGAGCCGAGCCATGTAAGGTATTTCTTGGCTTTCTCACACGTACAATTAGTTCTGAACAATATACAACTCTATGCTGTGTTTGGGAACATCTTGATTACACAAATGCTGGACTGACTGAACAGAACGATGCCTGGAAAACCGGAGGCGCAGAGCCACGGTTCCTGTCCCTCCTGCCACGGGGCTCAGAGCCGGGCAGCGTCCCAGCAAAAGAGCTCCCTGTATCTTTAACGGCTCGCCCGGAGCTCAGAGCGAAAGTCTCAACTATTTGTTGTTCCGCTGTTGTTATATTCTGTTCCAAGGTTCATAATTTGAAAATCGACTTTGGGGACTTTTTGCTTGGTCTATTAAAATGATTCATGTTGCATTCAACATAAACTGTGTGTTCGCAGAGGAGGGTGAGAGCCCGCACTCACGGCGTAATAACTAAAGTGAATTTTGAACGAGCCGCAGTTTGCGGCAGCCGTGTGGTATCATTTGTCTTAATTTTTCTTTGGCATTGCATTAGGCGGATGCATTTACATTTCCAGGTATGGCTAACCACTTTAAAAACTTTGTTTTTACAGCGCGAGTAAAGGAGGAATCAAATCTGCATGTTTATGCTGTGTAACATCAAATAACGCCATTTTACTGTTTGGAGCACATACAGCAGGGGGATTTACATTCCATTTACCTGACCTCACGGAGGGAACCCGGACTGATATGCAAAGTACATGAAATATTTACTACGATGGATCATGCAAGGCTTCTAAAGGAAAACAGATGAAGGGGGGGATAATACCCTTTGTGCTGTGGCCTGTCCGGTTCCTCGCTGTACATTTAACCGGAATCCCATAACCGCACTCATCATTTACATCCGGATTCATCTTCAATAAAGCCAGACTCCAGATAACTTAAGCCAGAACTTTAGGTGACAATTGCACAGAGTAGCCATTTGTCACTAATGCGCCAATAAACTCACATGCATAGGCAACCCGCATGCCTCCAACTCATGAAATATGTATTCCGGAGGGCTGGAAGCGAGGGTCGCTACATTCCCATTAGTGTCATTTAAGATGAGCACGTGTCTGCGGGTATATGCACATGTCTTCCAGCAGACAAATTCTATAAATATGAGACGCTGAACTATTTCAGATGGGTGGAGACTGTTAGGAGTAAATCTTATGCTCTCTCCGTGTGCTCGAAACAAGCTATCAGATCAGAACGGATGAGGCTGAGTGAGACCCAGAGTCATAATGCTTCCTACGGTTCTGGTTTCTGTTTAAGCCTGAAAACGAGCTTGTAAAACTATGACAGCCCAGCCTAGGAAAGTACGGTGTTCTACCCAGCCAGGCAGAAAACCCAGGTGAAGAAGCCTGCTGGGAAACAGGGTTTGTGAACTATTTGTATAAAAGGTTCTGTCTTGACTGGATTGGGATCAACTCAAAGCTAAGCAGACAAACCTCACTGCTGGGGCACTTCTTGATTGGGCTATGTAAACCAGAAAGGCCAAGTCTAAATGTGGGTAGAGTCCACTTCCCGTGACACCTGGGAGAGAGGAGGTCCCCTGTGAGGAGGTTTGCTTTTTGCTTTATTTGCCTTCCTGTCTCGCTGGCGACATCATCAACTCCTGACAAATTCATCTGCCCTGTTGCTGCAGCTGCTGGTGCTGTTGGTCCTGCTGTTACGTTTGCTTGCTGACGTCGGGACCCAGTTCCTTCTGGCTTCCCATGATGACTGGGGACCAGTGGATCTCCAAGACTCTTCCAAGCCTTGAGCTTGGGACTGCAGAGGCATCCAGCCTGGTAGCCTGAGTAACTTCCAGGTTCATGGCCCCTCCAATGTGCAGCCAGCCATTGTCAGGCTAACCAGACTGGATCATGTAAGCCAATCTAATACACTCTCTTTTGATCTGTATTAATTCCACAGGTTCTGCTCCTCTGGAGCACCATGTCTGATGCAGATCCTGAACAATTACTGCGGTTTATGATCGTGGCATTAAGAACACAGGCACTGGAGATCCTCTAAGCTGGCATCTGACTCTATAGCTGAGTGGGGGTGTCACACAAAGCAATTTCAACTTTCGAAGTCTTGGTCTCTTCATCTAGAAAATGAGGATAAGAAACCAAGCAGGACCTCTGAGGCAAATTGTTTAGGTTTCAAAAAAATTACCCAGTGAATGTGAGCTCTTGCTGGGAGTCATCGTCAGGGTTTCTATTCCTGCACAAAACATGATGACCAAGAAACAAGTTGGGGAGGAAAGCGTTTATTCAGTTTACACTTCCACATTGCTGTTCATCACCAAAGGAAGTCAGGACAGGAACTCCAGCAGGTCAGGAAGCAGGAGCTGATGCAGAGGCCATGGAGGGATGTTTCTTACTGGCTTGCTTCCCCTGGCTTGCTCAACTTGCTTTCATATAAAACCAAAGACTACCAGCTCAGGGATGGCACCACCCACAATGGGCCCTCCCCTCTTGATCACTAATTGAGAAAATGCCCCATAGCTGGATCTCATGGAGGCACTTCCCCAACTGAAGCTCCTTTCTCTGTGATAACTCCAGCCTGTGTCAGGTTATCACACAAAACCAGCCCGTACCCTGGGTGTGGTGGCGCACACTTGTAATCCCAGCACTTGGGAGATGGAGGCCGGAGAGTCAGGAGTTTAAGTCCATGCTCTCCTTGGCTACACAGAGAGTTCAAGGCCAGCCTAGGCTTTGTGAGACACTGTCTCAATAGAACCCAACAATGGGGAAGATGCTTGAGTGGATAAGAGCACTTCCTCCATAAGGTCCAATCTCCAGAACACATGCAAACGCTGGGCCTGGTCGCACAAGCCTGTAATAGGGAGAAAGAAGGGTTGCTGGACCTCACTGTCCAGCCAGCGTGGCAAAAGCACAGTGGACTCCAGGTTCGGTAAGAGACTCCGTTCTTACCCAAGAGTGACAGACCAGGATATTTAGAATAATCATCTTGCCTCCTCACACACAGGTCCGTACAGCCCCATACCTTATACAGACACACATCCGCCAATAGTTCCTTCTGGTCAATAGCCATGATTAACCTTTATTATTAAAACTACCATCAGGGATAGTTCAGGCTGGGATCATCATATCTGATCAACAGCTCATTAGCCACCAAAAAGAAATAGCTTATTATCCTCTTAACTAAACTATATAAATATTTGCAGTAGATGAATGAAAGTCTCTGTTCTTGAGCAAATGGAATAAGCCTTGAGACTTATTGGACTTAGTGGAGCAAACGGCTTGGGCCGAATGCTGGCTTTTGACTAATGTCCATCTTTCATCCTGATAGTATCTAGATTCATTCAGTCTCTACAGACCCTAGGCTGCCCCACTTCAGGAGTGCACTGGGCCCTGACGTCAGAGAGGAGAAAACAGTTGTCCTGTCCTGAAGCTGCTCATGGTCGACAATGGCATGCTATAACCTTTCTTGGGGAGAAATGAACAAATATCTATCCGTCCCAGATAAGGCACCAAGCACAGACCAAAGAAACAATTCTGCCCAATCTGGTTGAGGGAAGCAGCGAGTTTCTTGTGGAAGCCTGTTGGGGTGTGTATGACTCCAAGGTGCCTGCCTCTCTAAATAACCATCCTAGTAGGTGATGACTCCAAGATCTATTCACCCAAAGCTGAGTCTGGACCTGCAGGTGCCTCTGCCCCACAACTGTTACCTATATAAGCTAGGGGTGGGGAGGGGTTGTGAGTCCTGTAATTTTCAGGAGTGTCCTGAGCCTTGTAAGTCTCATTTTACTTCCTCAGTCGTATGAATTCCCCCCCCCTCCCAGCCCAGGAATTAAAGTTTTCATTCAGAGGAAATAGCTATACAACACTGAGTGTAGCGAAACAATGACTTGGGAATAGTTCAAAAAAGAAAAACAAACAAACAAATAAGTAGAAAGTCCCAAAAAGCCAGTTCATCTAGGCCCAACAACTGGCCTCGCAGAATGAGTGTCCAGAGGCGCTCTGAGGCAAAAGATGGAAAATAATGCTTCAGGTAAGGAGAAACGAAAGCCAGAAGCCTAGACGGAGGACAGTCAGGACAGTGACATTCTAAACCACCCTAAGGGTCCTGGTAGGTTCCTTGGGAAGGAAGGCCTGAATTGAGGCTGGACAGAGGAGTAGGAGTCAGGCTCTCCCTAACAGACACTCCTGCTTTAGCTTGCTTAGTGCTGAGATACAGAGCATAACAGTCAGACTGCCTAGTACACAGACTCCCGAATGGAAGGTTATACCCCTTCTCGACGTCTGTTTCTCTGTCCGTAAAAGAGGTCCCTCCAGAAGACACCTGACGGGGTGTTGGAAGGATTAAATAAAGCCACACATGCAGAAGCGTCGGGCTCACTGCTAGCAGACAAGAGACACGTTATGAGACACTATTAATACAGACATTTCAGGAAACGAGGAGGAACTAAGGATGAGGAAATCAGCCCAGGAAAACTCACCAAGACCATCCCCCTGTCTCACAGCACATCCATTTCCTGCACTCCCAGCAAAACAAACAGGGACAGGCAACGAGACTGAGCCAGGTGTTCTAGCCAGGTTGCTGCTACTGAGAGAAACTCCATGACAGAAGCAATTCGGGGAGGGAAGTGTCCGCTCCATCTTCCAGGTGGCGGTCTATTACTGAGAGAAGTCAGGGTAGGAACTCAAGGCAGGGCCTTGAAGCAGAACCTAGGGAGGGCTCACTCCCTGTGGCTTATGCCCAGTCAGCTTTCTTAACACTGAAGGGACTCGAGACAGCCCAGGCGTAGGCAAACAGGGCTCAGATAGGCCTCGCTCTTCACTCTCATTCTCGCTGTCTTGAAAAAACAAACAAACAAACAAACAAAAAATTCCTGAAGCTAGGCCCCAAAGTCTTTATACCCTTATTTGGGCCACTTCCTTCTCCCAAGGCTGACTGCCAAGAGATCCAGCTATCAAAGTATTAAAGTCCCACAATTAACAGGCCCCCTTGTCTCACCTAATTAACATGCCCAATCAAAACATACCACTACATCCTAGCCCATTCTAAGACAGACCACCCCTTTTTCTCTTAAAAATTATACTTGTGAAGTCACGTGCTGCTGTTTTTCTGCCGGAGTCAGAAGGGTGGCCACTTGAATGTTGCTTCCCCATTAATAAAAGATATCTCTGAGAAAACAGGTGTTTGGGTGTGGTCTGTGCCTAATCCAGGTCAGGGAGAGAAGCCTCACTGTGCGTGGGGGTCTCCTTCAATCGCCCAGGCTTTAGCGCCACAGAGACAGGGGGCAGCATCGCCTACAGGGGGCTGACCCCTCCTGAATCAACTAGCAATAAAGAAATTTCCCCACGGGACCACAGGACAAGCTGACAGAGGTGACCGCTCAATCCTCGCTCCCTCTTTCCAGGTGTCTCTATCTTCTGTCAAGTTAACAAAAAAGTAACATAGAGAATACAGGGTTTATGAACCAGGTGAGGGTGAGACAGAACATTAGTTTGAGAGTGTTTGGAGAGGGGTGTCTAGAAAGAGACATTTGATCTTCGGGGTGGCGTCTTCATGAGTCGATGAATGTCTATCTCCTGGGAATGCCTCGGCTCCCCACGTTGCTACATCGAATTTTGCTCTCTTCTGCGGTGAACTTTGCAATCTTTGGCTTTATAATCTTCATCAAGAGTGGACACAGAAAGAGGCCTCCACTGGAGGTCAAACAGATGCAGACACCGTGTTCTTGGGTTTTTGGCTGCCAGGATGGGTGGCCAAAATAAACCTCTGTCCATTATAAGTTCCTTAGTATAAGTTACACTGGGATAACAACGGAAAAATGAACTGAGTCACAGTGATTTTTACTGAAAGATGTTACAGGGCCTTAGCCACGAGGGGCCTAACGGGATCCTGGAGCCCCATCTTGGATACGAAGATGAAAACAGATTGGAAGAATGACCTCTAACCTCACTAAGGTGGTCTCCAGAAGAATCCCTCACCCACCCACACTCAAGGAGAAGATACTGTTGCGAGATTTAGCAGAGAAGTCTATAATTCGGTTAGTACTTTCTTATTTGGAGAGCAGCCCTAAGTTGCAAAATCTATATAAGTAACACAACAAATAACATCAGTTTCATCTTTCCCCTTCGTTCTTGTTCTGGGAGCTGACACAGCTGTCCGCTGGGAACATTTTATTTAGGAAAAGGGGAGGGGGCGAGAGAGGAGGAGGAGGAGGAGGAACAGGAGAAGGAAGAGGATAGGTAGAGGAGGAAATTCCTCAAGCAGAAAAGACCTTCCCTAACTGAAAATATTTTAGTTTAATTGCAATAAAAAGCCCTTCCAAATCATGAATAGCAAATCTGAATCAAATATAGTCAGGGATTGTAGGTGTTAAAAATAATACAGACCTTGGGAAAAAAATCTATATTTTAATCTTTTTTTTTTTTTTGGAAAAAAACAAATTATCTTATTTACTACATGAATGATTTCCTCAATTTAACGCCAATCTTTAGAGCCAACTCCTACCTGTCTGAATAAACAGGCTGCGACAGAAACGACTAGATTATTTATATTATGAGGAAGTGTTTAAAAATAAACGGGGGAGATGACTTTACCAGTATTGAAAATAAAAACAACATGCATAGCATCTCAGCTTACGAAAATCTAATTTTATTTGCTTCTGTTTCCAGGAGGGGAGTTTAAAGAGAACACATAAAATAGTAAATTAAATTTCTCTTTCAGGGTGGGGGAGGAGAGTGAGAGACATCTAAACTTTACGGGCATGCTCAGAAGGAGACACCCACTGGGCCACATCTTCACAGGGAACGACAGGGTGAGGACAACGTGTCCCTAGCAGCACTGCCTGTGACAGCATAGACGAGGACATTCATATAAACCTGGACCTTGTTGGAAATCAGTGGGTTTCTTTTGAAAAAGAGTTATAACGAAATAAGATTTACAATGTAAATTTTAGCTCGCAGACTTTTAACTGGAGAGCTCAAGACCAGTAAAACCATTAATATAGATAATGGCTTTTTTTGTTTGATGCTAATGTTACTGTTATCGCGTTTGCTGAACTGGGGAGTGGGGGAGGGGGAATGGGACCTTGTATTTGAGAGGCTAGTGCTCCACCCCTGAGCTATCCTCCCACGCTTGTATTTTTACTTTGTACAAGGAGATGGGGGGTCTCACGAAGTTGACTGGGCTGGACTTCATCTTGAGACCCTCCTGGCTCAGCCTCTCCAGTGGCTAGGATTACAAGCCTCTCCACCAGGTCCTACTTAACTACTCACTTCTATTAAATCAGCAATTATTAATGTGAATATCCCTGATTAATATTCCAGTGTTTTCTTGGAACGTATATTCTCTCTCTCTCTCTCTCTCTCTGTGTGTGTGTGTGTGTGTGTGTGTGTGTGCGCGCGCGCGGGTAGTCTATGAGGGCAGGAGCACTTAATGACAGGCAGACCATTCCAATGACAGTAACAAATTGTTAACTAGGAAAACAGAGAAAGGACCCCTTCTGACACCTGTCCCCACCACACCATAAAGGACTTTCTCCATGACTGTCTACACTGCCCAGGGGTATGGGAAGGAAATGGCTTGTTTTATTACACAGAAAACACTGTTAAGCAACGCATGGTTTGTCGCTGGATCCTGATACCAGCCCTCAAGTGCTATTCGAATACTTCCACCACAACCGTGGAGCCAGGTCACTCGCGCCGCAAAGCCTCGAGAGCTATTTTTGCTGTTCTTCCGGCCCATCGGAGACGGGGTCAGCCAATCCAGAGACAGCTCTTTCCAGAACCTCCAAGCCAGAGGGCTATTCTAAGAAACATCACAGCTCCCTTCCCCCATCCTTCATCCTTTTTATTTCAGTCCTCCTGCTCCTTCCTCCCCGCCCCCCAAATGCAGACTAGGAGACCCCGCTGGACCACGGGTAGCCAGAGGAGGAAATTCCTGTCTCAAGAAAAAAAAAAAAAAAAAACAGAACCAAATGTTAGCGTGCAGATGCCCCCGGGTTGTAATTTCACTGTAATGGTTTCTTATGATAATTAAAACCGTGTCAGCAAAGGTTGGCCGCCTTGAGACCACAGCAAGGAGGACCTGGACAGTGTGTGAAAACCATTTTCGCTTAGCGAGGGGAAGGTTCTCGGCACACCCCGGGTCTGCAGAGGGGAGAATGCCCTTCGTTCCTACTTGGTGGTACCAACGGTCACCTGATTCCACTTTATCTCCTTTCTGTATCTCATCCCCTTTGGCTCCCAGCACAGAGCCCAGCAGGTCCCAGTAAACACTGCTCTATGGCTACAACAGTGGGGCTTTACTCTTAGAGAAAGGCGGTCCTCCTCACCGCCATCATCTTAGTCACCTTCAGTTCTTGGAGAGGAGGAAAATTCAACAATTTGCCCAAGGCTGCACAGGAAAGGGTTTCTAGTTCTCCACCTAAACTCCAGGCAGGTGGAGGGAGCTACAGTTCACTCGGTGATCTGGTGCACGCAGGGGATTCTGGTTGGTTCCGAACTTGGCACCACGAAAACTAATCAATCCGTAGACAAACTGCGCGAGGCAAATCTGGGAGTATGCTGCTCCTGGGGACAGCCTGGGGACTCAGCTGCTCTTATTCTTTCCTTTCTTTAGAAAGTTTTTAAGAAGTTCTCTGATGACACACCCTGGAGCAACTCTGGTGCGAGGCCAGACCCACCTTCTGCAGTGGAATGGGTGGGAGAATGTTAGATTATATAAAAACAAAATAAATAAAATAAATTAAAAAAAAAAACCAGGCTAGCTCCCCCACTGTCCTAGCCTAGCTCCCACACTGTTCTGCTATCGCCAGATTTGCCTGGAACAAGCAGTACCTCATTTATTTCTGTTGGAGCTGGGAGTTTCCTGTTCGGGCTAAGAAGAGATGGCTCAGGTGGGCGTGGTGTCCCTGCGGGCCCAGCCCTGGGGAGTCTGCTTCCGAAGGGCACCAGAGCTAGGGACTCGACGGACTCTTTATTTTAAAGTTCTCTCTGGGAAGCTCGAGGGCAGTGCTTCTCAACCTGGAGGTCAAGTGACCGTTATTTACAGGGGTCCCATATGAGGTATCCTGCATATCATATCTTTTTCTTTACAATTCACGGTAGTAGCAAAATTGTAACTATGAAACAGCAATGAAAATTATTTTATGGTGGGGGGGGGTCACCACAACATGAGGAACTGTATGGAAGAGTCGCAGCACTAGGAAGGATGAGGGCCACTGCTCAGGGGATTTGCTCAAGTTACCAATAAATATAATAGATAAAATAATATGGCCACAGTCAGGGAGGTCTGAGGGAGAAAAAAACTGTTACTAAAAATGGCTTTCTAAGCCTGCCACTGAGACTTGTATCTATAAACCAAAGGCAGAGGCAGGAAGACCAGAACTTCAAGGGCATCTTAAAGCATGTATTTGGTTTCAAGCTAACCAGGATGTATAAGACCCTGTCTCTAAAAAACAAAAACAAAATAAAAAACAAAACCCAAAACCAACCAAACAAACAAAACCAGTAAACGAATGAATGAATGAATGAATGAATGCTATCTGCTTGGGAGTTGGAAGAATGCGCCCTTACTTAGAAGACCAATGGACGGTTATGAGGGTGTGATGGGGGGAAAGGTTGCGGGAGTTTCACACTACGTCCAGCAGACATTTCCAGTGGGGGCAAGCACGGGGCGTGCAAAACCACCCCTGGAGACTGAGAGGGACAGGTCATGATACATGATTGCTGAATGCGACTGTTCCCCAAGTGCAAGCCAACTCCAGGTTGCGAAGGGTCATCACTGCCCAGCAAAGTCCTCCCCTTCCACCTGGGGCTGCAGGGGCTGAAGATGCCCCGGACCCTGGAAACGGGTAGGGAGCTGGCCCTCCCGGCCTGTGTGCCTTATACCCCCATCCGGACTTTTAGGAAGCTGCCTCGAACAAATCAAGCCGGGCTGTCAGACGATGACAAAGTGGATTCTTTCCCAATGTGACATATTCATTTATCATCTTTCATAAGACAGACCTGAACCATAATTTAGTCCCGTAGCTGCTGTATAAATGAACTCCCGGTCTTGATGGGCTGGGCCAGTTTCCTCGGCATCAGCTCACTTAGGAACTTGAACGCACAAGGTCAGGATCTAAGTCCTTGTAGAGGCTCTCCGGGGAGGCGGTGCCCAGGGCTAGAGTTGGGACCCAGGACATCTCCTGGGCAGCTAAAGCCATAGAAGCGTCCTGGGGATTCAGACACAAGCAAAGGAGTTGTTGGCAGAGAAGGATTTTGGTTTGTGTGTGTTTTTCCAGCATTGCTACGATTCGACATTCAATATTCAAAAAGAACGCAACCTCCGGGGACTCAGAAATTGAGCTCTTCCTCCAGAAAGACAGATCTGAAATGAAGTGTCAGTGGTTAGGTCTGTGCTTTAAACATAGCATGGACTCGGATGTCAGACTGAGGATCTTGAGTCCTTATCAGTGGCAACCGAGAACTCACAAATCTGTTGGTATTTGTGATGGAAAAACAAAAGATACAAACCATGTGTTAGACATGGGATGGGCAACAGGAAATATACTATAGTTTCCTTTTAGGCAATACAGTAAACTCTGCGTGCGATAGGGCTGGGGAAGATAGTGACAGACACAGACAAAGACAGGGTCAGACAGACAGACAGACAGACAGAGAAACATATTAAGAAACTGGTCAGAGGAGTTGAGTAACTTCTCTAGAGACACACGGTAAGAGGCGGTGGAGTGGAAGATACAATGTTACATGTAACAATTGCGGTGGAGTGGAAGATACAATGTTACAATCTTTCACTAAATCGCTCAGCCGCCCATTTCTCTGGAGAATAATTACAGCGTGACACAAGCCCGGAAAACCAAAAACCAATGCAGGGAGTGGAGGTGTCCAAGGAGAAGAAATGAACGGACACTCTCACACACCCACACACCACGCAGCCCCGCAGAGTCCTTCTCTACAGTGAACACGTTTGTTCCTAACACAGCGTGCATGATGGCACGTGTTCTGCTTGCCGGGCTCATGAACATCCCCGTGGTCTGCCCTCCCCAGCTGTGTTCTAACAGTGTGGCCAGGTTCCCTGGACCTCCAAACACTGGCCGGAAGACATTTTTCTTCCGTGCAGAGTTCTTATGAGCCAAGGAGAGCAGCGAAAGTTCAAAGGCAGACAGGGGATTCGAGCTGTACCTCAGTTCGCTAACTGTAAAGTTTGAGAGCAACGAGAGTCCATTCCCTCATCCTGCAGGATCCTGAGTTCCTCAGAGATGAACAGAAACTGCATTTGCCCATCACCCGGCCCTGACCCAAGGAAGCATCCAGTGCTGGAAGTTTAACATTTTTAAAGATTTTTAATTTTTACCAATGAGCATGTTTGTATGGATACCCATGGAGGGCTAGACAAATTCATTCAATCCTCTAGAGATGGAGACTCATCACCAGCATCCACAGCTCCTATGAGTGCTCAAGATCAGGAGCCAGAGCAAAAAAAGAAAAGAAAAAGAAAAAGAAAAAGAAAAAGAAAAAGAAAGAAAGAAAGAAAGAAAGAAAGAAAGAAAGATTAAAATAAAAAAACAAAAGAAAACAAATACAGGGAGGAAGGAAGGAAGGAAGGAGGGAGGGAGGGAGGGAGAGGGAAGGAGGAAGGAAGAAAGGAAAAATGGGGGAAGGAAAGAAGAAAGGAAGGAGGAAGGAAGGAAAGAATGGAGGGAGAGAGGAAGGAAAAAAGGAAGAAGGAAGAAAAGGTGGGTGGGAGGAAAAAGGGAGACACAGAGGAAGGAGGGAGGAAGGAAGAAAGGAGAGAAAGAAGAGAAAGAAATAGAAAGGAAGGAAGGAAAAGAGAGAGAAAGAAGAAAGAAAGAAAGAAAGAAAGGAAGGAAGGAAGGAAGGAAGGAAGGAAGGAAAAGAGAAGAAAAGAAAAGAAAAGAAAAAAGGAAAGAAGGAAGGAAGAGGGAGGAGAAAAGAGGGAAGGAAGGAAAAGAGAAAGAGAGAGAAAGGAAGGAAGGAAGGAGGGAGAGAAGGAGGAGGGAAGGGAGGAGGAAAGCCAGCCAGCCTAATTCCTGACCCCGGGTTCCAGGGCAGCAGGCTAGCTTGCTTGCCTGGAAGCGAATATATCAGTAGTCACTCAGGCTGTGGTCCCATGAAAAACATGGGCGACAAAAGCCCCTTGCAGCAATCTCCAAGAAGGAGGAATAAATTAATCAAACTGCCAGAGAGAGAAGGCCGGGTTGACCTCCTTCTGATCTCATTACTTCTCTATTACCCTTTTGAAAAACACCCTCTTACAGAGATCACTAATTGAAGATTATGTGGAGGGAAATCGCACCTCTCCATCACGGTGGGAACTTTTCCTCATTTGTCATCCTAATAATTCACTTCTTTTCTTTTCTGAAGAGACAGAGACACTAATGGACTATCATCAGTTAAAAAGGCAATTTTTCCATTTAATTGCGCTCATTAAATACTGCACTAGAACAATTGGAAAAGCAATAGTCTCAATATTTAATCATAGCATAGGAATAATGAAACATGGCTCCAAAATAAATCTTGGAATATTTATAAAGTCATGAGCGAGCTGTTTTAACAACACCTATGATCAGGGGCGATGTAGTCAGAATGAGACGTGCGATTTTTCATTTCTCCTGATTAGACCTGGTAAACATTTGCACCTCCGTGGGAAGAGATCAAAGTGCTTGTTGGGAACAGTTCTACCTTCAGAGGCTGCTGCAAACCTGTGGCTGGGTGACCACTCCCAGTCCACTCTGGAGGCTCAGAGGCTGTCACAAGAGTTGGCCTCTCAGGAGGACATTTGCATCCAGGTGCAGGGAAGCAGAGCCTGAAGCCCCCTCCCCCTGGCTCAGCCCCCATTTTCCATTTACCCACTTCAGATGTACAACGTGATGTGTTCAGCTGACACAGTCAAGCCACGCTCCAACTGTAAGCCTTTCCAGTCCATTTTACCTGACATTTTCCTCTTCCCCCTAAGAACTGCCTCACTTGCAAGCACTCACCTGCATTCTGTCTGTCCCTGTGAGTTTTCCTACTCTGAGAGTGAGTGTGTGTGTATGTGTGAGAGTGTGTGTGTGCGCTTGCGCAAGTGTTCATGTGCACGTGTGTGTGTGTGTGTGTGTGTGTGTGTGTGTGTTGTCTCTCACGCTTAGCTCGGTGTCTCACTCCTATTCGTGGCTAAAGGACAGTTATGAGGATTCGCAACAATGTATCTACAGATTTGTCTGCTGATGGGCTGAGCAGGTGAGTCACTCTGATCACCTGGCTGCTGAGAATAATGCAGCGGCCATCTTCCCCTCACAGACAAGACTCCCAGAATGCTTCTGTTGCTACTCAGTGTTTACGTGCGTGGAGGCAATGGTTGCACATTTGGTCATTTTCAGAACTACTGGACTGCTCTCCAAAGGGCTGCTTTACCTGATATCCCCACCAGCAAAGCATAAGAGTTGGGACATGACTTCTCCACGTCTCTAGCAACACTTGCATGACTTTGCACCTTCAGCAGTGGGGTGATGCATACCCCAGGACCCGGGAAGACCAGCAACCCGGTTCCTACTGAGAACAGGAAAACCTGCCGGGTGTCTGACTCAGGGATGTCAACATCCCTGGATGGGAAGGGCTAGGCTGGTAGTAGACAGAGGTTAAATCCTCTCTCTGTACCTTCCAGGCTTCCTGGGGCCTTGGTCAAGTCATTCAATCCCTGCAGAGCTTTGATTTCTCTTATCCATACTCCAAAGGAAATTAGCTTACAGGATGAAGGTAAGTGGTGAAAAATGAAAAGGAATCAAAAATTGCTCAGCGGAAGTCTGGAGTGAGGGCTTGGCAGGTAGGAGCGATGGCTCCTCTCCCAGAATACCCAGTTACTTCCCCCAGGAGCCACATGGTAGCTCACTACCACCTGTAAATCTGGTCCCAACGGACCCGACACCCTTTTCTGACACTGCATGCATACAGAGCGCGTACATACATGCAGGCAACACACCCACGCACAAATAATACAATAAATCTTTAAACCCTCTGAGTGAAATGCCCAGCACCTGGCCATTGCCCAAGGACGGATTCTGTCATCGCATGCCAGACCTCACTGAACGGCGACTTTGTGTTGCCCTGAGGTCACTTCAGTATGTGCTCTGGGTTCCCCGCCAGCCTTCGACCTAACAAGCTCTGAAATCCATAACCTGCGTGGGCAGAGGGAAAGGCCAGCACGGGTGGAGGTGATCAGGAGAACGGCAGCTCAGTGAGCAGCGAACATCTGCCCGGAGACACGCCTCTCCGGCCGCACGGTCCACCTCCTCCGCTACACCCCACCACCGCCGCCATGCACAAGAGGGAAAGCCACAGCCATGTTAAGCCATGACCCACCTCCAGGTCAGTGAGCCACCCTCAGTGAGGACCCCTTATCTTCTCACTAGGTGCTAGGTTTGAATTCAGTACCTACTGTTCAAAGGCAGAAGCAGAAAACAGAAAAGCTTGGTGGCGTATGGTTGCATTATGTCCTGTGGTGAGCCTTGATGTGTTCTTAGAGTCTGTCTCCCTGAAGATCATAGAGTCCTGGGAGGCTGGGTGACCTGTCGGCTTCATCCTCTAACGTGTGAATATAGCACTGTGACTGTCACATAAGAGGTGAATGAATGAATGAATGAATGAATGAATGATTATCCCAAGTTAAGCCCATGGAACTGTTTGGATACTTCCCCAGCCAAGCCATCACCTCTGTCATTCCATATAAACCAACTGGAACTAGGCATATTCATGGAAAGAAATGGCTCATGCTCTGAGCTTCAAGACAGACTCCCAGTTGCGCTGGCCCACCATAGGACAGTCCCAACATGCTCTGGGGCAGGCTTTGGAGGAAATGGCAAAAGTCCTCAACCATCATGGGACTTTCCTCTGACTTTTCTACCATGGATGTCATAGATCTGTAACTACTGCCCAGACCCAGCCCACTCCCACGTTCTGTGTGGCTTACGAGCTGAGAATGGTTTTCCCATCTTTGAATAGTTGAACAAGAATCCGAAGAAGACTCTGATGTAGTGAGACATGAAGCCTCATCCTCAATAGCCGGGAGTAAAGCCTCCATACAGAAACGTGCACTCGCGAGTCACCCGTGGGGGCTACTGTGTCACAATGACCCGCACAAGCAGCCAGGATGGACTCGGCACACACTGCAGGGCCTATCCAACCTCAGAGGAGTCCTGTTCTCCCCTGACCATGGACTAACTCCCCCTGCAATAGTGAAGCAATCACTATAGACAGGCACACCCAGGAGGAAGCACTTATTCGGACAGACCTGAGTTCGAAGCCCTCCCCTGACACTTACTGTGTTCAATCTCTTCGAATCACTCCTTCCTCTGTTGTCAAATAGGATTCACCGTCAATAGGTCACTGGGTGGCTATGAAGTTTTAAAAGGTGGGGGAGGGGGGGCAGGGACGAGAGCATAGGGCACAGGGCTTGGCCACTAAACACTAGCCGTCATTGGTATAGACTGCCCCTTAATGAAAATAGTTTTATAAACATGTTTCAAAAGGAGTCAAAGTGCCAGCCCTCCCCTCGGAGCTGGATAACACACAGAAGGAATGGAAGATGTTGATAAAAACAATAGAACAAACTATATAATCAGTGTATAACTGAATCCAGATGCATTATCCCATGCTGTCAGTCTTTCCCTTTCCCCACCCACCCGACCAGCCCACTGGCAGCGGAAGTGAGAAATAAATACACAACCACCCTATTTATATACAATGAAATTGAAACCATTTGCTTTTTTTTTTTTTTTTTAAAGAATTTGGAACCGAGTATTCAGGCAAAAGGCATTGGGTTTGTCCTTTTCACGCCGATGTCTCCGTGCGCTAATTTGAGTTAACGTTCGGCCTACAACCTGTCTCTGCGGGTCTGTCACTTACGATCCGTATAACAAACACGCACAAATGAAGCCCATTTGCATCTATTCCCTAGGAAGAGCTGATGTCATTAGAGGTAACCAGAATCATATGCTGCCTGGCACGGCTCTCGTGAAGCTCCAAACGGTTCTATTTTGGTAACTGTGCTTCACAGAAGGAAACAGAGATGGTGTTAACAGAGTCCGACTGGGGGCCTACATGTGTACGTGTGAGCCCCAAAGCCCCGGCCAAAGCATGCCCCCCACTCCTTCCCGATCACTCTGAACTGCTTCACCATAAAGCTCACTGTCACTTCCTTCCCCATGGCTTCTTGTGTGTGCCACCTAGGAAAATGACAGCATTACCAAGTGTAGAGGGATTCCCAGGCTCATGTCTTTGTTCGAGATTCACACATCTGTTTAAGGACTTCAAATTCAATCCTGCATGCCGACAACCGTGGGCAAGGATTCTGTGATGTGACTTTCGTTTCCAGCCTCCAATAGTCCTTCCAGTTATGTTTTTCTACTCCAGTCTTAGCAATCTTTAAACACACACACACACACACACACACACACACACACACACACACACACACACTTGAATCTAAGCACAGCCCACCAATAAATGGATGCCGGAGGTAATCCTCTCTAAAATTCTTGTTTCAGAAATATCCAACTAGACAGTCACAGTGCGGGAATTCCTATGGACGATAGGATCTGTGCGTTCTAGACCTTTTCCTACAGTTCAACACAAAGGGAGGTTGGCGCTGCTGTGCTGGTTTAGAGCACCGGCAGCAGCTGTCATACTGCACGCCTGTGAGGATCAGAGCAGAGGTGCGAATGCATACATCGTGAAGAGAAGAGGAGAGACAGCCCGCCTGGCCTGCGACGGTCTACGAGACAGCGAGCTAGCGGCCCGCCTGGCCTGCGACGGTCTACGAGACAGCGAGCTAACGTCCTCTGCCATCTCGCGCTCACAGCCAGATGACAACTTCACGCGACAGGAAGCCGTTTCCATTTCCTGGGACTCAACTGTGGCTTCGGGGAAAGGCACAGCCCCCAGGTGGCGAACGGGATGCCATTCTGTCTTCTAGCTCCCCTCTGACGAGGTATACCATCTCCTGCAAGGCAGCTGGATCGTTTGTCAACAGCCCAAAGATCCAGATGGTGGGAAACATCTAGATACTTGAAAACATCTGGATAGTTCCTTCTTCATCCAGATGTTGGCCTTCCCCTAGGTACAGCCTGCTATCTTTGGTTAAATAATTGGAAGACGCATTTGGACAAAAGGTAACTAAGTTTACTTCAGCGATTCCTTCTTGAGATACTTAAGTCTGGCAAAGAAAAGCCCACTCTCTCTGGGGAATAATACAGTTATTGGGGTTTGTTTTCATCTGAATGAATCAGGCAAATTACTTCTGGAGGGGGAAAAAAAGGTGCAGAGTGAAAAAAAACAAACAAACAAAAGCAAAATGGTTTACCATGCAATTTGGGCTCAGTCAGGTTAAGCCATCCATTTGGAATTTACAGAAGTGTAACAAAGAACCCAGCACTAAATCAGAACCAGGTTAGCATGGCAGCACACACCAGTGATTTAAAAAAAAAAAGTTTCTTGACTGAACGCATGCACAACTGCATCTGATTCTTGTTTCTCTTCCATTTACAAAGGCAGGTTGGAGAGCTGGCTCAGCAGTTAAGAGTGCTTGCTGCTCTTTCAGAAAACTGAAGTTTGAGTCCTAGCACCCATGTAGGAGGGCTCGCAGACTACTGTTAACTCCACTTCCGGAGGACCTGACACCCTCCTGTGGCATCCACTGGCACGTGTGTACATGCATGTACACACACACACTATCATTCCTTCATTCATTTACTCAGCTAAGAAGGATGTACTTGGCACCTACTGTGTGCAGGTACCTACTGTGTGCATGGTGCCAGAAAACTGAGACATCAACAGATCGGCTAAAATTCCCATGCTCCCTGGCACTAAGCAATACGCAAATATGCGAAGATCCACGCCTCATGGAAGCATTATGAAAGGTATATTAGCCAAGTTTATTAGAAGAAGGTCAAAGTGAGATTAGCGGCCAGAGAGGGCTACTGGAGAACTGGCGAGCTAAGGGGGGGGGGGGTTGGGTGAGGGGGAAGGCCTTCCAGGCAGAAGGTGAAGGAAAGATACCTAAAAAAGCAAAGGTAAGGACTCTGCCTTCTCTTAGAACACAGGAAGGTGGGGGTGGGGCTACTGAAATGACACAAAACAGTGCCCTGCAGGAGGATGCCCTGCAATAGAACCAACCTGTGTTGTAACTGTAGTTGTGACGACTGTTGATACACAAACAGATCACTGTGGTTTATTATTATAACATGATGTTATTAATATATCCATTAGAGTGGTTATCTTAGCCCACTGTTCTGTGACACACCATAAGATGTATGAGTGGGAAGAAACGGACTGATTACCTCATAGCACCACGTATCTCAATACCCGATGCCCAACTTAATCTCACGAAGCCGAGATGCCTCGCTTGGGAGGATGCTTCCTAGCTGGCAGCCTGGGCAGAAAAGTCCCGTATCACTGTCTGCCCCATGATCTAATGGCTACCCACGATGGGGCCGGGAACCACGGAACTGGGAGGAGCTGGTGGGAGGGAAGGGGGGTCAAGGCATGCCCACCCCCACCCCCCAACGCCCCCACCCCCCAACCTCCCAGCCCCCCCCAACTCCCCCCCCCACCAAGCCTAGACACTATTGCCGATGGCCAAGAAGTGCTTGCTCACACAAGTCTGATAAGGGTGATAAGCCTGAGAGGCTGTGCCAGAGCCTTACTGATCCAGATTCGGATGCTTGCAGCCAACCATCGGACTGAGCAGGGGCACCTCAATGGAGGAGTTAGGGGAAGGACTGAAGGAGCTGAAGGGGTTTGCAACCCCATAGGAAGAACAACAATATCAACCAACCAGACCCCCCTCCCAGAGCTCCCAGGGACTAAGCCACCAACCAAAGAGTGCACATGGAGGGACCCATGGCTCCAGATGCATATGTAGCAGAGGATGGCCTTGTCGGACATCAGTGGGAGGAGCGGCCCTTGGTCCTGTGAAAGCTCCATGTCCCAGCATAGGAGTATGCCAGAGCTCATAGAAGCAGGGGGACAGAGAATAGGATAGGATAGGATGGGATAGGATAGGATAGGATAGGATAGGATAGGATAGGATAGGATAGGATAGGATAGGATAGGATAGGATAGGATACAATAGGATAGTGGGTTTGCAGAGGGGAAACCAGAAAGGGGGATAACATTTGAAATGTAAATAATTTTAAAAAAACAATAAAATTAATATAAATAAATAAATTTAAAAACTAAGAAAAGAAAAGGATCAGTTGAATGGGAAAGGGTGAAGATTGGGACCAGAGATCAGTCTGCTTTGGGGGCCACCGTGAACAGGCAGAAGTATGAAGCTGTGACTAAGGAAGAACCAGGGGCCTCTCACTGCCCCCTCCTGGCAGCTGCACTTAACCCCCACCTCCTTTTTCAATTTTAGTCTTTTGAGTCCAGGTCCCACTGTTGTAACCCATGCTGACTTCAGACTCATGATCCCCCTGCCTCCGCCTCCCACTAGGATTTCCCACTAGTATGTAACACAGTCCTCTGTGAGCTCCTTGACTTTTTGCAGGGTCTTTGCGGATTATGCATCAAGTACCTCTTGCTCTTTCAAGCATTTCTGGGCTTTTCAGACTTTGGTTCTCAGATGCTATGCTGAGAATCTACATGGAGCAGAGTCACTCCTGGGCGGCCCTTAACCATCCATCCGGGAGCCTGAGGGGGTGTAGCCACAGTACTACTATACACCCCAGAAGAGAAGCCACATGCCTACAAAGACAGAGCTGTGAGTTCACTGGGTTGTTAGTATACCAAACCCAGACTTTTCTCACTGAGAGATAAGCTTTAGTGAGTTTGGGTTTTTGATATGCAAGCTAACTGTCATCTGATACCTCACTCTGTGGTCTTTCTCCTTAAATTACCCAGTATCTTCGATGAGGTTTGTAATCAGAGAATTTTTGGTGGGCAATTTGCCCGTTGTTAGTTGCATGACCATTTAAAGAGATATTTATCTTGTTTTTAGATATGTCCATGTATGTAAGAACACATGTATGGGTAGCTACAGGACCAGAAGTGGGCCCAAGATGCCACAGAACTGAAGACAGAGACAGTAGTGGCCTATCATGTGGCTTGTGGGACCCAAATTCAGGTCCTCTGCAAGAGCTTTTAACTGATAAGTCAGCTCTCCAGTCCCCCCACCCCCAGTGAGATGATGGTTAATCTGGATAGTTAACATAATTTAGAGGAGGCGTGGACACACACCTCTAGTTATGTCTGTGAGGGACTTTTTAGATTAGGTTAAATTAAGTGAGAAGACTCACCCTAATTTTAAGTGGCATGATGTCTCGGGCTGGGATGTCAGCTTGCATAAAAAGAAGAGAGTGTGCTGAACACCAGAATTTATCACTCTTCGTATCCTGACTGAGGATGCAATGTGACTGACTGACTTCAGCTCCTTCTGGCGTGCCTTCACCAAACACATCCCTCCTAACTACACCAAACTGAATCCTGCCTCCGTGTAGATGTGTTTTCCTTTGTTTTGTCTCGTCTTGTCAAGCATGTGGTCATCGCAGCAGGAAACATGGCTGATAAAAACAGAAAGTAGAATTACGAACTCTCCCCCCTGAGCCCTGCAACCCTACTCACATGAAAACCAACATTCAAACACACACAAGCACATGCCTGTGTGTACTGGGGAAAGCTCTCACTTTTCCAGAGACTGCTTCCTGGTTGCCAGGGTCAATCGTGGTTCCCCTGCAGGAAGCGGAGATCAAGTGCGGGCTATCTACCAACTGGAGTGTGAGAGGGAAGGAGACCTTTAACTCAAAAGGGAAAGGACTCACATCCCTCCCTCGGTGTTTTCTAAAGGGATATTGTTAGAAGCGATTGCCGCTCCTGGATCTTTTGTGCTCCGGGGCAGAAACAGGCAACGGTCCAAACACTGTAACCTTTTCAGCAGCCATAAGGAAAAAGTCACTAGCACTTTGCTTTTTATACTGCGGCTGTAGAAAGAACAGGCCGCCCGGATTCACAGGGGGATTAATGCTGTCTTCCAAAAAAGAAGCAGAGGATACTTATGGGGAGTGAAATGGATGATAATTGTATCACTGTCTGCTCTCATTTCCTCTCGGCCCAGCATCTCCTAAACACGGCGTGGCTGCAGCGCTCCCCACAGAGCAAGGTGAGGACACCCCGAGTGGAGAACATGCAGAGACAAACCTACTGGGTGCTGACCTCTCCAGGCAGGGGGTCAAAGGGCAGGGGGCAGGCAGGCTTCCAGAATGCAGAAGTGGGCAGAACAGACGGTGCATTTTCTCAGGTCCCATAAGTGATGATTTGCACAAGTGTACACACACACACACACACACAGAGAGAGAGAGAGAGACAGAGAGAGAGAGAGAGAGAGAGAGAGAGAGAGAGAGAGAGAGAGAGAAATGGACACCCTCAAGCACGCACACTGTGAAAGGAACTTTTCTATGTCACTATCCTGCTCATTCCTGCTGCTGCATTAGCCCAGGGTTTCTGAAGCCCCGCACTATTGGAGTTAGAGGCAGATAGCTCGGCGAGCACCGGGCTATACACGGCTATACACAGGAGGGTGCTAGCTGCTGGCTGTCCCTCTCCAACACACTGCCACATATGAGAATGTTCCCAGGCACTGGCAAATGTCCCCTGGGAGGAAAACAAAAATCACTGTAAGGAAATAGATGCTTTTTTCTTTGATCCAAAGCAGAATGTGTGTGTGTGTGTGTGTGTGTGTGTGTGTGTGTGTGTGCGCGCGCGCGCACGCGAGTGTATGTGGGTTTGGTGTGTATATCTGTGAAAGTGGATATGCATGCATATTAATGTTCAACACACCATCACACTCAAGTTTTGTCCAGATGCTTACCCCAATCTTAGTGTGTGTGTGTGTGTGTGTGTGTGTGTGTGTGTGCATGTGTATGTGGGTTTGGTGTATATATCTGTGAAAGTGGATATGCATGCATATTAATGTACAACAAACCATCAGCACTCAAGTTTTGTCCAGATGCTTACCCCAATCTTTGGGGTGTGTGTGTGTGTCCACGAGTGCGGGAGAATGCAGGGGCACGTGCACCCGTGTACATGTGCACATCGCGGTCAGAAGTTGCTGTTGGTATTTGTCTCGATTACTTTCCCCGTATCTATATTTAGTCACTTATTTACTTGTTTACTTACTTATTTTATTTATATTTTGAGTCAGCGTTTCTCTATGCAGCTCTGACTGTCCAAGGTGTGGATATGTCCGGGGTATGAGGACTGAGCTTATTTCAAACTCAGAGATTTACCTGCCTCTCTGTGTGCCTCTGAGTGATGGGTCCAAAGGGAAGTAACACTATGCCTGCCCCTCTTTACTTTTCAAGACACCCCTCACTGAACCCCCAAATCACTGTCTCAGCATGAATGGGGGACCGCTGATCTCCAGGGATCCGCCTATGCCCACCCGCCAGCGCCAGCATTACAAAGCTGCGCTGAAGCCTGATTTTAAAGAGTGCAGAAGATTCAGGCTCGGGTCCTCACGCTCGCCCAGCAAGATCTTTCCCACGGAGCCATCTCCGCATATCTACAGCAGCGACTCTCTATATAAAATCAAAACTAGACAACGTCGAAACACAGGCAAAGCCAGGAAGCTGCTCGGAGTGCAATGTCAGGAGAGACGGGTCAGACGCATGCACGTGTGCTCCCTTACGCGGGGAGACTACAGATCATGTATGAAACCAGGAAGAAGCGTCTGGTCCGACTGAACACGATACGGATAACACAGGGAAACCCAAGCTGCCAGAAGATCCAGGCTATAGTGGGAAGACTGGATCCATGAACCTTCGGCAGCCATGGTCAACTGCACAAGATCACACCTGCCGATACTCCAGCATGGACGGGGTAGGGGCTCGCAGGTCTGAAGATCTAGGGGTGGTAGATGGCTGGTGAGGGAAGAAGAGGAGGGTCGGGTTTCTTCCGGGACCAGCCCCACGTAGGTTGCCTGTATTCCAATAGCCAGCCCTAAACTGTACTTGCAGGTAACACTAAAGAGACTGAGTAGGAGATAGATATAGATAGATGGATAGATATAGGTATATAGATAGACAGACAGACAGAAGACAGACAGAAGACAGACAGACATGATAGGTAGGTAGGTAGGTAGATAGGCAGACAGACAGGCAGATAGATATAGACAGACAAACAAATGATGACTAAGGACACGAATTTGAGGGGAATGTGGTGAGACCATGAGAAAAGTCAGAGGGGGGAGGGGAAAGGGGGGATATGATGAAACTCCACTGTATTCACGAATGGAATTCTGAAAGGAAGAGAAGAAAATAAAGAGGCCAAGGCACTATAGCAGGCTCCAGAGCCTCCTTTGGCTCTGTGTCCTTACCCTGCCTTTGTATTCTCATTTGTGTCAGGTAGGCATGGGGACAGGGGGTGTCTGGAGCAACACAAATGTGTGTGTGTGTGTGTGTGTGTGTGTGTGTGTGTGTGTGTGTGGCGGGGGGAGGTGAAAGCCAGGAGGCAAACTCCTGCATCTGGATTTTTCAGGAACCCTCCAACATTTGTTGGTTCATTCATTCATTCATTCATTCATTTTTAAGTTCAGGTCCTCACCCCCTTCAACTTCAGCAGCAAGCCCCCAGGACCTGCCTGCCACCTCCTCCCGAGTGCCGGGATCACAAGCCTCTCCCACCGCCATGCTCTGCTTCTTTAACACGGGTTCTGGGCGCTAGTAGCCTGAGGTACTCACACGTGCAAGGCAAGCACTTTAAAGCTGAACAATGCCTCTGGAATCCATCTCCCCACTCCTGAGCCTCCTGCAGACGGCGGCACTAGAAACAAGCAGTCTCTGTGCTCCTCGTCGCAGTCTCTTCACATATGTGCGTGCAGCCGACTTTGCTGACTCTTTTGGCATTGCTGGCCACAAAGAGTTAACCCCCAGGAAAGAAAAAAAAAAAAGCTAGAAAACAGAAACCCTCCAGGACTGTAAAAGAGTCCTAGGGTCTGCTCAGTACTGCTATGGGGACGGAGGTGACAGCTGAGTGCCTGTCCACAAACCTTCTGTCGTCCCTGCAGCTAGAAACGGCACAGTGTAAGCCTGCTAAGTACTCACTGCTTAGCAGATCAATGGAGGAATATGTTTAGACACATTGGGCCTTGTGTGACTACAGTGTGGGGAATATGTTAGCATAAAACGTACAGAGAACTAAACTCAGTCAGCGACAAATCAGCCAGCCCAACCATGCTTTGCCACCAACAGACAACACATGCCCATAGACTGACTGTTCAGATGTCATCATCTCCTCTGCACTGAATGCTCGGGGTTCCTGGAATTTTTCCCAAGTCTGTTATCTGTTCCCCATGTCTCCTGGAAGCCTAGTAGCAATTCATAAGTTAAGTCCAACTTGCAGAGCTGCTCTCTGAAAACTTCCCTGGGACCACACAGAGGACTGGCTGGTGCTTTCCCTCAGTGTTCATCTAGCTGTGGTTTCCTAACCCTAACCCTAACCCTAACCCTAACCCTAACCCTAACCCTAACCCTAACCCTAACCCTAACCCTAACCCTAACCCTAACCCTAACCCTAACCCGTTGTTCACCGTATCAGCAGAGGTGCTGGCTTCTCTCAGTGGGCGCTCACTGCTCTCTGGAAGGCTAAAGCATTGGGAACAGGTGGAACTGCTTAAGGACACACAAGGGTAGGGAGGTTCTCCGATGGTTGTTTTGTTTCATGTTTAATAAGAGACAAGGTTTCCTATTGCTCAAATTGGCTCCCAATTATTATTACATAATAAAGGATAGCCTTGGACTCCCGATTCTTCTGCCTCAGTCTCCCTTGGGCTGAAATGATAAGTATGATGTACATATGTTTCCTTCTCCCTGTGGCCTGGCTTCAGGTATAAAGAGTACACTGAAAAAAATATATATGTATATGAACACATATGTGAATATGAATATGTAGATGAATATGTGTATATGTACACACACACACACACACAGCTTAAGAAAACTTTTTTATGAATCCTCCCCTGACTACTGGAAACCAAAGTTGTGACAGTAAGGGATGAGAGAGATCACATTTGATGTTATAATGCCTGTCACTTCCACTGAGTCCAGCATGGGACATTCAGCCTGCACATGCTGGGTTGCAAGTAGGAGATACAGTACCATGTACTACGACTAGTATTATTGAACACCTGGGTCCGTCTATCAGCTCCATCAGGAAGTCCTTTTGAACTGGCCTTGCTCACAGAGATGAAACAAATTGGCTCCACGAGGAATATAGTCAGCAGTGCAGTTGTTATTCTCTAAAATATTAATTCATTCCGTCAACAAACAGCATCCGTGTGAGTGTGTGCGAGCACACGCCAAGTGTGTGTCCAGGCATCGAGGGATGAGGCATGGGAGGGAAGCTCTCAGGAGAAAGCACGGACTGTGAAGGTCTTTACACCCGAAGCCTGGTCACAGGCTGAAGGAAACATGTTAGGTGAATATTCTTACAGAAGTTGCTGTAATGCTTTTGGACATGTTTTGCAGGAAATCACATGGGTTTAGCACCTTTGTGGGTGATGGTGGTGATGATGGTGGAGAGGATGATGGTGATGGAGGAAGCATGTGTGAGGAAGCAGCAGGGAACGCTGTGGTCACAGGAATGACAGGAATAGAACACCAACTGGAGGGCAGACTTTGTTCCACGTCTTCATCAGTATGACCTAATCTAATCATTTCAGCAATCTTGACATTGGTCCTCATTTGTCAGGGGAGAAAACTCAGATAAAGAATAGTTGAGAAGCTGTCATATTCTAAGTACTAGAGCCAGAATTCGTCCCAGGGCACCCACCTACTTCCATGGTCACGATTTGTGACCTTAAACAAATACTGCTACTGACCCACCTTTTATCATCCACTCCTTCTTCTTGATTAATAATGCTCCAGTTTAACTCTAGTTAACTGCATTCCCAGTAAAAGCATCAGCCTTTCCAGACTCCCTTGCAGCTATGGGAGATCATGTGGTAAAAGTCTGGCTCTTATAAAGCTGGAGGAATTCTCACCTCTCTCTTTCCCTTCTTGCATGGGGAAAACTACCTGGAGGTATAGCGATCACAGGCTAAGACTCTGAAGGAGAACTACAGCAGCTCTGGTATCTGAGAGCCTTTGCTCACAACCTGAGCTGCCTGCTTTCAGAGTTTTTTGGAATAAGAAAAACCAAGGCCTGGCTGGGCAGGTGGGAGTCAGAGTCAAGGACTTGCTAATGCAAACAACATGGAACATCATTTCTTCCGTCAGCTACTGTAATTTGGGATGTCACTCGAAGGACCAGTTCTCGATCCTAAACTACACAACTATACAACTTCACTGCACAACTACAGGACCAACAACAGATTTTGGCTAAGGGTGAGTTCATTTTGTTATTTTTTTCTTCCCAACAATATAGGCATTCATGTAACCATTTCAGTTAAAAGGCAAAAAAAAAAAAAAAAAAATGCAAGAAAGGAAACAATCAGCAATTTTTTGCCATGAAAAGGAATATTATAGGCAACATCTAAGCCTAAGGCTCTCTCTGAATACTGAATCTTATTATTAGTGTGTTTAGTAGTTTGTGGTGACTGCTGTAACTGCTAGACTTACAGGGCCTAACACATTACAATTCTGCCTCCTGGTTCTGGCAATCAGAAGTGCAGAATTAATGTTGCTGGGCTAAACATGTAGGTAGAACTGGCTGGAGATGCGTCCTTAGCTTCTTGCAGCTTCTAGAAGCCACTGACATCTTGGTTTGTGGCTGCATGGCCACCCCTCCTAGTGCCAATGCCCTCGCACGGCCTTCCTTCCAAGGGCACACTTTGCTATGCTCCCCTCCGACGAAAAAGTTTATAGCTGCACTTAGAGACCACACAGATTGTCTGCATCGGTCTCCTTGCCTACAAACCCCTAACTTGACCACATTTGCAAAGTCTCTTTTGCAATGTGACATCCCCGAGTTCCTAGCGTTAGGACCTGAGTATAGGAGCCATGACTCCTGCTATTTGTTTACTCCATGCATTTGCTCCACAAGTTTTCACTGGAAAACAGGAATTGTGTCATTGATAAACAATGCTTTGTCCTTGCATCATATGCAAAAATGCCTTTTATAATATTCTGATAAGACTCCTGGTAAGCTAGACTTCCTCAGGTATCCTTAAAAATTCCGACAGGAAAAAAAAAAAAAAAAAGACAGGATGCAGCAACTGAAAATCAGAGTTGTTAGTGAATTCTAACTATCATCTGACAAAGACATAAAGGACAACTGTCCCAGGGAATACTGGAGAGACTCACCAAGGGATGAGGGAATGCTCAAGACAAAACCTGGAAGCTCACAATAAGGAGGAGCATGGGCTATTCACAAGCATACCACCCAAGTGGGGAACCCTGGGAATTGTGGCAAAGACGACACATGCAGGATTGTGGGAAGGACTGAGGTTTGCTGGTACTGATGGGAAGAAACAGGCTGGGAATTGTGGGTAGGAGTGTGGTGGGGATTGTGGGCAGGAGTGTGGTGGGAATTGTGGGTCGGAGTGTGGTGGGAATTGCGGGCAGGTGTGTAGGGGGAATTGTGGGCAGGAGTGGGGCTTACGGTGACATGTGGGAAGAAGCAGGGCTCACTGGGAACTGTGGAAAGACAATTTCTCAACACTTTGATCTAAGAATGTCCCCTCCTGGCCACAGACTGAAGAAGGAAGGCCAATGCACTGGAATAGCATAATAAACACAGCAAACAGCTGAAGCCATACAGGGAGCCGTCTTTGGGAAGGACGCCAAACCGAACTCCGCTGTAACTCAGGGGACCTCTGTGGATGCCACAGACAGGATTTTGAAATAGTTACTGGTACATGGGAAAGCAAATCTTCATGAGAACCCCAACCTCCTGACTAGTCGACACAACAATGCATGAAACCACTTCTGGAGCAAACTAGGTTCACCCTGCCAGAATCTTCTAGTGTAAAAATGCCCAGGGGGAGCATGGGTATTATTACCCACAACACTCGTCCCCAGAGCCTTCCTATCTCAAGCTTTCTTTTTTTGTCACTTAGCCCTATTTTTGGAAGAAAGAAGAAAAGCTAAACTTTTTTATTAACTGTAAATGCACTCAAGAAACACAAATATGAATTACTGGAAGATAATCACTTTTGAAGAGTTAAGTGCTAACACATAGACTCTTTACAGTCTATATATAAACACAGTTCGAACCAATTGTGGGTGTGTCAGCCACCGAGGAAGGCCCATGTGAGGGACATCTGTACTGGACCTGTTCCCAATCAATGGAAAACGATTCTTCTTGGTGGTCTGACCACTTAACTTAAACAAAAAGGCTTGAGCCAACCTCTATCAATGGGCCTTTCTTCCAACCAAAGGAAAAAAGGAAAAGAAACAAGGAGAACTGGCTACTGGTTACTGCAATGTTGTGGCACAGGGTTAATAATGATGGGTTTTAGGTCACTGGCAATTTCTCATTTCAAATTAACTTGAACCATCAAGCATGGGTCGTTTAATGTGGACTGTTTGGTGCCCACAGTGTCCCTTGGACACCCAAGTGGTGGGTGGGTGCCATTTTTCTGTCCTTGAGTCGAGGACAGAAAACCAGATAGGGCTTTCCATTCTTAACGAAATAAATTTTTAAAAAGAAGAAAAAGAAAAGAAAAGAGAAAGAAAAAAAAAAGGTAAAAATGCACAACAGTTCCTGTTTTGAGAGCCAAGAATCCCGGGCGAATGCACTTGGCTGGAACCCGGATGGGCTGGTGGTTTTGAATTGGTTCAGGGAATTGGAATTGATGATTTTTTTTTTTTTTTTTTACTTTTAGAACTTAGTGGGGAATTTTGAAATATCCCTGTGTCCTGAGAAGACAGCTATCTTTCCCCACGTTGCCCATAGCTTTTTCTCTTGTGTTTCTTTCCCTTCCAAATGCTCCCGTTCACCTGGAGGCTGGTGGCTTTGTTCCTCCTGGCTGTTGGGAACGGGAGCTACAGGACACCAGTTCACTTCTCTTTTTCTATTAAGAGTGTCTCCCTGGTCAACCAGGCTCACCGTCGCAACCGAAGGGTCCTACTTGCCAGAGGATAACCTTGCCTCCACAGACGAGAGACGCGAAGGACCGGAGAAGGAGCAGATGGTTAGAAGAGGACTACCAACCAGCTCTGTCCTCACAGAGGTCAGCCTGGGGGCCAAGAAGAGCTGAGAAAGCTTGGAGCTACCGAGATGGGAATTCAGATTCCCAACTGGGTGGGGCAGGCAGCTGGGCCTCACTGCCCAGTGCTGCTAAGTTATCTGCATGCTTAATGTGACAGGGAAGGAAAGGAGAGGGAGAGGGATAAAAACAAGAGGGAGGACAGAGTTCAAACAAGGACAATGGAAGTTAAGAAAAATGGGGCCTTTCTGGTATAGGTAGACAGGCACCCTGATTCCGCCTTGGTACAAGGGGACTTGGCAGAGTCATCGAAATCCTTTGTTTCTCATGTCTAAAAAAAAGGATCTGTTGAGGCCATTCCCACTGACCCATTGATGACACAGGCCTGACCTAAAATCAGAAGGCTACCCATGGTGACACTGTTTTTGAGTACAAAACAATGAGCACTTCCAGGGGTACAACGGGATATGTAAACTTGTGGACAGCTTCTACCATAAGGCTGCGCGCCTGTGCTATCTGCCCGGGTACACCGATGAGGGAGCGGAGACGCTGAGATTGGCAGTGATAATGGGCGAGGTGTGTGCTGGAGGAAAAGACACATCTATAAGCCTCGTCTCCTCAGGGCCGGCTTCTGGAGATGCTTTTCCCGTCGTTGTATTTCGGTGACAGGAGGAAAAAATGTTATCTTGATAGTAAAGGATTTAAATGTATTGCCTGGCTGAAACTGGTTACTGAATTGAAATTATAAAGTAATGAATCATTTCCTGAAAAAAAAAAAAAAGTCAGGCCATTAGTAATGCCACTGTGTGACGGACTACTTAGAGATGTCAGAAGCACAGGGTAGGGAGTAGAGGGAGGGAGGGTGGGGACGACTCTCTGGTAAATTATATCTAGATGTAGATACTTTGAAGAAGATGATAAATCTACGTTTGAAAGGGAAGAGAAGGTGGATCGTGCTTTGGGACCACGGAGAGAAAGGCTGGAGAGATGGCCCACTGTTGTAATGAGGGAGAGAGGGATAGGGAGGTGAGTCAGGCGGTAAAGCCTCTAATGCCGGCTTTGGAGGGTGGGTGCAGACAGGAGGAGTCTGAGTGCTGAAATGACGGGATCTGGGTTCTGTAAGAGAGGGGTTATCTCTAAGGCTACGTGGAGAGAGATAGCTCAAGAACCCTGCCCATGCACGGATGCACCCCCTACACACACATGCATGTGCACATACAATATATACACACACTCACATTCACACACTCACACAGGTGCCAAAAGAATAAAAAAGGAGGGGGGGTGAGAAGTACCCAAAGTCACAATGTGGCAATGACAGAAGCTAACGTTCCTGACCACTTACGTGTCCCGAGGACAGTGTTAAGCAGTTCACATGTGTTTTCTCACTTGGTCATTACAGACTCTGAGGCAGGAATCGGTATTAATTCCACATTTCTACATGAGCAAGCCAAGGCTTCTAAAGGTGGAGCAAACTGTCCAAAACCAATGCAAACAGCAGGGGGCTGAGTCAGAAAGGAAACCCAGATCTGCCTGAGCCTGAACTTCTGAGGTCCCATCCGCACCGCACTGGGGGAGGCAGTGTTCTGTATCACCCCTTCTGGAGAGACACTTCTCAGATCCAACGCTAGATCCTGGAGGCATTACAGGCCAGTCCCACAAGCCACTCATTACCAGCCCAGGAAGACGCCATCTTCCCCGGGACTCCCTAGGGCTTCTTTGTACGATTTCTGGGCCTTTCTAAGCATCGGATTTCGCTTTCTTCTAGGCTGTAAGAATAAGCATTGTGAGTTATGTAGCCTCGCTGCACAGTTCTCTACAGACACTCTGCCTAGTGATAGAAAAATAAGCTGTCCCGAGTCAGCCCAACAGACGCTGTCCATAGTGGAATGAGCTACATTTTGTAGAACTGAGCCTCTAGGAGTCATGAAGAAGGATTCATTGCATTGGTCAAAAACAAAAACAGAAGAAAACCCCGTGTATTCAGTCTATAATGTACATGTGTTGATCAAACTCCAGCAGTCTACTTGAAATTGTCCTACTGTCTCTAAAGAGGAAACTAAAAGACATATTGGGGGGGGTATTGAATGGAAATTACTCCTTAATATGGTTCTACACTGACAGACTTACCACATTTTTTCCAAATTATCTACCCAGAGTCACGGGGGCCCCCCCGCTGCTGGCAGGCTCCCTATGCGAAGTCGTAATTAGCAGAAAATGGAAAAATTCAAGAAAGATGGGGCCATGAAGGAGGGTTCAGGGACCGAGGGCAACTGTTGATCCAGGAGAAGATCAAAGCCGGGTAGAAACCATTCCTGGGTTTACACAGCTGTGTGCTCCACGCAGGAGCTCTAAAACAAACACAGCCAGGACCTGGAGGGGGCCCAGTCTTGTGATAGGGTGTATGTGGGTGTCAACGAATCCCCAGGACATCAAGTGACCCCAGGGGCTGGAGGCCACCTCACTGCAGAGCTGGAAAGCCAAACTGGTGCTTCCCTCCCCTCCCCCAATCCAGAACTTATCTTTATTGAGGCAATTTCTTTTCTTTTCTTTTTTTTTTTTTTTACTAATCCGGCCTTCTGCGAGCATAATGAGGAGGAGGGTCATTAACCGATATACAAGAAAGCTGTGGAGTTTCATAAACACGACCCGAGAAACGTGAATTGGTCAGAGCTTAATAATCTGAGAACGGGAAGCTGGCAGCTCCAGCTTGTCCGATTGAGTTGCTGTGTATGGCAAGCCGGGTGAGACATAACTCCTTTAGGTACATAAATCCCTAAACTCAATAACAACAAAGCCATATGTTACTGTGTGTTCGTGGGTATGAATTGCTGCATGAGGAGAAAACACAACAGCAGCTCCCGCCATCATTTGGATTCATTAAAAATAAAACCATCTCATAAGCCTGCAAATGTTGATTTTTATTTTATTTTATTTTATTCTTGTATTATACAACTTTCATATTTCCCCAGTGTATGGAAGTATAATGTCTTTACATGGTTGTTCTCAATGTTTTGAACTTGATATACATGCAATATTAGGAAATGAAAATTATGTATATAAATATATATGTATATACACGTGCATATATGAACTCTGTGGTTCATGTATTAGAAAACAATATGTTTTGCTCATTAAAGGCGCCAATATAAATGCTATAAACCATGAAATTACCTTTGAGCCCTTCCTGAAATAACCAGTTCACAAACAAATGATCCATGCAGAAAGTCAAAGGGGAGATTACAATAAGACTGAGTCACATTTTCATTTCAGAATTGTTTTTAATATAAAAAGGCATTATTGCCGCAAAAGCAACATCTGGGGCAGGTATGTGCAATTTGTGGAGAAAATATCAAACGGTACAGGCTGAGAATATAAGGTCAAAGGGGGGGCTCTACATGTTCTCCAAATGGGATACAGAACTCACATTTACAACACATTATCCCAATAAAAGAAATTTACTTTTGGTTTTTCCCAGTTCCAGAAAGCCAGCGCAAAGGCAGTGGCAGCCAAAGCGCTTCACTAAAGTAAGCTTGATGGTTTTCATGTTCTAAAAATAAGGCCCTAACATAGTGATGACCGGCAGACACTGTGGACAGAAGGGAACTCACCCCACAACTGAGCATGCTCAAACCGAGGCTGGCAAAGCCTTTTAGAGCCTTTTGTGCATGGTGGTCCCCAGACAAACATCATCAACACCATCTGGGAATCTAAGAATGTGGAGCGTTGGCTCCCATTCTTGAAGTCTCGAAATCAAAGGCTCTGGGATGGCGTCCTGTGATGTGTCTTCTAAAAGGTCCTCAGGATGCGGTTGGTGATATGCTCTCTCTTGAGAACACGGGCTGCGCACAGACATCAGCACTGAAGATAACGAAGAGCTCTCCTCTGAGACCCCCAAGGAGCCCCCACAGATCCTTCGACCTGTTTCTAAAGTCATGGACCCCGCCCCCGCTCTCTTGCAAAGCACAATCTACAGAAGCTAAGGCTTTGTGCACATCTGCTCAGACTGAGCTGCGCCACGCTTTCTGCCCTAACATACACAAACAGCAAAGCTTGACTACACAAGCTCAGCTGACGTTGGCAGCATTGAAAGGCAGAAGCCAAGGTCACAAGACACAAGAGCAGTTATGAGACGGGAGGCGTCCAGACCTTGGAGCAGGGTGTCCTGCAACTGCTGAGGCTCCCTGTGTGAGCCCCCGGTGGACGTCTACATGTCTACTTTGTCCAGACCCTGTTGGCAACTCATTCATGCACCCATCCATTTGTAAGAAACACCGACTTAGCGCTTTCTTCTCCCTCCTTCAATTTCTTCTCTCCTTCCTGTCTTCCTTACTCTGGCCCCCATCTTGGAACAATAATGCTACGTCACACTCTCCCCAACAGCAGAATATTATCAGTCTTACGAGTGAATATTAGCATGTGCACTTGATTGCTGCATTTCACCACCATTGTATGAGGCGCACCGTCTAGCGAGAGTCATACGCACAAGAAATCATTTTAATTCACTGGGTTTGGTGTAAAATAGAACTCTCCATTAAGAAGACTAAGATGACTCAGAAACTTATTTTTCTTACATTCTTGGTGGGAAGGAGTCATAGGCACAATAAACCCAAGCCCTGCAGAACAAGTGAGAACCAGTGATATAAGAACGGGGTGGGAGGGGGGGTCGGGAAAGCTGGGACTCCAGAGATGGCTCGGGGTAAAGTGTTTGCCATGTGTGCAAGCATCAGGACCAGCGTTTGATCCCTATAATCCATGGGAGAAGGCTGGCACTGTTACTCACTATTCTCATCCCAGCACTGGAAAGGTGGTAGCAGATAGATCCTTGGCATTTGCTGGCTAGCCTCTCTAGCTAAACTGGTTGAGTCCTGGGTTCCAAGGAAGAACCCTGTCTCAGACAACAAGGCAGCCAAAAGTTTAGGGAAGATACCTGACGTTGACCTGTAGCCTCCACACGTGTGCACACATATACACCTCCCCAAACATAAAAACATATACATACACCTAGACGTAATGCACACACATAGCATCAGCATACAAAGAAAGAAGGTAAGATCCAGGCAGGAGCAAGTCATGAGGCTTGAGGGCACTGGTTCACCAACTGCCAATTTCTCTCCAGCAAGAACCATGCATCAGTGCCTCCATGTCTCTACCTCAGCTCTGGGCTTGGCTAGAGCTGCTGAGTCGGGGCCGGCAAAGATTAAACTGGACAGGCCGTCAGGAGGTCAGTTCTCCATGCGGTAGTGTACTTAAAGCTGAAGAAATGGAGGTGGCCCTCCAGGGGATCAGCAGCAGAGGGAAGGCTAAGGAAAATGGAGGGATAAGCCTATGCAGGAAGCAAATGCTAAGATCCCAAGAAAGGCTGTGAACCGTGTGCTGGGCAAGAGCGGGGATTTGACCATGGGTCTGTCTCTTTCTTCTACAACTCACGCTGGGGTTGAATCACTACTATGAGATAACAAGAAGGGGAAACTATCATTCCACTGATATATCGAGGTAGGGATTTGGGTGGGGGTAATGAGTAGCTAAGTCATCAAGGTAGAGTCCCGATCACTGAATGTTAGTGGATTTATAATGAGAAGGGGCACTTCCCCATTCCTGACTATGGTGGGCCATGTGATCCCTTGAAACCCGGGAGGAAGGCCCCTGTCAGATGCTGCTCAATCCTGAACTAGAACTATGAGCCGAAATAAGCTTCCTTATCTTTACCCTTTACCAGGTCTGCAGGATGGGCCTAATTAGCAACAGAGAATAGGCTGAACCAGAAAGTCCTGCGGGAACACAACCGGGAGGAGGTGGCGAAAGAATTGAGGAGAGCAGGTTGGAACCCAGTAGCAAAGGCTGGCCCTTCTCCACCAGCCAGGACAGTGGCAGAACAACCAATCACACACATACTGGCCTGCTTTCTTAGAGCAGACATCAGACCCGTGCAGCTTACAGCAACCAGGCAGGAGGGAGAAGGGACGAAGGAAAGAAGGGATCACAGGAAACCTAGACAAATGGTGCCAGGTTATCAGAGGGGAAGGCTAAGGAGAGAGGGCCATTGCTCCACGCTTCTGTACGGGTGAGACTTGGGCTCAGTTACAAAAGGCGCCAGGAGGGAGAGCAAACATAAGAAACCTTCTATGCCTCCATCTGCAGTTGGAGAGAGAGTCAGTGTCTCCCTCTTTCACAGCAACGCCGGGAGGTGGGCAAGAGATCCCTATTGCCTAGCTAAGTTGACCAGTGACTCTGTACCTCCTGGGTTGACCCGTCGCTGGGAAGCCAGAGCGCACCTCCAGAGCCACACCAGCAGATTGGGGTCAAGATGGTGAGGGCCTGTGTCATTAGTTAGACATGGGAGGCTATCAGGCAGGTCCTGATGGGGACATGTCCACCTAGTGGGTTATCCACCAGGTCCTGAAACTTCCCCCGGACGGACGAAACGCATACCTATGGTCTAGATCACTCACTGCCATGGAGACTCAGATTTGGGATCCTCTAGCCCAGCCTTGAATACTTTACAAAGTATTTGAATGTCACACTCCTTTAACTCTACAACCCCTCCCATCCCCTTCCCTTCTCCCCTCCTCCCCCTCTCCCCTGCCCCATCAATCTGGAAATGTTAGAGTGTTCTAAACACCTCAAGGCAAGGCCAGCACTTATACTGCATGGAATGTCCTGTCTTTCTGAAAGGAGCCATATTGGCTCAATCATGTAAATACATTTGAAGAGAGCCTTTTATTTTCCTTTTCATTTCTCTTAAAAAAATAAATAAAACATAATTTTTCAAATAAATCATAATTTAAAGCATTTCCAGGTCCAAAAGATAATTATTTGGACCACATAAATACCACATGTGGGTGGAGAGGGGATTTCATGCATAGCGATAAAAAAAAAAAATACTTGGATCTGTTATTTTCTTAAAATTGCTGTGTTGTTACCATTTTTATTGAGTTCATTAAAAGACCATAAAAATCAATTCAAACATGTTTGCAAACAGATTTCCGAATTTCCTGACAACAGTCTTCGGTTGTTAGGGCAAAGATAAGATGACAGATGTCTCTGTTCCTACAGCTTTTGTGTTCCCATTCATTCATTCATTCATTTATTCATTCTTCTTCCAGCCAGTCTACATTCCCCTCTGTAGGCCAAGCCTCAAGGCAGGGGCCGTCTCCATCCTCAGGGCATGATCAGCGTAGTGATGGGAAGAAACTGAGGGGCACTGGTTACACCCGTGGGTGGCGTGGGTGGCGAGTTTTGTATATAAAAGATTAGACCGTTATCTTTCAGCCTGGAAAGACATAATGCCTCGGCTGGAACTCCTGGCCTCTGCTGCTGCAGTCTGAAAACAGCTGGGTAAGCAACAAGGAAAAGGACAAACGGAGCTGTGTTCCAAACAAACTTTCCTTCCCGGACAATCGCACTTGAAATTCACATGTCGTCATGTGACATGAAACAGTTTTCTGCTTTGAATTTTTTTTTCAAATATTGAAAAATGCAAATTACAAAAAAAAAAGTGGAGCTTGGGGTATAAGGTGAGAAAAGTGCTTGCCTAGCACACATGGTCTTGGGTTGGATCTTCGGTATTGCATTCATCAGCATGGGGGTGAACATCAGAAACACCAGCAGTAGGGAGAGAGAGGCAGGCGTGTCAAGAGTTCAAGGCCAACTTCAGCTATAGGAAATTCTGAGGCCAGCCTAGGCTATCTGATAGAAACCCCATTTCAAAAAAAAGGAAAAAAAAAAAACCAGGCCAATTATAAGTAAAATTAAATTTTAAAAGGGGGATTCCCAGAACCTAATCTAGGCTGTTATACAAGGAAAAATGCACTGTCTCCTGGTCATCAGTAAGTATGCAGACAGGACAATGTTGGGACTATGGGCCTGAAATCAGTCCCCAGGGTTTCTTCCCCTGCCCATTTCTTTGGTGACTTTCCCTGGAAACTCGCTTCCATCTTGACAAAGCACTAGTTTTGCTTTGTTGTTATTAAAAACAACAACAACGACAACGACGACGACAACCACAGTTGTATAACTTTGATGAAAAGCTAAACCAGTGCTTTCCAAAAATTCAAAGAAGTGGCAGCCCATAGTCTGAAACCCCGGTATCCAACCAGAAGGCAGATTTCACGGTCAGCTTCTAAAACTCTCCAGGCAGCCATCTTAGGTGGGGATGAAAGGAAATCCCTGTTTCAGTCCCAGGCCCCTTATCCTGACTCCAATGCTCAATGACAGCCACCAGCCACCTCTGTCACGATGAGAGAAACACAACTTAATCCATTTGAACGGCCTTCCGTGGGCCACTGTTCAAGCACGTGAAGGTTCTAATAGAATTATGGTACATGTTCAGCTGATCATCTGCAAACGTGCTGCTTATCTGTAAGAGGCCAACCCCGTGAGGCAAGGGGAAAATAACACTGTGCTCCTGCCCTTACGCGAAAGATACACACAGAATGAGAACAGGGATCAGGGGAAAGGCGGAAGTAAGGACTTCATCCGGTGTTTCTAAAGACGTCAGATTAAAATGCGCTGTCTTAGCTCCCTGAATATTTACCTGACGACTGAAGATTGAATTCCTAGCAACTATTGACAAATATCACCTGGATGAGAGAGACAGAGAGCGAGAGAGTGAGCAAGAGAGACACAGATAGAGAGACAGACACGGAGCGAGAGAGACAGAGAGAAACAGACGGAAGCAGAGACACAGGGAGACAGAGACAGAGTGAAAGAGACAGGAAGAAACAGAGAGACAGAGAGACAGACACATGCACAGAGAGAGAGAGAGACAGACAGACAGGGAGGGAGAAAGACACACACACACACAAACAAACAGAGAGGGAGGGAGACAGACAGATACACACATATACAGAGGGAGAGAGGGAGAAAGAGAGACAGAGAGAGAGACAGAGGGGAGAGAAAAAGAGCAAGAGACAGAGAGAAACAGAAACAGAGACAGACAGAGACACACACACAGACAAACAGCAGGAGATAAAGACACAGACACACACACACACACACACACACACACACAGAGAGAGAGAGAGAGAGAGAGAGAGAGAGAGAGAGAGAGAGAGGAGAGAGAGAGAGAGAGGAAAGGAGGGAGAGATCCAGAGAGAGGTTCTGAGTATCTGGTACCTCTCACCTGGCCTAATCCCTAGTTCAAAGTGGACAGACTAGTAATATTTGTCAGCCCTTTGGAAGCTTCTCGGTGGTTTAGAAACTTCTCCATGCCCCTTGCATCTCTAAATGTCTTTAACAGTTTGGGAAAAATTAAACTTGGCCTTAGTGACTGACCAGCATAACAATTCTCATAACTCCCCCCATCTAAAGAATTAAAAGAAGAAAAAAAAACCTCATCATACGATTTCTATATATACAATTTGTGCTGCTGTAGAAGCATATTTTGAAAAGTGCTCCCTAAATAATTAACCTATTCCTTTTACCATACTTCCTATATTACAGAAGTCATTTTCCCACCAAGAATCAATAAGTCTTTCCTCCTGTCAGTCATTTTTCTCCATTTAACGGAATGGACGAAAGTCCGACACGGCAAGTTACATTACCTTTGAATTATGTGCGTAATTTAAAATTCAAAGTACTGCGCTAAGGAGCTTTTTAGACTGACCACTCTGCACGCGCTCCATAAATATGGCCCCTCAGACCCTTCTGACAGATTTACCGAACAACACAAGTTAGAGCGAGGGGGCCCGAGACGAGAGCCCTCCGGTAAAGCTTCCTGGGTCACGCTGCGGCAGGAGCAATCATCTCTCGGAGGTAGCACAAAGCAGGCTGACATCCATCACTCACCAGGAAATGAAGCTGCCTTTCCAGATTAATGAGAGAGCCACTCTAGAGCGGCTGAGCTTTAATTACAAATAAACTCGTGGGTAGATATTTACATGTCCACGAACTCGGGGGCCCGCAAGGCCAATGAGGCTTTGTTTGGTCAAATCTGGGACCTTTGAGAAAACTTTAGGGGTAGACACCCACGAGGAGGGCTGTGCTGTGCTGTGCTGTGCTGTGTGCGAGATCCTTCAGTTAGTGCAACACACACAAGGGGGGAAAGAATACAGAGAGATGAAAATGTATAAATGGGCCATCGAGGCGATTCCCTGTTACAAATTTAATAAAGCGATGTTTATAACCTGGCACTGAATCCGTGAGCTGATGTCCTGGGGATTATAAATGAAACACAGCTGACCTCATTCTTCAGGGAAAGAAAATAAAGTGACGACTGGAAATGTCACCAAGTTTTCTTAAGTCTGGGGTGGGGCGACTCGCACTCTGGCTGGTAGAATTAGAAAAAAAAAAAAAAAAAAGAAAAGGAAAGGAAAAAAAGAAAAAAAAAACACCTGCCAAGTGGAAGTGGAAATCATCTCTCTGTGTATAATCTGTAATATTTTACCCGGGGCTTTGGCGAAAGTATCACATGATTCTAGCTGGCAAAAGAGAAAGCGATTTTTTTGTGAGGATGAGCTCTCAAGTAGTGTTAGTAAGAAAACAGCAACACCAACAGGGACTTCATTGCAGAACTATGATCTGCATTGCAAAGTCTGGGCCTCTTTCCCTGACCTTCGCTCAGGAAGTAACTTGTTTCTTTGGGAAAGCATTGCCCTCCCACCCCACACCACCCCCCCCCCAGAGGAAGGTTTCTCAGACTCGCAAGTAAGTCACCACTCTGTTCCTTCCCTCTGACCCACCATCCACTCAGGACCCCACCCCCCACCGCCCGTTTTTCCCCCTTTTCCTCAGTAGTAATTCATTGAAATAAATGTGTAGATCCCTGCTGTGAAAGCATTTTACAGGCTCCCCTCTCCTGAACCGCTTTAGGGTGTGCCTTCTTGAGTTCTCCAAAACCTACTTTTCTTTGCAGAGGTTTAATTTTTTTTGCCAAGTTAGCATCTTGAAAACAAATCTGTCTCTCTCTCTCTCTCTCTCTCTCTCTCTCTCTCTCTCTCTCTCTCACACACACACACACACACACACACACACACACACACAGACACACACACACACACACACACACAGAGGAAAATAGGAAAAGCACTGACTCTCAGGCATTCACTTTTAACAATGACTGCATTCCAAAGCTAGGAAGAAACACAGTGACGAAGGTTCCGCTGCCTGGTGGCACAGCTGTCCTTCCCACTCTGCGGCAGCCTGTGCCCTGACTCTCCCTGCCAGCCTGCAGGCATGCCTCCTCTTCCTTTAGAGTTGCTGAGAAAAAGCAGAGCCTTCCTGCTGGGCATTACTTCTGCATGGCAACATTGTATAATCTCAAGCACCGATCGGCAACATTGTATAATCTCAAGCACCATCGCCCAAAGATAGTTTTCTTTTTGCTCTTCCAATTCTTGACATGATAATTGTTTCTCTAAATTTGTCTGAATTTTATCCCCAATTTGGAGAATGTAGCAGCCCTTACCTATGTGACAGATACTTAAATATAAATGAGTCTATTCAAGTAAGGGTGTACAGATGGGATCTAATACCTCTTGATTCCAATGGTCAGTTCATATAGAAGAAGGAACACAAAAAGGAAAGATATTTTCTGGATTAGTTTGTTCTAAGGGGGTTACTCGTAGGAAACATGAACTTGACACAAAGGGGGGGGTGTTACATTTATATTGGGCCCCTCTAGAGCATAAAGGAGCAAAAGCCCACCATGCAGCAGGTACAACACAATTCTAACAAAAGACCGGTACGGAACATATTCCTCTTTGCAGAGAAAACTGCATCGTAGCTTGGCTCGCTCATTCGGCACAAACTGCATTAAAACAAAAGTCACAACCACAATCACAACAAAACCAGAACCACCTACATCAAACTAGGACATCATTTCTGATACTTATAAAGCACGACTCTTGTCAAAGCCTCTGCAGTATCCGTCCCAGGCGTGGTAATGAATTTCCTATATGTACCTGCTGTTGAAGCAGAGGGGGAAAAAAAAAGTAAAACTCATAAATAATTCAACACACTGTCTCCTGCCAACCGATCATATATTGTCCGTGTTTCACCTGCCATATTAAATAAAAATTAAAAACTGTTTACTCTTTCCATTAAAAAAAAAAACAGGGAGTAATTAGAGGTGACCACACAAAGTATATAGGATGGGGAAGTAATAGCTCTATATGATATGTACTATATTATATATGTTAAATTGCAGAGTGAAAATAGTCACTAAGAATAGCTGTATCAACAGGGAAAATTAGTTGTCTTAAGGGAAATTATTATTGCAAATATTTCCCGAACTGCTTTATTATGGGTGGGAGATTAAAAAGGGAGAGTTAGGGGTTCAAATTTAGGGAAAGTAGGCTACTTTGATGCCCTCCTGCAGGCATATTAAAAGCCAACCAGCACTAGACCCTTCATTCCTTTGAAGGTAAATGTGACTCCACTGACCATAGTCACTTTTTCTAAAAAATTAGAGAACAGATCCAACACCCAGTCCTATCGAATTATACGGAAAAAGTTATCAAAAAGAAGCCCTCTTGCTTGAAGGTCTGATTGAGCTGGTTTCAAAAGTTGGGTGCCGTGGGGGCTTCCTTGCTCCTGTGACTGCTTGGGGACCTTGGCAGGTCATGGGAAGGGAGAGCACCTTCAGAGTCCTTAAATTACTACCGATACGGAATGGAAAATGGCCATCTGAGGTAAGAGTCAAGGGATGCCTGCAGAGGAACAGCAGACTGCTACTGTGTCCAAGGGGGACAGAGCTGCCCGTGTGAACTGTCTCTCTAAACTACAGCCAGAAGAAGTTTACACTGCTTTGTGGATGCAGAAGATGGAGATGTCGGCTTGACTTCAAAGACTTAGAAATAGGCTGACACCTGGTCAGAGGCCAGAGGTCAGGCTCCAAACCCTGACACTGGCAGGGACATTAGGCTGGATGACAGCTCATCAGTCAGCTCTTTAACCGGTTAAAGACACCTGTGATCACAGCACTCTGGAGGCTGAAGCAGGCGGATTGCTGTGAGTTCAAGCAAGCAGGGGCTGCATAGTAAGATACTGTTTCAAGAAGCAAAGGAGAAACCTTCCAGAGAAAAACCGTTAACAACTCCAGCAGAAAAGTCTGTGGCATCAAGTCTAGCTCAGGCATGCAGAGACCTGTTTGATTTTACTTAAAGGGCTCCCAGCCAGTCCCACATGGTTATTAAAATTGCACACTTTTCTTTCCTCTTCCTTCTTTCCTTCCTTCCTTTTTCTTCTTCTTTTCCTCCTCCTCCTCTCCCTTCTCCTTCTTCTTTTAGAATGGATGCCAAAGTCAGGGTGGCCACATCCTGTCCTATTAACATTATCAAAGGATGGATCCCTGTTTACTCCCAGGAGAAAAGTCAGAGCGCGACCCCCATGTGGCAGTGGCGGAGTTCAGGAACCTGGTAGTGACATGGACCAGTGATAGACGAGGCCGTACTAGTTTCAAACATAATAAAATGAATGAGTGAATGAATGAATGAATGAATGAATAGATAAATAAATAGATATATAGATAGATTGATAAATAAATAGATAAATAAATAAATAAGAACAGAAGCGCTTATGAAAGTAACGTACGTCAAGGCAGCCGACTGCGATAAATTTGGCTTTCCTTCGGTAGCTACTGGATAATAATAGGATGGTCTCATTGGTGGAGTTGTTCCCTGGTCTGTCTGTCTCTCTCTCTCTCTCTCTCTCTCTCTCTCTCTCTCTCTCTCTCTCTTTATTATCTTCTGTTGGTTGCTTTTAGTTTTAAAAGTCCGTGCAAATACGCTGCTTATAAATCATGCCAGAAATGTGTGTATTATTTCATTTGGGGGTAAGAATCAAGTTCTAGAAGGCAATGCTCACATTTTACTTAATTACCAAACAAAGACATAATGGACTATTTTTCTGTATTCACAGGAGACAGAAGGACTGTCAGTTTGATTGCCCGTTAAGGTTTCGGTGAATCACAACGTTATTAAGCTTTTAAATCAGAGGATCGGTTTCTTCCGCTAAGTCTAACGGTACTAGAAAGTAAGAAGGGGGGGGGGGGAAACACCTCATCTGGGGCCGTAATATTTGCTGAAAAAAAAAAACCCACTTCAAAACATTAATCAAATTTTTCGCCTACTGGGCGACCATATGGCAAAGCAGCACGTGAATCTCGCAAACTTGCTGATCTCCTGTAACCGGGTGCAATTAATTACGCTGGCTGCATCCATCTCTTGGATTTTCGCCTTGTGAGAAAAAAAAAAAGTATTTATTGTAACAGCTTTTACAAAACAAGGGAATGAAAACCTCAATTGATTAATGAGAGGAATGGAAATATTTCCGTTAGCAGATTTAAAAAAAAAAAAAAAAGAATAAGGATTAATACTGTGGATGGAAAGGAGACTGAACGAAGCTCACTGTGAGGTGGGTTTTTTTTTTTACCCCCCCCCAAAAGGTGGAGAAAGAGTGGGCTGAGAAGGTACTCGGAGCTCTGACATGCATAATTCACTAGCAGGCTTTGGGTCGCAAGTAATAAAGGCTTAAACTGGTGAAGTAATAAAGAGGTTGGCTTTACAAGATACTATCCTGGGAGACAGAAAAGCTTGTTCTTTGATTTGAAAACACAGATATTAAAGACTCAGTGGGTGAGGAACAGGACAGCCCTGACAAAGAAGGCAAAGGAAAGAGCTCTTAAAGTAAGCAGCCCACTCCGTCCTCCCGCTCTCCAGGCCTGGAGGCTGCGCACATCTGGGCAGATTACGGTTTTAGGACGGCTCCATCTAAACATGTGTCCTGGGGTGTGTTAGGACTGTCCTCGCCTACCAAAGCAGGGTGCGAACACAGTTTGAATGGAACCCTTTCGCCGTGGTATTTAGACTGTGAGCTGGACAGTCAGATCCACTTCAATATGTCACTGAGGTCATGGTCCTTCCCTCGCAGACGACTGATGGACCCCAGGCTGGGGGTCTATAGGCAAGCAGGAGCGGTGGCCCCTTGTCTCCTTCCAAACCTGCTCCCTTTCTCAGAACACCCAACCAGGGTAGACATTTCTGACCTTGTCTCCCCAGCATTCTTAGCGCTGGAGGATTAATTCCACATTCTTTAAAAGAGTTAGCCCAGGAGGCTGGGTTTAAAATTCCAGTAAATACTACCTAGAGAAAATAAACCGAATACTAATTTCAACAGAATTATACATATTTGCAAGATTGAGGACTGGATCTCATTTGCAACCAATGAAGAAAAAAATACTAGGGCGAAGCTTGGTGATTCGAGTTACAGGCTGACTTTTCTCTGCAGTGCCTCCTGCAATTAGACGTGTGCCAGGAAATTGTGGGGAGGGCCTGTCTTTTGTTTTCCTACAGATGTGAGTGTTTGTTCCGGTACACTCGGGGACACTTGTGTGTTTGTGTGTGTGTGTTGGGGGGAGGGGGGCAAAGGGACAATGTCTGACATCACCCTCAGGAATCCCATCTGCCTGTTAATATAGGATTTCTTATTGGCCTGGAGCTCACTAGTGAGTCTAGACGGCCGGGAGTGGGAAGCCCAAGGGATTCTTCCTTTTCTGTCTCTCCAGCTCCGGAATTACAAAACACATGCCAGCGCTCTCCCCCAAACTTCTTATGTGAGCCCTGGGGATCGAACTCATGTCTTAACGCTTGCATGGCAAACATTTTACCTTCTGATCTCTCTCTCCAACACCTGCAAACGACTTTTGATAAGATCTCATTATTATTTATTAATGGATACATAGTATACACGTGGCCAATGTGAGTTTTTTTTTTTTTTTGAAGTAGACTTTGTGTTGGTTGGTGGTCGCTTGGTTGAGAGATGAAACCGTGAATCACCTGAACTCACTGGGCGCCCGAACAGAGCAGTTAACGTGTTAGAGGACACTGCTTAGCAAGCAGTATTTAGAATCGCGGTATTTCATTCGAGCAACCCGTCCCGTACAGGATGTATGTTTATGTTAACACTGGTGTTTGGAAATACTGTCAGAGGAGAAAGAATCGCGGGGAACGTTAAGGTAGCAGGCGTATCCAAGCGGCTAAGAGAAGTAAAAGCCACGAGGGATGGCTTTCCAAGAGCTCGCTGAGGTAGGGGAATGGCACACTGGTTGGCCGGCCTGCAGCACGAGCATGAGAGCCTGAGCCTGTACCCAGCAGGACAGCCGTGGGAGGTGGTACACATCGACCGTCCGTCCCAGCACGGAGGGGAGCAGAGGAGCAGAGGATGGGAACAGGAGCGTCCCTGGAGCCTGGTGCCCAGCTAGGCTAGCCACGGAGATGAGTTCCAGGTCAGGAAAGTCTCAGTCGGACCATAGATAGGTAGATAGATACATAGATAGATAGATAGATAGATAGATAGATAGATACATAGATAGATAGATACATAGATACATAGATACATAGGTAGGGATTGATATAGATAGATAGATAGATAGATAGATAGATAGATACATAGATAGATAGATAGGTAGATACATAGATAGATAGATAGATAGATAGATAGATAGATAGATAGATACGTAGATAGGTAGGGATTGATATAGATAGGTAGGTAGGTAGATAGATAGATAGATAGATAGATAGATAGATAGGTAGATAGATAGGTAGGGATTGAGATAGATAGATAGATAGATAGATAGATAGATAGATAGATAGATAGATAGATAGAATAAAAAATAGAGTGCAGAAAGATTAAGAAACTTGATGTCAACCTGTAGCCTTTATATGTATGGCCCCACACGAGCACATTCAATTGAACATGTACACAACACACACACACACACACACACACACACACACACACAAAGACACACATGCACATATGTACACCAAATAATAGTAAAGCGAACATCTTTTAACCATGATCCTTTAAGCATGAGAGTCACTTTAGAATCAAAGAAGACGCTGTTCTGAAGAAACTACTGACCATGGAAATGTGCAAGAAAGCTACCCTGAAGGAAGTCCTTGGCTTCTTAAAACAAAGAATAAACAAAATGACCAAAGGGAAGAGGGCCAGCTGACTCCATGGACTGGTGACCCTAGAACACACACCTCCACACAACACAGCACCCCTCTGATGATTCTCCAGGCTCCACCTACACACAAGGGTTATTGGCTTAAAAGTTTAAAGAGCTAACAAAATGTTTTAACGAGATACAAATCTCAGAGATCATTAATCAATATGCTCAATGTTATTTGCGATAATTCATCATGACGTGATATTAATGGGTTACTGTACCCTTCAGAGGTGAGATTAATGCAAATGAGCTGCCACAATTAACTTTACTGCTCCCAACTCCCAGGAATGGACAGATGATTATAAATGACAACTATATGTCAATTACAATATCCAATAAAGTGAGGCTTGGAGAACAATCTATCTCCGTTTATTGCACTTCCTTGACGTGGCTGCATTCAGTGAAGCCCACTGTTGTCTCTGTGTAACCGTTGCTTGGGGAGGGCAAAGGGACTTTTCCTTTTCACTCTTTCAGTACGGTTAAAAAAAAAAAAAAAAAGTGCTTCCAAAATGTCCAGGTAACTGCAGTTTTCTAGAGGAGGAGCGCCACGGGAAACCAGGAATAAATGCCTTAACAGCCGCATGTGTTTTAGAGAAAATGGTATAACATTTCGAAGCCGGAGCAGCCGGGCCAGCAAGGAAACCACCTACCCAGCTGTGCATAATATATTTACTCAATTACGAAGGAAGATGTTAGCCCGGCATCCTGGATAGCCTTGCTTGCGTTTCACTAAACTGAAACTTAACTTGAGGATCACCACGGGAGGAAGCAGGTCAGACGGCAGAAAGCGAGCCTGAGAAGGTTGCAGCAGGAGGCACCTGATATCAGCTTGCATGCCTGTGCTGGGGTTGAGGGGTGGGGTGGCCCTGTGGAATGCTGGGTGCAAGACCTGACTACGGAGTGGTTTTTTTCACGAAGGCTTTATTCCTCTCTGCATGGAGGAACTCTTTGAGAGAAGCTTCTGGGTGAAGGTGAGCACACAGTAGGACCACCTTCTCACCCTGGACCCTTTCTCTCAGCAGAGCTACCCAGCCCCGTAGACATCAGCTATAAATGAGGTATGAATACATGTTTCTACCTGCCCACCTCTCCCCTATCCCTCAGGGATGTCTCCCATATAGCCCCACCCCCTCCCTGGCAGACGTTCACCAATCACGGACTGCCTGCCATCAGCTCAGCCTTGTCTCAGGCAGAGCCAACTGGGTAGCATCACTTGGCCCTCCAGGAGCTCTTGTTGGGGTCAGACCAAAGCTAACCTTCAGTGGAAGCCACATTCTTGTCGGGAGCTCTCCTGCTCTGTGGCCTGTCTGTCTTCCCCTTAGGAAGGCAACCCCACCCAGAGCACAGGGGAGCAGCCTGGGTCTCTGTTTCTAGGAACAGAACTGAGAACAGGTATCAAAAAGCATGCTAGCAGGAAAATGCTATGTGTAGTGTGCCTCAGAAAGTGGCCCTTTCTTTGCAGGCCACTGGTGACACAAATTCACCAAGCTCCGGACAACCACACCGGGATTTCCTTCTATCCTCAGAGACACCTCACAAGATGCAAAGCAGGGTGAACTTCAGGGAGGAGAGCACTGTGGATGGGGAAGCCACAGGTTTGTCTGCGATCTTTCCTGAGGTGCTCGGTTATGCGAGCCAAGATGTCGCTGTCCCAGTAGGGAACAGAGACTCCCAGCTCTGTGTACAAAGGGGGCATTAACACCAGCCTACATATGGGACACTATTACCTGGGTCATAGCTGGTGATTCAGGGGGGGTCTCTGCCCAATCAAAAAAGGCCAAGCATGGTTGTCTCTGAGCCTTTTGTACCAGGAGCCATTGGGAAAAGAGCTCATTGTTACAAGGGCTGCTGTCTTAGTCACCTTTAATTACATGCAAACAATGAAGCAAACAGTGCAATCGAGGAAGGATTTATTTTGGCTCACGGTTTCAGAGGTCTTTGTCCAGGGATGGGAGGCTCTGTTGATTCTGAACCTGTCTGTGGTTCGGCAAGGAGCATGCTATAGGAGCTTAAGCGGGGGGGGGGGGGGAGGGGGGCACTGGAAGGGGCCAGCTATCAGACAGAACCTTCATAGGGGCCAGCTATCAGACAGAACCTTCATGCAGTATTCCAGCACATCCTATTCTCACCGAGCAACCCCCACCTCCTGACGATCTAATGCATCAAGGAATCCATCTGTGGATTAAAACATCGATGATGTTAGCATTTCAGGGTGCAGCCATCTCTCAATAGCACAGGGGGCCCACGCAGCAGATGACTTTCGGACAGCTGTGTCATAAGCAAACATTAACTCTTGCTAAGCTGAGAAAGGTCTGACGTCAGTCGCCATCCTGATTTCCACGAAAAGAGCGTTCTTTGGGGGCACGTACCTGCAGTCCCAACTATTCAGGAGGCTGAGGCAGGAGTACAAACCAACCTGAGGAACTTAGTGGGAACCCGAACCAAAAATGAAAACTAAGGGCTAGAGATGTCGCTCAAAGGTAAGAACACTTGCTTAGGATCCATGAAGTGCTGGATTCAATCTCCAGACAGAGAGAGGGGCTGACACAGTGCCAGTGATGGAGAACACCTCTGCCAGCCCTGGAACTCTGCAACCTACCTCTTCTTGTACAGACTGTGAGTGGAGACAACTGTTTTAACAGTTGAGAGAGAAAGAAGATACTTTGTGACACATAAGAAGTTGTGTGAAATTCAAATGCCAGCATCCGGAAATAAAGTTTCCCTGTGCATGGCCACACTGGCTCATTTACCTCCTGATAAGGCTGCTGGTGCAGTGTTAAGGGCAAACGGAAGGCGTTGCCACAGCATGCACATGGCTCAGAGCCATGTCTCTGTGATCTGTCTCACTCTTGTGCCCCGCTATGCATGTTGGGCACCATCCGAGACCCTGCTGACTTACATTGTTGGAATTTAGACCTTCGGTGTACGAGAACAAAAGCCACTCCCCCTCTCACCTCCACACCCCAGCGGGTCAGGACCCACAGTGTCCAGATGGATGGATGGATGGCTTCTCTCACTTGCTCCTGTAAAGCTCTTGTGTTCTTTGCTGAATGTCGGGGTGGGTGTGTTGATCTAAAAATGGGCGAGACACGGAATAGCTATCACTCCAGCTACAAGGCTGGTTTTCTTCATTCATAGAATGCTTATGCATTCTAGGCGACTGCACTATACTGCCAGGGCTTAATTTTGGGGGCGGGGGGGAAAGGCTCACTTCATAGCCTCTGAGCATGTCTGTGGAGGGGGGGCTTATATCTTGATTAGGTTAATTGATGTGGGAAGTCTCATCTAACCCACAGGTGGGGCCAATCACGGAGCAGGGGATTCTGGGTTATAGGGACGGCAAGGGCTGGCATCCATTCACCCCTCTGGGTCCTGACTGTGGACACGATGTGACCAGCTTGCTCACTCTCTGGGTCTGCCTTGACCTTCCCTGTGATGACAGACTGTACCCCTGAACTGTGAGCCTCTATAAAGCCTTACTCCTTTGAATTGCTTTAATCAGAAGATTTTTATCACGCAACAGAAAAGAAACTGACATATCTGGAATGCTAGAACACATGGCCTTGTATATATGCTATAGGCACTCTACCACAGGGTGACATTTCCAGCTCTCCATTCCAAATTTTATATACATACATACATATACATACATACATATATACATACATACATACAACCATGGCAACTGATGCTGTCCTTTTAGGCCTAGCAATGGAAGACACTGGGGAGATAATCTGAATACAAAGCTTTATATTTTGGGCCTAAGAGAAATCCATAGCACTGCCACTCTGTCCCCAGCCTTGGGGAAGAGTCTGCTATGATGAGCCAGAATAGACCAGAACATTCTGGTCATGGTTCAGGATATTCTGCGGCCTGGTGAGAGGCCAGCAAGCTTCTGAGGACTTTTGCGGAGGACGGGGAAGACAGGCAGTGATTTCCGGTTTCCCATCAAGACACTCTCGGGGTTTCGGTTCCTCTCCCCCGACCATCTTCATCCCTTGGGTCCCAAGACAGGAGCTGTAACCCCGGCAGAGCAGATTCACCCTGCTTCCCCCGGACCCATCAGCCAAGGCTGCTGGGGAAGGCGAGACGGAAGGGCCAAGCTACTTTCTTTCGTCAACATCCCAGTGTATCTGGCTCTTAGTTTAGCAATCCCAAGGCGGCCGATGCTCCTTCCGATAACTAAGTCGGATCTGAGTGGCTCTGTTCTATCTCCCATACGTGCTCCTGGCACAGGTGGGAAACAGCAAGACTGTCGGGATAAATCACAGCCCCGCAGCACAGCACTTCCGCGCAGGACTGGACTGTGTCTTTTTGGAAATGCCGAGGTGCAAATATGCCTCAGTGAGTCTTGCAAAGGGAAGAAATTGAAATTGATTTCTCGGGGTAATAATTAACCTCAGAAAATAACTCTGAGAGGTTGCTTATTAATTATTTTTTGGTAATATACTTTGGGGATATTTCTTCTTTTCGTGAAAGATGGAGACAAAAGCAGACACATTTTACGATCATATAAAATGTTATTAGATTCATATTTTATTGAATTCACTTAATTTGCAACGTGTTCAGTGGCAGGGGCAAGGATCTGCCCAACCACCACCCCGCGCTGCTTTTTTTTTAAGGCTCCTAAATAGTGCATTTTTGAAACCACATGGTCTTTCTTGTCTTTTTCCACACATAACTGTCTCTGAGCTTTTAATATGTCGTTGCTATTTTGGTCTCCCATGGTTTTTCTACTTACTCAAAAAAATGAATGTATTTTTTTTCATCTGAATTACAGTGTATAGTGCACTCTGAGGACATGGTCTTTTTTTTTTTTTTCTTAAGAACAGAAAAAAGCTATTGCGTCCCCAAAAAATGGGTTACTACTACTCCACATAACATGCCTAGGACAGAAGAGTCTACAGGATTGACTAGTAGTTTACAATCATATACACCATAATCACTCACACACACACACACACACACACACACACACACACACACGCATTTCCTGAAAACATCTTTATCATAACTACAGCTCACTGAGCTCAAAGTTCCATCCCTTAAGAAGAATTTCCCCAAGTGTCTCAGCGGCTGTCACTGAAGCACAACTCCATATGTGAGCAGACGGGGCACTGCACCGCAAAGACTAAAACAAGAGGGCAGATGATTCAAGGTGCTTTATTTTCCCCCCTCCCTTTAGTGGTTGGAAATCCTTTGCCCCTTGACACAAAATTTTCCTGTGCAATTTATACTGCACAAAAAAAAAAAAAAAAAAAAACACGTTATTCTGCATCAATTTTTTTTTTCCAGGCCATTTACCCTGTGAAAAATCCCGTGCTCAATTGCATCCTGTTTTCCTGGAGGGTAGCGTTTTGTTTTCTTGAAGAGACTAACAAGAAGAAACGGTGGTGAAAAAAAAAAAAAAAAAAGCTGCTTGTGGCAACATGGTGAAGCTGTTTCTTGAAGCATTCGAAATATAAGTTTTCGCTAATTAACAAATTCAAGCTGGTTAAATAAAACCCCCCCTTTCCAACACCTCCTATTTAATTGCAGTTTGGCACCAACAAATATATATCAAAATTATAGTATTTCCCCTGACAGGAAGCTCCTTCTTTGCGCGTGCTGTTATGGCTCTCTGCAGAGTGAACCAGAACTGCTGACAACCGTGAATAGCACTACAATATTACTATACTTGGCACAGAAGTGCCCTTGCGGCAAGAGAGAAGCTGTAATTTTGACTGTCACTTCACATTGCACTAGATATTATTTCACTGTGTACACACGCACACACTCACAAACTCTTAATAGACTACAGTTTCGCGCTGCCTGCCTTTCCAATATAAATGGCAATATAATACGAGGGGGGCCCCCCGCCCCCCGCCAATGGGATCCTGGCAAGGAACAAATGTTTTGCATGACGGAGAGGAGAGCACCCACCGCTGGAGGATGCTTTCTGGGGCGGGGGTGGGGTGTTCTCTTTCCTTTGCCCCTCACTTGCACTTCTGAGACCCACAGCCTCAATCGTGTTGAGCCTTGGTGACCATGAATAACTAACTGTGCTTTTGCCATCTCCGGGGAGAGCAAAGTTATTTCCAACAAGGTCTATCCTTGAAAATTCCCACGATGGCACAGCGCTGGCCATAATCTGGATGCTCTCGGAGTCTTATGCCTCATACAGAAGATTCTTAAGGTTTTTGAAAAGCACCTTCCCACCCACCCCCCCACCCCATTCCCCTACCCCTACCCCCACCCCCGGGGCACTAAATTTGCTTTCTTTTCACAGAGGAGATCTGATTCATCTTCGATGACCACTTGCCATGGTAAGGCCAAACTGAGGAAACAATGTAGCAAGGCCCCACGAATCTCGCCAAACCCACAGGCTGCTCGTGCCAGGGAGCAGCGCCTGTCTTTGCGGAGCATATGCTTCCTTCTGCCTGAGTTCACACAGAAGCAGATTGCGCCAGATTCCCTGCTGGCTATTCTCCCCGCAGCCTGGGTTTTACAAGATGGTGCATTAATAGTCCCTGTGTTTGTCCCAGGCAAGGAGTTCTGGGACAGAGGAGCTTTGAATTAAGGAAGGCCTCCTGGATTTTCAGGGTATGGGTCAGAGGGATGAATACATGGGCAGATCAAGTCAGAACTTGACCCAGAAGAGTGTCAGAAGAGGCTGACAGGAAAGACGAGACCTTCAGGGGGTCTCTTAAGTAGTCTCTCAGAAAACCAGAAAATCAAAACTAAGAAAAGGATGAGATTGGCGCTCTTGCCTCAACATAATCCCCGCCATCTTTAAAAAAAAAAAAAAATCCCATTTCTTTAAAATTACAGCCCCACAAGAGCTTAAACTTGTTTTACTGAACCCAGAGAAGCTGTCTCTCTGCCCTCTGTGAGGAGACTGTATCCAGAACTTCACCCTGCCTGCTGACCACACCAAATTTAACAAGGTTCGCAAATGAACTAGAGTAAGTTTCCCACAGTGACACATTAATAATAAGTTTCTTATCCCATCTATCCCAGGCCATGAATATGTAATGTTAGAAAATGAGTCCTTTTTCACACACAACAGAACCTCAGACGTGAATAAATAAAAACTATCCATCACAAGCCTGTGAAAAATTAATGAGGGCTCAGAGACGCGAGGAAAAATGGGGACTGAGGAGAGATGGCCCTAGTTCGTAAAAGCATCCCTTAACTTTCAGATGGTAAATATCCTCGCCCCCGCCCCTCGCCCAGCTGCCAGGTGAGGGAGAAAAAGGCTGTATTTCCGAGGTGCTAAGAGCCACCGACCATCTTAAAGTGGTAGTCGCTCTGACGGGCCACAGAGAGACCACCGCTTCAAGGGCTTTAACTCCTAGGGTTAATGTGGCGCCAACCTGGACAGTGGAGCAAGGGCTGGTTTATTTAATTATTTAGAATTCATAACCAGTTGAGGGTGTGCTCAGCCAGGCTGAGGGAAATGGGAGGAGGACGATGATTTGGGGGACCAAACTTTAGAAGGTGGGGACTCCTGCTTTTGCCCCTTCTCCTTCACGGTGGCCACAAGGCACAAGGCGGGATTACCCATGAGCCTTCTGCTATGGTTAGCAACACGATCAATACCGCTTGCAGGGTGCCTTCTCTCTGCCCAGATGTGCTGAGTGCTTGCCCACTCCACTCCGTTTGACACTGAGGTGGAGCGGGGACAACGGGGACATCCCCACGTCTAAGGTCCAGAAGAGGACGGCTAATTAACCCGGAGCCCTCTGCCTGTGCCTACTGCATGGGTCAGGAGGATTAAGATTCAGCTGGGAGTGGGACAGGGCTAAAACAGTAAGGACAGGTGGGTGTGGGTGGACCTGGGGCTGACAGCTTAGGGAAACCGGGAGCAGCTGCTGGGGAGTGGGGTGTGGGGGGGTGATGTGATAAGAATGTCAGATTTGGGAGGGGGAATCTGAATCTGAGCTATTTTAAATGTTGTTGGGTGGTTTTGTTTTTTTTTTTTTTTTTTTTTTTTTTTTTTTTTTGCTATGAAGAAGAGGAAGAGGAGGAGGAAGAGGAGGAGGAGAAGAGGAAGAGGAAGAGGAGGAGGATACAAAATATAAAGGGTTGCCACTGCACAACTTCAGGGCCAACTGAACCAGGGTTCAGGTCTTATACTGTTACACTGCTTGTTGCCTTTATGCTACTAAGAGCAAAAGGAAGGTCTGAGAGACCCTTCTGTGGTACTTGCCTCCAGGAGGTCATGTCACAGGGCTTGTTGAGTTAGACTGACTCACACCGAGACCTGGTACCTACACTCCCAACCAGGGGGCTTTAATGAAGCTGAAGACAGGTGGAAGGGGAGGGGGAGGCCCTGGAACCTGATGAGAGCGCTGCATCTCACCCCACAGGGGGCAGGGACTAAGAGCGCTTCCCTGAACCTGAATGGGCTTTCTGGGCTTTACTGGGCAAGAAGGGAGACAGGGGTGGGTGCGTGTGTGCATGCGTTCGTGTTTTCTCAGGGGGAACCCCAAGGTGATGCATTGCCCAAAGTGGAAACTGTGCGATCAGTCCAGGCAACAGAAGCAGCAGAGAGGGAGAGGGAAGGGATAAGAAAAAAACCCACTCTTGGTGTCTAAGACATGTGGACACCAACGTGGTACTGTGCCCGGGGCCACACTGATCCCAGCACCCTCTGCGCCCAGTCCCTCTGCGGGGGAGACCCACTCCTGAAAAAGTCATATGTGACAGCCCGACATGGGAAAGGGACAGGACAGAAACTGACTAGGCACAGGCCTGGGCTGCTTAAACTCTGCTCACACTTTTGCATAAATTATTGTGTATTGAAAGAATCGAGTAGAACAAGAGCAAGGGTAGCTCTCCTATAAACCCCCGCACTCTGGAAGCAAAGGCCAGATGCCAGCCGGGGTCCAGCGTAAATGTGTCAAAAACATGAGGGGGGGGGCGTAGCAAACACTGACCTTAAAGAATTGCAAACACGTAACATGTTTACAGAACAGGAATCCAGCTTAGCAGGAACACCGGCTGCAGCAGAGTTTCTTGGGGGATCAGGAGTGGACACTGGTGGTTTGAAATGACTAAAAGCAATTTTGAAGACGAGTAAGTTCTTCTGGGCCTAAGGCTGGTCTTTTGCACTCTAGACTCAGTGTGTACTGTCCAACACTTTCCATCCTGTCCTTATTTGATTGCCAACCCACTCTCCCACGCCATCTTGACGTGGGCATGGCTACGTCCACATGGCATTTTCCTACCATGTTTCATCTGCTAACCCTACCGTATCGGCCATCAAGGACGGATCCAGCGGGCATGTCGCCGCTCTAGACAGAACCCGCATCGCCCTCGGTCCTTTCTTCTCCTCGCCCGTCACGCCGCTGCTGTCACTGCCTAAACCTTACTGGCTTCTCCCTCCTTCTCCCTCCTCATCTCTCTCTCCTCCCTGCTTTCTCTGCACACACAAGCCCTCTAAGAGATCATCAGTTCTCATCTGGGCGTCCAGATGTCCACCCTGACTCTCTTTGGTCCCCTTCCTCAGAGCGGGCTCCAAAGAGGCAAATCTTAAGTTCTGCTGTTCTGCTCCTGATTGATGGCTTCCATGGCTCTGTGTCTTGACGACATGTCCGTGGAGTGTATCAGCTTTCTGAAAGCATGCATCCTCTAGCAGGCACCGTCCAGTTCATGCTCCCTTGGATACAGACTTCTGAGTATCCCGGTGAATGGAGTGGATATTTCTGAATACACACACACACACACACACACACACACACACACAGGGAAATCTTGGTCAACTTGGGGAAACTCAGAAAGTGCATATGTATGGGGAGTAAGGGTTGGGAAAGTTCTCCAAGCCACCTTGAAGCTGCAGGTGGCAAGTTTAGACCTGACGGTCAGGTCGCGGAGGGTTCTTAAGGACAGATATAATCAGAGCTCAGCTCCAGGAAGGCTATGGGCATCAGGAAGGCAGAGGCCCTAGAGGTGGAGAAACAACTCAAAGGCCACGATAATGACAAGGATAAGATACAAGACCACAACGTGAGGGATGGAGAGATGGTTGGATTTCCAAAAGATCAGTGTGTTGCTGCCTCTGTTTAAACCGCCTCTGCCCCCAACGGCCCTCCTGTTGAGCTGGGCTCTCGTGGGACTGCCCAGTGTTGAAAATTCAAGGTAGTCATTTCCGTATGACCAAGACGTAAAAGAAATGCCAAGGTCAAACGGGAACCTCCCACTGGAGGACTGTCCTCCGACAGACACAAAATTCCTGCCGTTCTACAAGGAAGACGAGAAAGAGGTTCTTCGCCTGGAATGCTACCCAGCCCCCTCCCCCCCCCCCAAATGATGGTTTTTTTTGAAGAATCTGCAACTGTGAATCTCTCTTGGTTGGTTCTCGCGATCCAAATGCTAAAAGAACCTGGGCGGGTGACGGGCGTGCGCGCCAGGGCTGTCTGTAGGACAGAACAACTTGAAACTCCAGCACGCCGTGGCGCTCGCTATCCGGATGGGTGAGATGCTGGGAGCCAGAGTGGCTTTACACGGGCTGTGCGTTCTGTTGACAAGATGCCCGCGCTCGTTCTTTCAGCCTAAGCAAAATTCCCAGGGCCGAGATGGATTTGAAAGTCAGGTGGACAGGCAAGCCATCTGTGGGTGAGAGAATGCTTGGAGTCATCAAAAGAAATCACGGAAAAGTGCGACTCCTGAAGACGCACAGCGGCGTCCGCACACCGACCCCTGGCGACCTCAAACAGAGGTCGGAGAAATGAGCCAGCGTGATGTGGATTCCATAATTCTTAATTGCGTTGCCCCCAAAATAAACAAAACATCCTCAAGTCACTACAGATTGATACATCTGTGACATGAGGTTTTTTTTTTTTTTTTCTTCCTTTCTACCGCCTGTCTCCCTCGGCAACAGCAAGCAATGTGACTTTTTGCATTTCTCGGGTCAAAGACATTTTACCCTGTTTCATTTCCACCTTCTTTTTACCCCCCCACCATGGGCAACTTCAAGATTCGCTTTTGGTTAGAATGCTAGAAGATTGCCTTCTTCAGAAGAGCCAAACTGCCCGCAGACTGCCAAAAAACCCCCAATGCCAGGACCAGCAACTTAAGAGAAGCAGTTTATAACGGGTGGGAAGTGCCAAGTTAAGAGGGCTATAAAAACAATACGGCTAGTTCCTTTGATTGTGGGCCAGAATAAGAGCTGCATGCAGTAGAAAATGAGCTGTAAGGGGAGGACGGGCTCTGAGCCCACAGGTCCTCGGGCTGGAACCCCAGGACCAGTGTGTACAGTGGGTGCAGCCCCGCCATTCAGGGGCCCCACCTCTCCACATGGGGAGGATAGAGAACACCACCTACCAAGACTCCAAAGGTGGGGTCAATTCCTCGCAGGTGCACAACCAACCAAAGCGTGATGCTTCTGTTGATTACAGCGAGGCAGCAGGAGGTTGTGAACATGGGCCCCGCCCGAGGGTCTGTGTTCTAATGGGTCACCCACCACGGACCACCTGTGAGACTTGGGTGAGTTAACCAGTCTCTCTCCGTGCGCACTCCTGCATATGAAAATAATGAAGATGTCTGCGTGGTTGCCTACATAGGGATAATGGTGGCTGCCGATTCATGGGGCAGCTTTGAGGGGAGAAAGGCACGCACACTGTACAAATCTTACACGATGAACAGTATTTATTTGCTGCTATTCATGCTGCACATTATAAGCAGACATTGTTAAAAGTCTTTTCTAAATTAAATTGACAATTTTTTTGTGAAGGGTGAGACAGCATATATCTTAGTTTGTAGACACATATAGGCCTCATCACCTCTCTGTCTGTCTCTCTGTCACTGTTTCTCTCTGTCTCTCTGTCTCTCTCTGTCTCTCTCTATCTCTGTCTCTCTCTGTCTCTCTCTCTCTGTGTGTGTGTGTGTGTGTGTGTGTGTATGTGTGTGTGTGTGTGGTGTGTTTTTTTCATTTGTCTAAAGGTGCATGTAGGCATACGTGTGTGTGTGTGTGTGTGTGTGTGTGTGTGTGTGTGTGTATTGTTGCATGTGTAGATCCAGCCCTGTATGCATTTGCATGTACACACGTGGAGGACATGATTCCAACCTCGAGTGTCATTCTTGAGACACCATCTAGTTTTTAATTTGAGGCAAGGTCTCCCAGTGGCCTGGATCTCCACAAGTAGGGACACACGTGCCCCTGTCTTTCTGTCCCTGGGGTTACAAGTGTGCACAGGGGTGCCCAACATTTCTTATTGACCTGGGATGGAACTGAAGTCCTTTCAACTAAGTTATATTCAAAGCCTTCTTTTTAAGTATTATTTTAAAATAAGAGGAAGAGGAAGAGGAAGAAGGAGGAGGAGGACAAGGAGAAAAAAAACAACAAGAACCAAACAAGCTGCTTTAGCCCAGGGCTGGACTCTGCTCGTTCTCAGCTCTCCTATTCTCAGCTATGGATTACTACACATTCCCACACTGTTTCCTATCACACCCTCCCTGGAAGCTTGGAAAGGCTGCCAGGCCTCGCTAGACGACCAGGGAGTTGAGAGTCAGACACAGAGCTCCCCCGTACTGGGAGCTGAGTAGCAGCAGGGACCTCCCCGTGTTGTCAGTCCCCCTTGCCCTGCCATCAGTTCCACAGGGAGGATATAAAACAAACAGCCCAGGTCCAGAATCTGAGCACAGTAGGTTTCATAGTTTAAAAACGTGTCCCTAGGAATCCCAGACTTCATCGGGGACCTCAGTTGCAAGCACTGCCCTGTAGGCATAACCAACCTTTTTACACTGGGCCGGGCCACAACCATCGTCTCCAAGTTCAAGCTCAAGAACCATGCAATCTAACCGCCACACAGAACAATAACAACAGGAACAAAATTCATGCTGTTTACCTACTTTACAATGTCGTGTCGGGTGGTGTTCTAGACTGTCCAGAGGCACATGCAGCCTGAGGACAATGAATTGGACACACATGAGCTTAGGAGAAATCTAACATCTCAGTGATAGAAGACCTAAGAAAACCTGTCCTCCCCCCTTCAGGGAGACGCTTCCACAATATTCCAACATATACTGTCAGACAGAAATCCTTGAAAGGAAAATGTAAAACCATGAGGCCTCTGTTCACAGCATCTCGAACATAAGAGGCCTCAAGACAGGCAAAAGAAAATGTCCAAGCCAACATGGCTTTAATCTCAGGGTCCTTCTGTGAACTAACGAATGTACCGATATTCCTTACAAGTGCTCAGTAATAAAGTAATAAAATGAACTTGACGATTTTAACGTTTAAGATCAAATGCTGCTGGGATCACAAGTGACATCATCATGTCAGTTCTGCTGAGAAAGTGACTTCAGTTAAAAACAGAAACCAATTTGCAAATGTGAATTAAATGTGGAACACACACACACACTCTCTCGCGCGCACACACAAGGTAGGAGAAAATCCTTACATGTAGATGTAAATGTTTCCTGACAGATGTAAATGAAAACTAATACACTGACATTTTTCAAATTAACTGCCTGAAAACACTGTGTGTGAGGGCATGGGAGTGTGTGCGTGTGTGCACACATGCAGAAGGTATGGTGTGCATTGGGCGCACATGCAGAGACTGTGGCGTGCACATGAGTGCACATATGCAAATGTGCAAATGTAGATAGGAGTGGGGGCTATGTACTTTTTTTAAAAAAAAAAAAAACAGTCTAAGCATTTTTCACTTCTGTTGGCCTAGGAACGTATTTGCGAAAAGGATAATAAATAATTAATCTGACTGGCTAGAAGCTGCAGCTCCTTCTCTGCTTCAACCATATACATTGAAATGCTGTTTAAATTATAAGAGCAAATTGATTCAAAAAGGCTCCCATTAGCACGCTGGCAAACAGGTTTGAAGTCAGCTAATAAATTTTAGATAAAGATTTAGTCTTTGATGAGGACGCCAATGTGAGCATGCTGGTCTCTGAGTCACGAGCTTGTTAAGTTGGTGGCTAATGTCTGGGTTTCTCTCTGTCTCATAACTCCTGGTGTTAAACAGTGTGTGTCACAGGACAGCTCGGGCAGTCAGATCAGAATATGGGATGGCCTCTCTCGGGCTCACAACAACCTTACTTTGTTGGCCTACTCTGAGTTGCTAGTGCATCAGGGCTTACAGTCTATTAATCAAGGGCAATTAGGCCCACCTGTGATGGTTTCACCAAGGATATGGTACCGATCAAGAAAAATTCTTAAGCAGAACCCAGAAATAGAAAACACAACGCTCTTAATTCCATTGATCTGCACATTATTTAATATATCAACTGAACCATGTAAGCTTTGGAATACTATGCAGCCATTAAAAATTAACTAAATCTGTATTTACTGGTTGGTTGCACAGATACTATATATTATCTAATATAATGGTAGAGCATCCATACCCCTATTTACAAAAAGCACAAATCACTCCACACATGTGTGTGTGTGTGTGTGTATGTGTGTGTGTGTGTGTGTGTGTGTGTGTGTGTGTGTGTTTTAAGACAAAGACAGATGTGCAAGAAACTAGTATTCCTGCTTAGTCCTGAGTACTGGGACCCCTGGAAGAGGGAGGAGAAGGAGAGATTCTCAATGATTCCTTTATAGAAGTCACAGTTTCTGTAGTTTTAAAAATATACAAATAAGCATGTATTTCTTTCTTTCTTTCTTTCTTTCTTTCTTTTTTTTTTTTTTTTTTTTTTGGTTTTTTTTGAGGCAGGGTTTCCTCTGTGTAGTCCTGGCTGTCCTGGAACTCACTGTGTAGACCAGGCTGGCCTCAAACTCAGAAATCTGCCTGCCTCTGCCTCCCAAGTGCTGGGATTACAGGCGTGCGCCACCACGTCCGGTCATGTGTTTCTTTTTTAATTGAAAAAAAAAAATCTAATAGTGGCAACGACACAAAGATATGTATGGCCCATGCAAAAACCATAAAACCAGAAAGTTATTTACATGTCCTGGTACGTTTGGGGACATTGGTCAAGCCCTGAACTATCTGCCCCAGTCCCTTTCAATGATCTAAGCTTTAAGCCAGCAGTGGTTTGGACGAGAAATGCCCCCCAAAGGCTCAGGAAACCCACGCTTGCTCCATGGCTGGTGGCACGATTGGGGGAAGTTAGGAAACCCTTAGGAGGTGTGCCTTCCTACAGGAAATCCCTCCGTGGGGGAGTGCTTGGAGAGTTTATAGCTTTGCCCAGCTTCCTGTCTGTCCCCCTGCCATGTGTATGTGTGTCTCCGTGTCTCCCCCTCCCCAATTCCTCTCGTTCTTCCTGTGTGTAGGTGAACACTCAGTCAGCCAGAGTCCTGTCCCTTGCCACCGTGCCATGCTTCCCCCATTGTGATCAGCTCTGCCCTCTGAAACCATAATCCAAAATAGACTCTTTCTTCCTTCAGTAGCTTTTGGACACGGTGTTCTATCACGGCGACAGAAAGGTGACGCACCAGTCCTAGGAACCTGTGGGCAACAGTGATGGGTGCTGGGATCAGCTTGGCCTTGGGCTCTTCAAGCCTAAAGGCTTACAAGAGCAGCAGTGACTTCGAATGCATGGGTGGCATTCTCAACACAAACATGAGCTCTTGTCGAAAAGCAGCATCTGCACGTGCCATCGGTTCTGCCGCCGCTCACGACAGCTAGCCTAAGGGATCGGCCTGAGCATGGGTCAACAGCGAAAGGACCCAGAAGATACAGACAAAGGACGGAGTATTATGCAGTCGTAAAGAATGAAGCCCAGCCCTTGTGGGAACCTGGATGAAGCTAGAGGCCACTATGGTGAACGAAATCGGTCAGACACCGGAGAGCAGGCTTTGTCTCTTAGGAAGGAAAAGGGGGCTGAAAAGCAGAATGGAAACCAAGGAGTCTGGGGAAGAAGAAGAGGGTATGTTGGGAAGGGAGAAAGGAGAGACGGGATGGGGAAGATGGAGATGTGATCTGGGCATTTATCATGAGAACCATTGTGTTAAGTTACAAGGAGTAAAAGAATCAGCTATTGCTTGTCATATGGGACTCAGAAAAACAAAAACCCTGCTAGGCTACATCAATAAACCCTGCTGAGCAGACAGAAATGCATGGCCGGGACCTGGTTGTGTTTGGTACAGTGGTTTGCGCCGATGTTGCCAGCATCAAGGAGGCTGAGACAGAAGGAACCCATGAGGGCCATGCCAGCCTGGGTCACAGAGTGAGACCAAGTCTCAAACAACAGCCGGGAGCCGGTGACAAAGAATTGAGCTTTACACTTATCAAGTCCCTACCAAGTGTTAGTGGGGTAAAAAAGATAAATATTATGGAATACCATGCTTTCGGTATTGGCTCTATGACCAGTGTGTGTGTGTGTGTGTGTGTGTGTGTGTGTACATTTATGTGCAAACATATGTGTGCACATGGATAGAGGCCACAGGACACCTTTACTTCCATAGCCACTAGACATCACTTTGAGATAGTGTCCCTCACTGGGACCTGGGTCTCGACACTTAGGCTAGGCTTGCTGGCCCCGAGGACATCTCTGTCTTGGCCTCCCCTGTACTCGGACTGCAGGCATGTCCCAAGGTCATGCCCAGATTTTTGAAATGTGTCCTTGGGGTCAAACTCAGGTCTTTCTGCTTTCAAGGCAAGCACTTGACTGAGTGACCTCCCCACATCTGTAGGGCGCGCTGAGTCAACAGAAATGCACTGCAGAGACTAGATTGTGCTTGCACAGGGTGAGTAGTGGCTCACCCCTACACTGATAGCACCAGTGAAGCCTTTTTCTTCCCCCATAAGTCTGTGTAACAGTACTGGTTACTGTTCTCGTGTTACATCATGAGAAACGTGGAAAATCCCCGAGCAGACTCTAACCTTTGCTAAGTAGGAACTTTACTGAGGACCAGTGTCCCCAGGGTCTCTGAAGGGAACCAGCATCGGACGACCACAGTCACCCTTGCCTCCTTCAGTGCCTGCTGGCTGCTTTCAGTCTTTCCTTAGCAATCATCACTGTTCCTGGCCATGGCGACAGAAAACCTCAGGAGCAGGCTACCTCGGGGTGGGCTCAACCTCCGCCCCCCTCATTTAGGAATGAATACCCAGGAAAGTCACTGATACCTAACACCCACTTGCTGCAAAACAAACTATCCAAACCGTACAAGTGGAGAGAATTGAAAAGGGAGAGTTGCTCATTTTTAATTAAGTCCTTAATTATAGAACAACAAAACAAGCAATTAATTTTTGTGTGGCTACATTAACCACTCTCCACTTCAGTGACACAGAGAGAATAACTGAAAAGGTATTTTCTATCCTTTCCTGGATAATATAATATACAAAATTGGTGTGTGTGTGTGTGTGTGTGTGTGTGTGTGTGTGAGAGAGAGAGAGAGAGAGAGAGAGAGAGAGAGAGAGAGAGAGAGAGAATGAAGAGCACGTGTAAAGTGCTTGTTATATACTGAGTGGTGCTCCCAGCCCCAGAGCTGGCTGGTGGCAGATGGCCCCTGCAGTAGGTGTGATTTTCTCCTGACTGATGAGGAATCTGAAGTGAAAGGAAGCCAACATGGCACAGAAACTCGGTGTGCGTGCTCCCAAAGCTCATATGAGCAGAGGCAAGCCCAGGCCCTGCGCTGTTGCTCTAGTCTTGTGGCCGTGCCCTTCCTTTGGCTAGAAGGAACAAGAAACAGAAAGGCAGACATTATGGAAGGAGGGTCCCACTAACACGGGCTATGGGGGACACGGGGCTGTAGACCTGGCTACCCACCTGTTTGGTCAACAGCAAAAGTCACCAGAGATCACAGGAGGATGGAGGAGACCATGCATCAAGTCAGAACCGCTCTACCGATAAGACGCAGAAGATGAGACTCCGATATGATGACCACACAGCACAAACCATGTTCCTCTTGACCTTTTCCTCTGTTTATAAAACATAAAGGTCCTCCCTGGACCCCAAGCTGTCTGAAAAGTTAGGGCAGGTCACAGTTGGCCCTTCAACCATGGTCTGTGGAGCCCGTCCACTAAAGCAACAGGAGAGAGGAATCTGTCTGCCTGAAATGGTCACCTAAAACTACAACGGTATGCCCTGGCACCTTTGTGGGCACTCCTCAGTTGCCACATCTGGACCAGGGAACCGTGACAGCTCTCTCACCGATTCATTTTGAAAATTAAAGACACTGTTTCTGTATGGCTCCCAGCGTGGTACTGGACGGGTGACAGACAGCTTGGTTGGTTGGTCACTTATAGAGCTGCTGATCCATATTAAGATGTGAGGGGACAGCAGGGAGAAGACTGGCCATAGCGTGGAGCCCCAGTGGACTGTATTCCAGGAGTAAAATTCCCAGTGGGGAAGCATCACAGTTCCTACCATGCTGCCCTTGTCCATGTGGGCTGCTATATCCACTCCTTGGGAACAGATTCTAAATATAAATCCAAGGTCAAGTTGAGCGTGTTGTAAAATCTGGATGTCTGCTTCATAGATGGAGCCTTCTGGCTGTGCCCTGACATGATGAGGGTGGGAGATAATCTCCCACAGGCATCTTTGATAAGGGCATTAATCTATTTCTGGGCATGGACCCCTCATGACTTAGTCATTTCCCCATAGCCCCATCCCTTCCCTTTCTCACACTGAGGTATTCAGGAAGACACACGCATGCATAAAAGCCTACGGATGGCTGCCCCGCCCCTTGAGGGAGGAGAGAGCCGAGATCCTGGGAGGCTGCTTGGGTATCAAGGTTCCCACAGCGCTGTCTGCAGCCTGTGGAGGGGAAGGAAGCTCATCTGTGTGAAATGCACACGTGAGCCTGTGAGGAAGTCAGGGGACCCAGACTGTCCTGCAGAATGCATCAGGAGCTATGCTTTAATTAAAGGGCGAACTGAGAGGAGGAACCTGCCAAGAACACACGGTTAACCAGAGTAGCACGTGTACAGTGGTGACCGGTGTTCTTGGCTGGGAGCGTCCAACATGCCATCCTGGGCCCCGTAGAGCTCCAGTCCCTATGCACACTCATCCTGCCCTCAAATATAAGGACCATCTCGGGGATAGATGGGGAGAATGTCTGAGGAAGAGTGACCACAGTTATCACCTAGCTGAGGAAGAGAGAATTTCTCCATGTGTGTAAGAATAAACCTCCCCAAACCCCACTCTCACAGTGCTGGACCAGTGCTGCCTTGTGGGCTATATAACTCACCTTTGCGCAAGTGAGTCCCTAGCGCCCTCTGTGGTGATGAACAAATTCATGGAAAGTGCCACTTCCTCATGGCTGAGGCGTAAAAAAGGACTTACTGACAGTGTCATACATGGACACACACACACACACACACACACACACACACACACACAAAGAGGAAGTCAGGGCAGGTGGCCAAAAACAAGCCAACCAAGGAGGTCAGCCTCAGCACTCCACAGCAGAAGGATCACAACTCAACACTGGATTCCCTGTTACATTAAGGGAAAATTCACAGGCCAAGATTTTTAAATGGTAAAATACAGAATCCTTCCACACAGGCCTGAGAAGCATGTCATTGCCTATCCTGGAGATTGGCCTTCCATCATCTGTTAGCTGGGCTCACTGGAAGTGGGTGTCTGGAAAGTTGAGTAGAGCCATTCCACTCATCAGTGATTCTAAAGCTAAAAGTCATGACCCACTCTAGAGTGAAACAAAGCAGGCTCGATCTCTCTTGATCTCTCTGGACCCGCCTCCTTTCCCAATAGTCAGCAAAGCTATGACAACTTCGCCCTGAGGTACACAGTGGCTGGAGCCAACAGGGACCCATTAAGAGGCCTTTGGTGGCAACAAAGCCATGGAGGGGTGAAGTGGAAACTTAAGGGTTCTTTGGAAAGTCAGTTGTGTTGGATGGTGGTTTCCTGGGGCAAACCCCGGAAGGAGTGTTTTCCTCAAGTGGAGACAGGTAAAAGGCTAAGACAGACCCGTGAAGAAACATTTTGCTGAAGCAGACACATGTGAAAGGATGTTCTGCTAAGGCAAGCATGTGAAAGGACACAAGATGAAGGATTATTCGCTAATGACACGCATGTATTGGTCTGCCTTACGCTGCATAGATGGAATCCACTTGTTGGGACTCCATAGACAGAACAGCCGCCACTACCACCAAAAAGCTCCTGGTGGTAATGCTACAGTTTCTTGCCGCTTCCTTGGACTTGGGATGATTGGCAGAGTGATGTTCACTGAGATAGACTCACATGCTGATGCAAGACACGTGCTGAGGAAAGACATGTAGAGAACGCATGACATCTGGAGGGAGTATGAAAAGTCCTCGATGGACAGTGATGGAGGCCGAGCTAGGCTTGCTGGTAGAGCTAGCTGTGCAGCCCTTGCTGGTCTTGCATCTTCACTGATCTTCGCTGCGCTAAGAGAGGCACAGCCTAGAACTCTTCCTGGCATTCTAGTTGGTCCTGGTCCATCCTGCTAACTAGTGCTGAGGCTGAGGCCTGGCTGTCTCTGCTAGGTAGTGTCACTGTTACTGATTCACGTTTGCTATCCCGTCTCTCCCGAGCTGGACTGCTGGTGAGTCCTTGGAGTGTTTATGAGTAGATCGACTTGCCTCTGCTGACCTGTGAACTGAACTGCCGATTTCCAGACAACACAGATGGGAGTTGCCCCAAAGAACCTTTCTAAACAGGTCCACTTCCCCCATCTACTACCTCTACTGAGTGGGGAGCTAGAAGGGAGGTTAAAGCGTTTAAGAACCATCGTTTAAGAAATAAAGTTATGGGTGGAGGGGGGGTCAGTTGTTTTTGCTCTTTTTCCACCCACACTCCTTTGGTTCTGTGACATGTTCCTCAGTTTCCTTCATGTGAAGCCCTCATCCCACTGCATTCCTAAGAAGCTTGACCCTTCCTGTGTCAAGAAGTGACCACATGACCATAGCTGAACCAATCATAGTGTCTTGGTTAGGGTTTTACTGCTGTGAACAGACACCATGACCAAAGCAACTCTTATAAGGGAAACATTTCATTGGGGCTGGCTTACAGGTTCAGAGGTTCAGTCCATTACCATCAAGGTAGGAGCATGGCAGCGTCCAGGCAGGCATGGTGTTGGTGGAGCTGAGAGTTTTACATCTTTATCTGAAGGCTGCTAGCAGAATACTGAATTCTAGGCAGCTAGGATGAGGGTTTTAAAGCCCATGCCCATAGTGACACACCCACTCTGACAAGACCACGCCTACTCTAGTAGGGCCACATATTCTAATAGTGCCACTCCCTGGGCCAAGCATATACAAACCATCACACATAGTACACTCCTATCGCCAGTGACTGGCTCAGAAATGAGCAAGTGACTCGGAGTAGCCCAGTACTGATGAAGCCTGGAACATTACCAAGTGAGAGAACTAGGAAAAAGTTTTCAGAGCCTAGTTGTTAGAAAGGACAGAGAAGTAAATAATAAGGCTGGATGCCCCACCCCCCAAAGGCCCATGTGAGAAAATAAACACCAAGAGAAGGGACCAGGCTTGGCCTGGGGAAGAGAGCCAGGCCCAGATACAGCAGGGAAATAGGCTGTTTCTTATGGTTACTGTATCACAGCTTTTCCATGCTCTTGAGAGCTGGTGAAAATTAAGTGGTGTGGGTGGAGGATGTCATCAGCCCCTTGTTTTATGACTAGTGGAGTAATGACATGGAATAACAGCTTTTCCTCAACCTCAGGGATTGCCTCTTGTTCAATATCACCCTCTGGTTACCTCCCTATACCTTCGTTACATCTAAGTCCCAGGAGCTGTCATTACAGGGTGCCTTTGACTCCAAGTGACATCCCTTCCCTTCTCCTATGCCTGGACCCAAACTAAGACTTTACTAGATTAGCACTGTATGTTAAGGGCATGCATGCCTCACTTTCCCATGTCTTAAGTGGTATCCAGCCTATGGAATGGCTGAGTCTGAATCCATGATCAGTTATCTTCGAAAACTTAGCATAAGCTAGGGCATGTTCTGAGTAGCAATTTCCCTCCTGTTGAAACATTCCATCCTGGAGGGAAGCTCATTAAGACTCACGAGGTTCTAAAAGGAAGCTCCTTAAGAGTCATAGAGTAGCTGGGCAGTAGTGGCACATGTCTTTAATCTCAGAATTTGGGAGGCAGAAGCAGGCAGATTTCTGAGTCTGGTCTACACAGTGAGTTCCAGGACAGCCAGGGCTAGACAGAGAAACACTGTCTCGAAAAACCAGGGGGTAAAAAAAGAGTCATAGAGTAAACAATCCAAAAGTCTTAGGAAGTCCCTGAAACTTATCAGATCGATGCACAAGACCCTACCTTTCCCAAGGCTAGATAAGCAGTTAAGGACTGTGGAAATAAGGAGACTCTCTGACCTGTCTAGCTCTTTCTAAGTTGCCCAAGGAGTCCCAGGGTTCCAGCTTTCATGATCTGTCACCCATACTGTGGTGGGTTTTCTGTGATGTAGCTGCTTTGGAATATATGTGTTCCTGAAACAAGGCCCATACTCCCAAAATAGTCATTGGTTCACCAAGTGTCCGAGAGTTTCATTGCTGTGAAAAGACACTATGAGGGAGGCAACTCTTAAAAAGGCTTACAGTTTCAGAGGCTCAGCCCATTACCATGGCGGGAAGCATGGCATCATGCAGATGGGCATGGTGCTGGCGGAGCCGAGAGTTCAACATCTTGATTTGAAAGCAGCCAGGGTCTTCTGCACGGGGTGTAGCTTGAGCTTATTATATAGACCTCAAAGCCGATCTTCATAGTGGCATGCTTATTCCAACCTGCATACCTACTAACGGTGCCACTCCTCATAGGTGAAGCATCCGATACATGAATCTATGGGGGCCATACCTATTCGAACTACCACACCAAGTTACACATATTGGTGATGTTACTTTTGTCAGCAGAATGAGAAATTCACAAATAGACCACAGAACCCTTCGAGTAAGGCTTATCATCCAGAAATCTGACTGTTCTACTCAGCTTGATCTCAAGAAATTCTCTGCGCATAGTAGGGGATGGAAATATCAGAAGAAGACAGACAAGGCAGATATTTTCCACAAAGAAAAGATCTCCCAAACTCACAAACCTTTGGCCCTATATTAGCATACAGAAGGTGGGAGACATGCATTTCCCATTTCTTGATTTATTTTTTTCAACTACCAACTAAAGAACGCACACCAGCTAGGCCTAGGCCTCCCCAAACATATGTAGCAGATGAGCAACTTGGCTTCATGTGGGCAGCAAACAACTGGAGAGGGGGCTATCCCAAAAGCTGTTGCCTGTATGTGGAATCTGTTCCTCTAACTGGGCTGCCTTGTCTGGCCTCAGTGGGAGAGGAAGCACCTAGCCTCACAGAGTCTCGAAGTCCCACGGTGGGAGGACACATAGGGGACCCCCACATGCTCAGAGGAGAAGGGGAGGGAGATTGGGGAGGAGTGGGAGGGGGTGAGCAGGAGTAGAGCAGTGAGTGGGATGTAAACAAATAAGTAAAAAACAAGCAAAAAAAAAAAGTCAAAGTTTTCAAGAAGTTGGAAATGAAAGATGAGTGAGAGGCACTTCTCACCATTACATGATACAGATACATTAATAAAATAATGCTATGCAGACATGAAGAGATGCCACACTTGGATTGAATGGATGTTGGTCAGAATTTTTATTCCCAACTACTTCTGATTAGAAAATATACTAATGTACGTATTCTGCTATAATGAAATAAACATACCTCATGTAATTAAAACAAAAAGAAAGGTGGGGGACATGCGTTTCCTATTTCTTTGATTTCTCAAAGACCCACTTGGAAATAATGAAGCCTTGGCCTCTACTAAGTCTCCCGATTTGCATTATTGATCCAAAATGTAACTTACTCAGGAAAATCCGTCATGTAAATTGTCAGAAACCATCGAGAGAAAACTGAGGGGGGAACAACTGTGATCCTACAAGATGATAAATTGTTTGCATATGTCCCTGTAAAACTGAAAATATGTGTGAAAGTGTATCTTAGAAACTGTGGTTTGTCACCATGGGATCAAGCCGAAATGTGTGAGCTGGGGCTTTCAGTGTCTCTCCCTTGTTCTCCACTGCGTAGTTTCAATCAGAGATCCTTTCTAGGGTCAGAGGCCCAACAACTGCAATTATTTCTGTAGAAAATATACATGCAGTTGGTCACAGACGAAATGAAACACAATCTTGCTGAAAAGCACAGAGTGAGTAACTGTTCATCTCTGCCTTTGATACTGCAATGACTGTATTCTTGCTAGAGAGCAGGTTCCTTCTCACTTTACCTAGCAACTGCTGGTGTCTCAGTTCCCCCCGGGAGCCTGCACTGGTTGGACAATGAGTGGGTGGGCATTTATATCAGTCAGAGAGGATGATGGGAATATTCAAATGCAGAAACAAAAAAAGATCAATACACACGGGGCCCTTCAGCAAGTGTCACAGTGTGGACACCCAAAAACCACATCCTAGAGAACCAGAGGAGAGGAAAGTCAGACATCTGGAGCAAAGATATAGCTAGGATCTCTCTAATGAAGGCACTCTCATAGCAGGCCTGCAAGCCTGATCTCTTGAGAGCCTCCTACCTCCACTGGTACCGGAGGCAAGGTTATAGTGTAAGGGAAAATGACAGAATTGTATGGAGAGATGCGATAGATCAACAATAGCTCCTGGAGATTACAAATGAATGGGGTGATATGACTTCTTTCAAACACACAAGACACACCAAAAACATACAGTGGCACTGGTGAACAGTGGCCCCCTAATCTGTAATGTTCTTCCACAGAAAGTTGAGGGCACCCCACTCCCTAAGAGTCATGCTACAACAGAGAGGGCGCACTCCAGGAAGCGTATCCAGGACCGCGTCACACCCAGAAGACACTGTGTAAAGGGAGCTAGCAGCTGCAGCTGCTGCACATTAGCCTAGGATGAAGGTTCACATAAACCGGATGTGCCGCTAACAAATTCAGAGTTCCTATCGAAACAGCCGCACTTGCTCAGAAATGGAAAACTGTCTCTTCACAGCCCATACTTTGTCTGAAGTCCCGAGGAGTTTATATTTAAGAGATCCTGTCTTTTGGGATGCTTCTGTGAGATAGTGCATTCTTCACAACTAGTCACAATGTCCTGCGCAGATTTCTGCACTAACGGTAGAAAATGGGGTTGGGGGGTGGGAGGCAGGCCCCTGAGCATGGCCTTCCCTGATGCTTCAACTGACTTTCCATTCCGGATATACCTGCTCATGAGCACACTCAGTGTCACCAGAGTCCTCACACTGATGGCCCTGACGCTAATGTGCTCCACATGCCGTTACCATGAAGAAGAAAATGGAGGACAATTGCTGGAGCTCCTCCTCTGGACAAGGAATGACATAGGAACTACAGTGTGGTAAGAGACAGCATGTGACTCTCTTGGCAAGGCATTTTGGAGTGCTTCCTGTTGCCCAGCATGGGTCATACTGATCGGAGAGGATCCTGTGCAAAAACCTCCAAGAACTCAACAGATCTGTGAAGTGGAGAGGCCAGTTTGTTTACTACAGAAAAGGAGGTTGGCAGTGGGCAGGGACAGAGACTTTCAGAAGATTGTGCGTGACAAATGCTGGATCAAGCTAAACTCAAAAAGGTAAGTAGATACCATGGGTCATCCATCAATAAAGAAGAAGGATGAGAAGAAACAAAGACCCCACTCACTCCAGGGTAGAAGTAAGTCACAGGGCCCTTAGAAAAGGTTCAAAAGAGTTAGGTAACAAGCAAGTCCCAGGCTACCTTCTTAGAGGGGAGCTGGGAGGGCATGTCATGGCACTCTGTGCACATCTGTACTGTGACCCTAACTACCAAGGGCATCTCGTTTCCATGTCAAGGGGAAGGCTCCTATTGGGCCTTTCCCCTGTTTTCAAAACAGATAAAGACTCATGTTTTCATGTGTGTACAACATGTGTTTACGATGGGTGTATATGTGCATAGATCTCTGAAGACAAAATTCATATTAGCTGCTATGACAAGATATTAGCACTCAGAAAGGACAAAATCTGGAAGGTGCCCCTAGTGTCACAATGTGGAATTCTTCCTGGGACTCCTTCCTCTCTGAACTACACACATGCACCTATAGTAAAAGGAAGATGTTCCTACACTAAAAGCCCAGGTGATGGGTCAAGACAGTTATTGGCAAACTATAAGGTGGATAGGCTACAATTTCATCAATATACTATGGATACACTCACACAGGCTTTGAAATGATTGACAGTCCTCTCCTGTTTCCTAATGCTTATTCATAGATTATGCAGTAAAATTTTTCCATTTATTTTAGAAGGCACGATCTGTCAGATGGACCTCTCATGACAGTTTAATAAAATGCATATAATGTGGCCATTCTGATCATGATGGAAATGAAATACAAATTTGACAGAAAGAAGTCTCACCAGCCTCAGGTTAAAGTGGGAAAATTCCAGTTCAAAACTCAGATGATATTCAGAGCAAACTATGCCTGTGGTAGAGAATACCCAGATATTTGTGGGAATGGTTTGTGTGAGTGAAATATGCCCTAAACATCCAACATGGGGAAGAATACTTTGGGAAGGTAGCAGATAGCAACCACTATGAGCAGCATGTCTTTTTCCCCCCCTTTATTTAGTTTCTTGTTGGTTCTTTTACTTTTTATTTAATTTTCCCCATACAATATATTTTCATCATGCTTCCCCCTGCCCTAACTCCTCCTAGATTCTCCCCACCTCCCTACTCACCCAGCATCGTCTTCATGTCTCTGTTCCCTTACGCCTCTCTGTCTCTCAGTAAAACAACAAAAACAAATGAAGGTCAAAATAATAAATTATAACCACACAAAAAGGCCCCTAAACATTCACACACACACAGAGACAAATTTTGTTTTGTGTTGGCTAACTAATCCTAGGTATGAAGCCTACCTTAGAGTGTAATTGTTATACCCAGTGACACAGAAGGTTTCCCTTTGCTAGCAGGTATATAAATAGCTTCTTGAGTAGAGGTGGGACCCCATGTCTACTCCTGCATCTCTGTGCTGGGACCCCTTCTGGCTTGAACCTGTGCAGGTCCAATGTGTGCTACCATAATCTCTCAGTTTTTAGGTGCATCAGTCCTATTATGCTGATTATGATTGATAGTTTTGCTGGGTATCATAATCTGGGCTGGCATCCGTGGCCTCTCAGAGCGTGTAGAGCATCTGTCTGAACCCTTCTGGCTTTCAGATTCTCTATTGAAAAGTCAGTCATCATTCTAATGGTCCTGTCTTTATATATGACTTCACCTTTTCCCTTGGAACTTTTAGTACCCTTCCTTTGATCTGTACATTTAGTGTTTTACTTACTGTGTATCATGGGTAGTTTCTTTTTGGATCTTGTCTATTTGGCACTCTGTATGCTTCTTGTATTTGACAAGCACCTCTTTCTTTATATTGGAAAAGTTTTTCTTCTATGATTTTGTTAAAAATATTTTCTGTGCCCTGACCTCAGTATCTTCTTCCTCTGTACTTATTACTTGTAGATTTGGTCTTTCCGTAGTGCCCCAGATTTCATATATGTTTTATGCCTAGATAATTTTAGATTTAACATTTTCTTTGACTGAGCGATCTATTTCTTTTACTTTGTCTTCAAGACATGAAATTCTCCCTCCCTTGTCTGTTAATCTGTTGGTGCGCCTTACCTCTTTAGGTTTTGTTTGACATCCTGAGTTTTTCATTTCTGGTTTTATCTCAGTTTGGGTTTTCTTCAGTGAGTTTATTTCTTTGTTGAATTCTCCTTTCATGTCTTGAATTGTTTGTTTCATTTCATTCAACTGTGTTTTCAGTCTCCATTGAGGAATTCACTCATATACTCTTTAAGGTCCTCAAACATGTTCATAATTGCTACTGTGAAAACCTTGCATTATGCTTCAGGTACAATGCAATTCTCGGGGCCTATGGCACTATGGCTATTGGTTTCTAGGAGGCAGAGTGTCTTGGCTGTCCCAGTTTTGGGCTGGGATCTAGACATCTGGAGTTCTGATGTTTAATGTGGTCCTCACTATATATATATATATATATATATATATATATATATATATATATGTCTGGTCTCATCTTTGTTTGGGAGATATATCTCTTCTTGGTTGCTTGCTGCTGTTCACTCATGATCCTAGCCAAGCATGGGCTCTTGGGTAGAGAATGTTTGCAGTGTAGGGGGTTCACAAAGGAATGGGGATAGACTAGAAGAAAGGACTGAAAAAGGCAACAGGAAAGAACTAGAAGGAACCTTGGATCAGCACCTCCTCCATTGTTCAGCTTGTTTTCTTATAGAACTCAGGATCACCAGCCTGGGATGGCCCCACCCACATCAATCTCTAATTAAAATGTTTGCCATACAGCCCAATCTTACAGAGGTATTTTCTCAACTGGGGCTCCTTTCTCTCTGATGACTTTAGCTTGTGTCAAGTTGATTTAAAACTAGCTCTGGGGTACTAGCTTGTTTCATTCTCATCTGTACCCCAAAGCCTTAAACACTGGCTAAGATCTTTGGAATCAGCTGTCAGATTCACCAAACACTAACTTTACATTATATATGTATTCCTATCAAAGAGGTAGCTTCATGTTGTATATGTCTACTTATCCATATGCATACCTTGTAACAACATACAAAGTTAACATAAGATCTCCCTTGTCTTGCAATCACTTTCTTATGGCTTTTGTGAACTGCATAGTATTTTAACCATTAGGTTGCTATAATGGAACTCAACTGTTAAATGCCTTAAGTTGTTCTATTCCCCTAGGGTATTTCTCTGTATATGATCATCATAAAAAGAAAACATTTTTAAAACATTTCACAGAAGCAGGGTGTGGTATCCCATGCCTGTAATCCTAGCACTCTGGAGGCTGAGGCAGGATTGTGAATTTTAGACCAAGTGGAGCTATATCTCAAGACCCCACCCATTTCAGTTCTACAGTATTTCTCTACCCACTGCGTGTTTTACTTTGCCATAAATAATCCACATCTTCAAAGGTATAATAAAGTTTTGGTTCTCTGTCATCTCCTCCCTGATTATAAACTTTACTATTTCTAAATACTATTTTTTGTTTATATGACCTCTGGCATTTTTTATCATTGCCCCTCCCCCCTCATTTTTTACTTGTTGATTTGCAGGAGCTGTTTATTTATTAAGTGGATTAAATATCTGAACTGCCAGCCAAAAATAATTGTTACTGATTCAAACACATACTTACCAACATAACTCAATATCACGAGTCTGTTATTAATGTGGTGCTAAATGACTTTATGAGTTCTTAAGGATTCTTGTTTTTGGCCCATTTGAAGTCAGGAATGAGAAGTTCCTGGTGTTTCCACATGTGAGCACCAGCAACTGCACCCAGGCCAAGCTCGTGGTTGGAGCTGACAGGGGAGGGAACCCTGTAAAGGGGAAATTTGTGGGGTGTGATAATGAGGTGAGTCGTTATGTTCTAACTGGCCTTAACTGTTCCATAAATGTTTCTTTTACCCTGTAAACTTTAAGGTCAAGATAATAGGCAGAGTTGGAGTGAGGAAAGCCACGCAGGCCTTGGCTGGGAGCACGCTGCGCTTAAGACACAGCCAGGAGAGAGGGGTTACTGTCTAACTGCCCCGTGGACACAGAGGAAATTTTCTTCTCTAGTCTGACTTGACAACCTCAGCTCAGGAGCAAGGTGGGTGTATCAGTCACATCGCAGGCAGCTCCTGGGAACTCCATGGACCGCCAGGCTCCTGAGGAGGGTTTGTCTTCTCCTCTGAGGCACAGCCAGGGAAGATGTGCTGTGAGCTCAGCTTCATAACCCACTTTTCCAGAAATCAAGCGCATGGGCTGAGGGGGGACAGAGGGGTGAAGGTGTTTTCCCTGAGGTGTGAGGAGCTGAGTGAGTTCGGATCCTCGGAACGTTCGTCAAACTAAATGTGGTAGTGTACCTAATGTAATGCAACGCTGTAACGCCAGCATTTCTAGAGGGAGATGGGAGGGAGAGAAAGGAGGATCCCTGAAGCCCACTGGCAGGCCAGCCTGGTATATGCAGCAGTGAAGAGCAGGGATTCCTGTCTCAGAGGCTGCGGGAGGTGAAGGCTGACACTTGAGGCTCTCCTATCACTACTCACTCCACACCGAACTATGTCATGACACACACTTTCACTCTCACACACGGGGTTTTGCTTTGTTTGTTAATTTTTTTTTTAAAGCAAGGACTTCCCGGTGATGATTTTTCTCTCCACGCCACCTGTGATATGGCGATACCAAAAGTGGGAAAAAGAAACGTCCCCATCAGAACTTCGGTGAGGCTGTACCCAGACTACCTGGTCCATAACTTAATCCTCTTTTAATCCCAGAAAATGAAGAGCTAACAATCCGGGGCAGGATTTACAGGCACATTAAATTAACAGAATGATTCTCCCCTTGCAGCCATTAATGCTTCAATATGAATAGGGTTTTTTTTTTCCGCCTACAAGTGGCTAATATAATTTTTAAAACTTCCTTCAAATATCATTAGCGAGTAAGAAATCGATGGGTTATTGGCTGGTGTGAGAAATAATTTCAATATCGAGAGCCACGCCACTAAAATAAAACATTTTTAATTATATGAAAAGCATTTTATTAATAGGCAATTTAAAACGCCTGAGTGTTACCCAAGAGGCTGCAGGACCTCAGACCCGGACACAGGAAGACCTGGTTCACATACAGGCTGCAGGCCCTCGGAAATGCAGTAGCAGCATATGGAATTTTACATACATATATACTTTACTTGAGACTGTAACAAACAGCATTGTGATCCGGGATGAGAAAACAGGCAAGGCCTGGTACCGAGCTGATGTAGACCCTGTCTCAAAACACAAGAAGGTGACTGGTAGTGTAGTTCAGTGGTAAAGAGCTTGTCCAGCAAGCATGAAGCCTTAGCCTCAATCGCCAGTGCTGCCAGAAAGAGAGAGAGAGAGACTATGGATCCAAGCCTCGGCCCCACACCGCACTCCAAGACAGCGAGTGGTGAAAGTGTCTACAGAAAACAAGTCTTAGCATGTCAGGAGCTCTGATATCTGTCACGCACCATCCTGTGCAGAGCAAGCAGCATGACTGGTCCAGTGACGCCAGAGGAGTAAGGAGGCTGCACGCTAAACACAGCATCTTCTACAAACAAGTTATGAGAATGAAGGGTCCCCTCTCCTGGCTCGAGATATCCTTTCTGGAATGTAATGGCAAGGTTCCAGGCAACAGGGGAGAGAGCAGGGCCACCTCTTCCCAGGACAGACCCTGCAGGTCCCCACACTGGGGCAGGACTCTGCCTGGTTCGGAACATACAGGAAGCATGTGACTCAATGCTCCCTTCAGCTGCTGGCCATGCAGAGGCCTTGCTGCCTCCCCAAACAACCAGCTGTGAAACGGTCTTCCCCAAGTCTATCAATACTGTCTGTCACTGAACGAGCACCCCCACTGTTCCACGGGGAGCAGATATTGGATTGTTTGCTGTGCAGACCCGGGGCAGTACTTGAGAACCACTTGAGGGAATCCGATAGCTCTAAGAGCAACACATACTCCTGAGCCGCTCTCTTAGGGATGTTTACCGGGAGATTAGGAAAACAACAGAAGGCGGTCGTTGTGTCAGCCTAGGAGAGCCCTACAGATCCTTCATTAAACAACGGAGCAGCCACACATTCTTTCCGATTGTTGAAACAATCACATCATGGGGAGTGGCCTGTCTTAGCTCCCCTGAAGTAAAGCGATGCATCGTGTCTTCTTCGGACTGTAGGAGTTGGTCAGAAACCACTGATGCAACGTATAAAGTGATGGGGCTGTCTGCTGGTCTACAATCAGCCCCGAGACAGAGATGACTCCAAGGAGAAGCCCTGACTGAGTCCACCACTCTCCATGGCCCGGCTTTGTTCTCTGTTCAATAGTTCATTCAATACAGATCCACTCTGTAAATTCAGGGTGAACCTAACCCTAGCTTTTCATCACATTATTGAGTTGACCGTCGTCTTCTCCTCTAGTGAACAACAACACTTAGGCGAGGAATTAAATCCTCTATGAGGGTCACGAAGTTGAGTCTTGCTAGTGTGACTGCTGTGACTTTCTGGCCTGACTTGAGCTGTCTGGCTCATTATAGGGGGAAAAAAACAAGAAAGACAACAAAACAAAAACGTACAAGTCTTACAAAGCATTGAATACCAAGGCCAAGTTCTAGGATGGGAGGAGCTAAAAGGGGGAGGTCTGGGGTGAGGGGCACAGTAGGGTAGATGAGCTGGTGAGGACCACCAGGGGTAGAGGCTAGGGATGGAGGCTGGGAGGTGTGATAATTCCCACCTTTTTTTTTTTTTTCCTTTCACTCCGTTCAGCGAACAGCCCATGAGACTGGAGGTCAGAACTTTGCCTGCCCCAGCACAGGAGTAGGGTGACCTTCAAGAATTTCCCGATTCCTCTGAACTTGAAGTTCTTATAATCTAGTGGAGAAAAATGATGCTTCCTGGCATGGTGTGTGACGTATGATCCACAGAAGAAGAAATGTCAGAAGCGGAACAAAACGCCAAGCCCATTCAATAATTAGTTTGGATGTGAAATTTTGTCCCCCGGGTCCTGTGTTTAGACCCTAGTGTCCCTGCTGGGGCTACTGTTTGAGGGAGTCTGTGGAAACACTGGGTCTGTGACTTAAATGGTGCAACCGAGTGGCTGGCCTTTGAAAGTGACACCTGCTTCTGCTTCTGCTTCTGCCTCCAGCCTGAGCTCCCTGATTCCCACACCACCAAGATGTGAACAGGCAGGGCTGCAGGCTCCCACCACCACAGGCCAAGTTTCTCCAGCCACCATGTTTCCCCCCCTCCCCCCGCCACGACAGACTGTTTGCTCTAAACTGGGAGCCAAACCCAACCTCTTTTCACCAAAGTGGCTTCTGTTAAAAGGATCTAACACAGGAGACTCTTGGTGTCATTTCCTGCTTTCGGGATGTGTGCGGCTTCCCACGCCTCTCACACGCTTTCTTGTGTGAAGTGTGAGGATGCAGTTGGTCAATGTTCTTTTCTCCCCGCCCCCCCTACACTGTCTCTCCTCAGGCTAAGTGGCAAGAGAAACAACCATGAAATCTCACTTCCCAAAACAACGTATACCCTTGTCTCCAAGTAATATGACTTGCTCTTGGCTTGCTCTTCTTTTCCAAGTGTTTAAATCCTGAATGTTCAGTTATGCTTCCTCTTCCTACTTCTCAAAGGTTTCTGTGCTTGACTATTTTGGAAATAGGAGCTCTAAACTGTTCCACCAGCAACTCAAGCCTGCGAGCCAGGAGTCGGCAGGTAAGGCAGGTAAGGCAGGAGGGAGGGGCAGGATCTGAGATCGCCAAGTCAGCCATGCCCTTCTTGATGACAATAATGCCAAGCAATCTCCAAAGTCACAGGGCTTGCAGAAGGCCCGGGCAGACACACCCTGGCAAGCACTTAGTGTGGTGGAGAAACGCACAGAAGAGAGTTATGGCTGACGCTGGGAACACAGAGCATACGGGACTGAGGATACCCTGAACAGCTCTTGCAAAAAAGGAGAACCTCCCTGGACCTTCTCCAGGAGGCCTCCAAACAAGGGACACAGCAAGGCTCTGTCAATGCTTTGACTGTGGTACGCAGAGCAGATAGAACCTGGTACTTCCCCGGAGAGCATTTAGAGAGGAACAGTGGACAGAGAGGCTGTCCACCATGAAGCAACACCTCTGAGGAGTGGATACATTTTTTTAGCTCCTTAGAAAATTGGTGGACAGCTCTGCAGAATGAGCCACACACGGTCCACGCAAATGAAACGGCTGTCCGCTAGTGGACGGTGGCCATAAGGGACAGGAGTACTGTGTGACAGTGTGTGGCAGTCGCCGCAGACCCTGAGACAGTGACCCACATGCAGATCATCCTCCTTCCAGTCCGGTGGCCGTTGGCAATGTCCCTAACGCCCTTGTGCCTCAGTTCCCTCTGCTTTAAAACAGACGTGATAAAAATGTCTCCACGTGAGGATCAAAACCCGAAATACGTGCAGCTCAGTCTGCATGCCTCTTGGGAAGGTAGGCAGGGGGATCCAGGCTCAAAAGGTCCTTGGCTCCAGGGTGAGGCCAGGGCAGGCTTGGGCAACTTAGTGAGGCCCTGCCTCAGAATACAAATTAAAAAGAGGGCTGGGGAGGGGGTGGGGACATAAGTAAATGGCAGAACACCTGCCTAGCATTCACAGGGCCTAAGTTGAGCCCTCATTTCAGAAAAAGGAAAACACACACACACACACACACACACACACACACGACAGAGAGAAAGAGAGAGACTGAGACAGAGAGACAGAGATAGAAAAGGAGAGAGACAGACACAGAGACAAACATAGAGAGTGTGTAAGAGAGAAACAGAGAACACACAGGCATTATTATGATACAATTATCATCATCACCGCGATTAACAAATTCCAGGCTTAGACACACAATACAGTGTCACATAAAAGAATGACTACATGATGTCGAGAGGAGCACCTTCCACAAAATAAATAAATAAATAAATAAATAAATAAATAAATAAATAAATCAGTGCCCGAACCCCAGTATCACTTCCTTGGTGATAAAGGGAAATACCAGAATCTTGTAGAGATTAAAAGACGCCACACGTCTTTACTCTTCCAAAACAGGACGGACACTTTGAACAATTATTCTGATCTGAACAGAGGGTGCGGCCCGACATTTATCCAGGGCCTGGGCAAACAGACGAGATTCCTGCCACTATTTGCATTTCTATCGGCCCCTATGCTGAGCAATCAATAATAAATGTTGTTTAAACAAATGGTGTAATTTTCCAATCTGTGTTGTTCTAAACCGACCTTTCCTCCTTGCTGCCATTTGTAATGCATGCATAATTCATTGACCAAGCAGAAGGAGAAATAAGGACGTTGGTCTAAGTGGCCCTTTTTGGGTTGTTTTTGATCATTTGTTATAATCCCATAAATAAACCAGGCTCGCTGCTGTAAATACGCGCGGCGGCGGCGGCGTTATCTAGAGGTATGTTTAGTGAGAAAAATAATAACAGCCACACTACCTCTCGTGGCAATTTCCGAGCATAATTAATTGCTGAAAAGGTGTAGTCTCTGAGTTGAGAGGCCTCTAATAGAAGGAAAATAAAAGCCATTGTCAACATTAATGATAGAAGGGGGGGGTCCTGAAGGGCAGCGTCCTTTGCCATGTGGGGGAAGCGCTCCCCTGGAGACCCTGTGTGGGAGGCACCTAGCCTGCTTTTTATCCAAGTGGAGATATGTGGGTGGGTACTTTTTACTAAAGACCTTTCAATAAATCATAAATCCAGGGCCTTACGGAGCTAGCTTCTGTCACTTGTACTCACGATGGCTGTTGGCTCATACATATGAATGCACATCTTCATGTGACAAAAACATTCTTGCGATCGTGTGTTCATATGCAGGCATACATACATATACATACACACACACACACACACACACACACACACACGCATACATATTTTTTTCAAACAGATAAATATTACAGATAAAGTATGAACCGGGAATCTTCCAGAGCTACTGTCCACCCACTCTGACTCTGATCTGCTATTTGCTCGAGTGTTATAAGCCCTTCCAATATGGGAGCGAGGGCGAGATGCCCCTCTGTCCCCAAAGGACCCCTCTGCGCATTCCCTCAGATCATAGCGGGTGACATGTCAATGAAACGGCCCTGCTCTCGTCCCGGAGATCAAAATGAGGGCTTAACCTGCAATTTACACTACAAGTCCCGTGACGCTTGCCAGATCTGAAGACTTCATTCTAATCTTCCTGGCTGGGGAAGAAAAAAAAAATAATCAAATACTCTAGCAAAGACGTATTGACAACTCTTAATTAACCATGCTAATGGGGTTGGGAAGCTTAGATAAATGCATTCCACACGTAACCCCAAACCTTCATTTGGCCATTAATTTCCACCTCGCCTTCACGAAATCTTATGGAGACAGAGAGATGGATGGGGTAGGAGACGGACATTAACTAATCCTTTCACATTAGAATCTCTTGATGTCTGTTTCTGTGCTACGCAAATCCTTTCTGAACGAGCTAACGAGCAAGCCAATCCAGTGCAAGTGCCGTGTGTGGTTCAGTGGTCGTCTTTCTGGATTCTCGCTAATAAACATACTTTGGGTGTCCATCTGAGCAGCATTACTGAGAGGCATTTTCTGAGACCAAGTGGATGGATATTTGTAGTTTCTTCCTCTTTTGTTGCTGCTTTTAAAAGAACAATAGCAAAGCTCTCTCTCTCTCTCTCTCTCTCTCTCTCTCTCTCTCACACACACACACACACACACACACACACACACACACACACACCAAAAAGTTCTTCGTTGAACAGCTAACTGCAGTACCAGAATGATAGAAGCAAAAGCCTATACCTAGGAAACAGCCAAAGCAGAGAGAAGACAAGCGAGCCGGGGAGCTCCTTAAGCGAGCCCTTGAAGACGTGTCACAGAGCACTTTCTGGTTCTCAGGCCCAAAAGAATACGCCACTGTGACACCTCATAAAAAGGAAATGTGGGAATGGCAACTAAGCAAAGAATGAAAGACACGTCCTTCTTTGTCTTAAATATCCCAGTGTAGCCATATGAAAAGCTAGGGGACAAGAAGGTGCCTCCCCGAGCAACCGAGCCCCCCCTGCCTGGGTGGCACTCCCCATCGCTGGGACCCACATGGCAGAGCTGGTTTGCACAGGCTCCTGGCTGTGGCTCTAGCTTACATAGTTAGGTAATACCACTGAGCCAGGCCTGTTATGGACCATGCCATCTAAAACAGCATTATCTGGTGTCCTCCTTCCTTCCGCTACAGAGGAGGGAGCAGAGGCGCGAGTGAAGTCTCGCCACTTACCCCAAACTGCACAGCTAAGGAGGCGCAGTGCGCAGGATGGAGCCACCGCGCAGGCATGCAGGTCAGGACGCTTCAGGGGGGCAGGCTCGACGCCTTGCCGCTGGCAGTTTGGAAGTCTGTCCTACCATACCAGGCACTGCGCTTTGGCCACCCGCGAGTGCTTTCTTCCCGGATCCTTAGGTGGGCCATCAATGAGAGCTCTCTACTGTTTCACATACAAGGAGCCGACCTTGCGAGAAAGGGCAGCCAACTGTGGAGGTCATGGAGCCCAGGAGTGGGGGAGCGGTGCGCTGAGAGGCAGGACCGCCACTCGGGGTGGGAGTAGTGATTACAAGCGCTCGGGCTCAGGTTCGGAGTGTGAACGTGCTCGCTGCTCGCCTGGGAGCTGGCCTCGGCCCTCCGATTACTGCAGGACTTTATTACTTCCCGATCCCCTGGTCTTGGCACACCTGCTCTGTCCTTCCGCTTCTCCTTCTGTTTCCCTCTCTCCCCACCCGGCCATCGCTGCTGAACGTGCTGGGGAAATGCTCGCCCTTTACGGTGCCCCAATCTGTGTGTGTGTGTGTGTGTGTGTGTGTGTGTGTGTGTGCCAAAACTGTCATTTCAGTGCCATTTCCTAGAACATGTTTCTCCACTCTCACCTTCCCCACGTTCATAACTGCAGGGGTCAAACTCACAGGTCATACCTTCTCGCCTCTACCAGCTGAGAAAATTAGAGGGTTTCAAAACCACCCCAGGCTTCTCCTGAGCTCCAGGTTACAGGCCAAACATGGAGGGAGGAAGAGGACTCCAGATTTACATGGAAAATAGAAGCGCCTCGCTCAAGAGGCCACCAGTGACAGTGCGGAGGGCAGAGACACTCAGCTCAGCAGTAAGTCGCAATACCCAGAGCACCGTGGAGGGCTTGTGGTGGTACGGGAAGGACCCAGGGAAGAGCAGACGAGCCTGGGGAGGCAGTGGAGACAAGTCCATACTGTCCTCACCCTCAGGACCAATCCAGGAGCACGGGGAAGAGGGCGGGACCACGCCTGCTCATCTGCAGCACAGGACATGAGAGAACTCACCTTCAGTGCTGCCAAGAGGGTATGCAGAGAACATGGCGCACTGAGCCCAGCCCCGAGCGGATCCCTAAAGAGTGTTCGTGAGCGACATCACTGTCACCTCACGTGGTTTGTCTGGCCCGGCCCACAGTAAATAGTCTTGGGAGACTGGCCACTCAGGCCCCACTGTACAGAGAAAATGGGTGTTCACATCTGCACTTGCACTGGGGTCCTCTTGATAAAAAGATGCACCCAGAGGCGCTGCCAGATATCAAGTGTAACTGGGGGGGGGAGGGAAGGGAATAATCCCACATCTAGCTGGGCACATGAACCACAAGCACATGCCGAGGGCATCAGAAAATGGCCCAAGACCACAGACTCGGGAGTTGAGAGGAGACCGTGAGTTTTTCACAGGGGGCAAGGCAAAGTTAGGGTTTGCACTGAGCTAACAGAAAGAAAAGGGAGGGGAGGTTTGGGGTGAGATCTGGGTCCACGCAGACGGTACAGTCATCATCTGCATTCACACGCTGCCTCCCTGTTCGTCCTTCACCCTCCTTCAGGACTTGTTAGCACCCTTACTGAGGCTCTAGGCCCAAACAAGGTTCTCAGTTCTACAGCATGACAGGAAAGGCCCACAGCTGGCCAAGACAGCCGGGGTCCACTAAGGAAAGACTTTCAAGAGTTCATAAGACATTTCAGCTTCTTATTGTCACAGCACTTCAAAGAGTGTCTGTGGAAACACACTCCTCGGCCTGAGCTGCCCCAGGGACTTCGGGCCCTCCCAAGCTCTTCACATCTCCTCTTGATATCCCACAGTTCTGTACACTGCAGTCACTCAACAAATATTTTCAGAGGGATAGAACCCCGACACGAGAACGCCAGGCGAGGGCAGAGACCCTGTAGATTTCTGGCAACGGACGTGTAAACTGCACTGTGGCTGAGATGTACAAACTCCATCTCTCCGGACAGCCACGTGATCCCATCTTGTGTGGGATAATAATACATCCTCATGGGAGCCTCCAACCAACCAGACTCTCTCTGTTGCTATGGACCGACTGGGCAGTGGGGCCTCTCGCATTCCTGTGGCTATGAAGATCACCCCTGGGGTCCTGGGATTTATTTCCCTTTCTCGAGAGTGGTGGACAGATAATGAATACACCTCCTCAACTGATCAATTGCCTGCACTTAGAGCCTGGCACCATCCCTCCTCCTGAACAAGGTGAAAAGAACGGACCCATGAGTGATGGTCGCAAGGATCTGGCTTCAGAAGAGGAAGGAGAAAATATTGAGAAAACAACGATGGCATTTAAAAAGCAAGGCCCTCTCCACCCCAATGAAGCGGCGTGGACATTCATCTTGTTCTCGGACTCTGCTTCACCGAACTTGATGGAAGACGGTTGAACTGACATAAAGACCAGCTCAACGTGAGCAGCCGTGATTGATGGAGCCATTCCCAGCACCCTGCACTAAAGGATGCCTCGAGCTTCCTGTTAGCTGTTTTATGAAGGGGCCAATGCTCTCCCGTGCCCCCTCCCCGTGTTTAAAGAATAAACTAGCAGAATCAGTGATTTCAAAAAAAAAAAAAAAAAAAAGTGGTGCATTCAACAGAGAGGGAGAAAGACTAGGTCACCGGACAAGGACCTCTTGGGGGAAGACAGCAGTGACCCTGAAAACTGGGTCCTATCTGGTTTCATCTGGATGCGGCAGTTTGAATCTCGGGATACACAGTTCAGATGAGTTTTCACTTAATGCCTTTAAGTGGTTCCCATCGTGCAATCCCGATGGCAAAAAAAAAGAAAATCTGGCTTTCCTTGGAAGCCGGGGACACAGACACACAGATGTTCCAAATGTGTCGTGCTACAGAGAGTTGGGGAGGGCGGCCAGCCTGGCATGGCCTATGCCGGAGTACACACTTCCAATTTGGAGAGGATGAGATATTTGCAGGAGGGCTGTATTCTTAGGGGGTTTCTTAATATGGAAAGGAAAAGAGCAGGCTTTCAAGACTGCTGGGGAGGCTGTGTTCCTGTCCTTTCCGGATTGCAGGAGACCTTTCCCTGACTTTCTTCCTTCTTAGTTTTGAAGAAGGTTAATTATGGCCCGGGAACGTCTTGAAACGTCTTGGAACCCGGGATTCTGCCATTGTCGGAGGCGAGGACGATGGTCTTCAGGGTGCGGCAGGAACTAACTTAGGAAGCATCCAACTTGGAAGCCATCTCATGGCGTTCTGGGTGATGGCAAATACCCCTTCAGCATCACATGACTTTGAAGATATGCCCATTAAGGAAATCTCGGAGATGCCTGGCTTTAAAAACTCAAGTGGTTCTTTGGCTATCAACCACAAGCTGAGGCCTCATCATTCACAATGAAAAGGCACTGGGATTCATGTCTCCTGCCTGGCACGTTACTATGGTCGGTCCAGGTACTCTCACTATGCAGTAGACTTCCGGCTTGGTTCAGGAGGTATTGGGAGCCTTCCAGCTTTCTTATCGTGACTCACAAGGCTTTCAAAGCAGAGATGTTCATGGCCACATAACATACCAGTGAATTCAGTCGGTGACAACATGACAATCCGAGCATCGAGACAAAACAGGGAATAAGCCATGATCTGTCCATAGGTTTCTGACCCCAAGACCATTCAGACCAATGGCCAGGGCTAGTAAGAAGGTAGAGGTGTGGTTGGGAAATGCTAAGCCCAAACAGCATGGTCACCACCAAGTTAAAGCTGGGCGTCTTCGGGGTATTTAGATTGTGGGAACAGAATAAAATGAACTCATGCAAATGAGGGTGTCCTTCTCATATACACATGATACTATGAAAAAAAAAAAACAAGCTAGCTGGGCATTTTTGCACACTGGGAGATACGAGGAGAGGGTGTGCCAAAATTCTGACTGGGCAGCCTTGGTCAGAGAGGAGGCTTCTGTCTGCAGGGAGTGACGGTCAGTGCCAAGACTCAGAACTGGTCAAAGTGCCAAGAGCAGATGACAGCTGTGAGCTGAGTCCTAAGTAGACCGTCAACAGCGTCCTCTCCAAGGCCCAAGGGACGTCACCAAAGTGTGCGTGGAAAGAACCGGAGCGTGGGAAGTGTTCCGTGCAATACTGATACTTCTGGACGCCACATGGCTGCTACATCCATGAACTCACAGCACTGTCAGATACCTGCTCAAGGCCGGGTTATCCTCATTCCATCATGGGGTTGGGGTTGGGGAGGTGTTGAGAGGCCCATATCTCCTTGGGGAGCTATAGGCAGTTAATGGTATTGGGAAGCCCCTCAGGGGTGTAGCCCCAGATAAGTTTGCCTTCCACTCGAGTAAAGTATACCCAATCTCATGCAAGCAACTCAGATTAAAGGCACTGAGCATGAAAAGTACAGGGTAGGGGAGGAGGGAGAGTGAGGGGTGGGGGGGGTGACATAGGGGGATAGGATTTGCTGGGAGGGAAAAAGGGTTCAGTGAGAGAGGAACCTAAGTTCAACATACAATTATAAAATTGTAAGCAGATAAGTAATCTTTATTTAAAAAAATTTAAAAATGCAGACTAGACATGGAGATATTGGATCTCTTGCTCTCAACTCTGGCCATAATCCTATTTTCTTAATACACATGTTCCTTTTTATATTGGAGATTACTAGTTTCAAGAATCCCAATAGTCAATTTTAACATGTTTGTCTATATATTTCTTGAATTTTACCAGAAATATTTTCCATGTAAATGTTCCATTTTATCTGAAAAAGTTTATAATTCCACCTTCAATCAACTTAGAATTATCTTTATGCCTATCACTTTATCTGTATAATTTCCATAATAATCTTTAATTTTAACGTTTTTCTATATATTTCTTCAATTTTGCCAGAAATATTTTCCATGTAAATCTTCAAGTTTATCAGAAAACGTTTATAATTCCACTTTCAATCAACTTAGGAATACTTTTATGCCTACCGTTATGACATCTATATAAAATTTTCCATGATAATCTTCAATTCTAACATGTTTAACATTTTTAACACCTAAAACTTTTCTACAATTTTATCAGAAATATTTTCCACGTAAAACTTCAATTCTATCATCAAATGTTTCTATTTCATATTTCAATTAATCTAGCAATGTTTTACATGTCTACCACTTTACTCTTTAATTTTCCATGAAAATTGTCAATTTTAATGTGTTTTTCTATGTATCTCTTCTATTTTATATGAAATGTTTTCCATGTAAACCTTTAATTTTATCATAAAGTGGTTTTACTTCCCTTTCAATAAAAAAAATAAAGAAAGAAAGAAAAAGAATCCCCTAACCAAGGAGAACGTTTCTTTTTGCTCCATGATAACTAATCAGCTGAGGCCCAGACATTCTGACCTATGGAGCTCATTCCCCGCAAGTCTATGCCTACAAGAAGAACTGCAGAGCCCCATACTGGAGCAGAGATGCCAGGCAGAAGAAACAGGCTTTTCCTGGGCACCGCCCATGGGATTTGATTATCACAATTAACCCCTTTCGGACAAAACTATCAATAGAACTAATGTGGAAAACCCAACGCCAGGTAGCTACAGGCCTGCGAGGACAGCTACTCAGATGGAAGATTGAGGGGCACCAATGTAAGGCCCGTCCTGGGCCACACAGCAAGTGCAAGGCTGGCCTGCACACCTTAGTAAGACACTCTCTCACGATAAGGAGTTAAGAGGGATATAGCTCAGTGGTAGACCACTAGCCTAGCATGCAAGAAGCCCTAAGCTCAATTCCCTGCGTGGAACATAAGTGTGGATATGAATGAATGTAGTAACATAACCATCTGATGAATGATGTGGCAAGGAGTCGGGGTTTATAACTGGAGGTCAAGTCAGAGGTGGAATCCTATTCTGGACATTGAGAGTCTCCGTTTCCTCATCATCCAGAGGAAGACTGGACCAGGGTGGGACGTTTCAATGAGGCATATGAGGAAAGAAGGCCCAAATGACAGCCTGGCATCATCCGTGATTGCTAATAACAGCTGGCCATGTCCTCATGCCCCAGGCTCCAGGAGACATTGCATGCCCTGTCTCCCACAGTCCTGCTGCGGACGACATTACTTCATTTCCCGCAGAAAAAAAAAATATAGTCTGAGATAGTTACGGTTAAGTGTCAACTTGATGGGATCTAAAGCCACTTGGGAGATGGCCCTTTGGGTGTGCCTGTGGAGAATGATCTCGATTACACTATCTAAGCTGGAAAGACATACCCAGACTGGCTGCCTCAACATCCCTGCCACAACGAACCAATCGTCCCTCAAACTCCAAGTCAAACAGACCCTCCCACTGGGTGGACACTGGCAGAGGATTTCTGTCACAGCAACCACGCAAAGTAATGAAGACAACCACTGTCACCTCGTTACCTTGAGGACTCTGTAGTGTCCCTGGGTTAAGTCACCTGCCCACTAGAGATGGGAAAGGAGAGGGCAGAGGCTAATACCCAGTACAGGAGATATCCCACCCATTCGAGAATCCCTCCACAGTGTGCAGGGCCAAAACAAGGCCCTAGCTAGGGTGTGATCAACACCGGAAATCAGACTGCACGGTACAGATTGGTCCAGAGTCAGTGTTTCTTCAAGTTCAAACCTGAGAATGTGTCCTGTGACTGCAGAGAGGGGTGGACTGGTGTGAGACTCTCCATCCTCCTGGACATTCTGAGCAGTGTCTGCCTTCACCCACTGCTGTCACGGATACATATGTGTCCTAAAGATGGGAGAATAGTCAGCTGGCAGAGAAAGACACGAGAATGTCACACTGCCTATTCCCACCTCTTCAATAAACCTCCTCAAACTTCTCGTTCACCTATAGGTTTGTGTCTCATTTACAATGGAATGCGGCATTTGGTGGGACCACAAAGAAAACTCCTCATTATAAACTGGGAGACGTGTGGAGAAAGAGAATTATTTACCCAAAGGCTGTGCTCGGTCAGTGTTGCCCAATATTTATTTAGCCCACACACAGAGAAGTTGTGTTAACATTTGCCAGGGAATGTAACTTTATAAAGTAACTGGTTTAATAAAAAAAAAAAAAAAAGACAGCATATCATTTTACAAATAACTTTACAATTGCTTGAGGTAAATGGCTGGCTTCTTTCAGGTTTGTCTTACCCAAATGCTACAGAAACAATATCCAGAATTATGTCCCATAAAATACAGGTATTACAGACTGACTGTTTAGCCCATTAAAGAAAATGGAGAGTGAAATGTGAATTATTTCTACCCAAGGCAGAAGCAGACACGGTTACCAAAATTACGTTAGGCCAATGTGGCAATTCTTTAAGTCCGCAGGGCAGCGCGGCTAACGGCTCCTGTGCCAAAATCCTATTAGGAGGGCTGTATTTGTCAGCCAACGGTGACAGGAATTCCATTTCTCAGACCCAAATCGAGTGTAGCTGGAGAGAATTTACCCAAAACATTTGTTTTTGGTTAATCAGCAACATTTGCCGGCCTCGAATATCCTGAGAGAGTGAGGCCCGTTGAAAGGAGAATACCACTCCAGGCAATTTATTTAATGAGTGAGAAGACAGGCAGAGGGGGCATGGGTGTGAGGCCCAACACTGTCCTCCGCCCGGGGAGTCAAGCTGAGATCTGATGCTGTCATAATCACTCACAGCGACAAACCACAATGATCCGCACTTCCCAGGTTTGACACAGCAGATACGACACAGGATGAGACAGAAAAGAGAATGCCCTGTTCCTTTCCCCATTGCTGTGATATTTTACCCTGACAAGAGAAACTTAAGGGGGCCTGGAGAGATGGCTTAGTGGTTAAGAACACTGGCGGCTCTTCCAAAAGAGCCAGGTTCAAATCCTGCCACCCGCGTGGCAGTTCACAACTGTCTTTAATTCCAGGTCCGGGTATCTGATACCTTCATACAGACATCCATGGAGGCAGAACACCAGTGTAAATACATTTAAAAAAAAAAAAAACAACTTTAAAAAGAAAGAAAAAAAAACCCAGGTTTCTCCTGGCTAACAATCCAAGGACACCTCCTCTCCATCATGACAGGGAAGTCTAGACAGCAGGGGCTTAGTCACATGACATCCAGTCGGAGAGTAGACAACAATGAATGTGTGTATTCCCCCGGCTTTCTGTACTCTTACACTGTCCAAAACCTCAACCAGGGAATGGGGCCACCCACAGTGGGCAGATCTTCAACTGATCCCATCAGAGCGGTGACTCGAGATCTCAACATAGCTGAGATTAACTACCGCTGGAAAGAGAACACGCAACAAGCAGAAGTCACGAAGGGCCACTTTCGTGAACTGACCGCTTATTCTATGCTTGAGACCATGATTAGCGTGCAGCATGGGAAGTGCATCTCCTGCATGGAAAGCCTGGAGTGTCTCATGAGTACTCAGTCACAGATCACGGCACTCACATCTGCACAATGAGGACCCCTCCAGCCCTGGGATTCATGGAATACAGTGAGCCGTGGGCCATAAGCTTACAATGAAGAGCCAGAGTATCGAAGTAGGAGAAGAACACACTTACTGAAATGGGGGTCAATAGGTCAAGGGGTACCACGACCACAATAAAATGAGGAGTGTGGGGCACTCATTGGCTCTTAGAGTCTGCTAATGTTTAGCAACTTTGCTTGAGTTCACAAGAGCTGGAGCAGACCCAGCTCCTTGCCTCCCTTCTCAATGGGATGGAAGGAGGAAAAACCGCTCTCCATCCCAGCCTGCCCTGAAGAGGCTTTCTGTAAAGATTCATTTATGAATAGGACAAATGTGCATCGTGAGACCTCTACTCTGGAATGACTGATGTGGGTGAGAAAGACATTTGGAGACTGCAAGTCAAGATCAAAAAGGTTACATTTCCTCAGGGAAGTTCCTCGGTTGTTTGCTAGGGATTATAGAGAAAAAAAAAAAGAAAAGAAAAACGAAAATCCCAGAGACCCCATGGCTTGAGACAACAAAAATGTGCTCTCTGACATTTCAAGAGCCCTGAAAGCCAACATCAAGATGTCTGCAGGGTTGGGCTACCCCAGAGCCACCCAGGACCCATCCCAACATCACACGGCTCGCCAAGTGTCTCCTCATTGACTGCTACACCACCAATTTCTGTTTGCTTCTTCTTTCATGTATCTTGCTGTCTACTTTTCACCGTTGTAAGAATTGTAGTTATTGGACTTGGGACTCCTTCCTCTTAAAGATTCTTAAAATTATATCTTCAAAGACCTAATTTCCAAATAAGGTTCCATTCAGGCTCTGGTTGGCAATGGAGGGAGATGGGTGTGGCTGGGCTGGGTGTGTGTGTGTGTGTGTGTGTGTGTGTGTGTGTGTGTTATCAACTGTAGGATTCAGAACAGGAGTTCACCCCGGGAAGTTCACTAATGTGCTCAGCCCCTCCCTCCCATCCTTCCACATAACACAGGCACCTCACACACAGCATCAGGAGAAACCTGTAGTGGAGGCGCAGAAACACCGTGACGATGACATTTATGCTATGTAAGTGAAAATGTGATTAAGAATACAAGACAATAAAAAGAAACCAGGAAGCTGACGGACAAGTCTCAAGTCAGCTGAGGACAAGTTTGACCAACAAATGGATTTGCTAAAAATTTTCCTGGGGGGAAAAATTGGTTTTTTATTGTTGTGTTTCAGACCTCTGTGCATGTTGGTTTACCAGAAAAGAGACTGCAGACAGGCCTGTCCAAGCCTCCCTGAAAGACTTTCTTGATCCAGGCAGCCTTATCCCCAGGAGGAAAGGTGGGGTGAGGAGGAGGGCTGGGCTCGGCCAACCCTCCCACTCCCACCAGCTCCACCAAACAGCCCCCAGGAGGTTCAGTTTAATGAAAGAATTTGGGAGCAACAGAAAAGACTGAAAATCATTGCTGCATGTCAGAGGTTGGTAAACCTTTTCCCCCCTTTTTAGGTAGAGGGCCAGATGGTAAATAATTTAAGCTTTGTGGGCCAAGAGGCAAAACCAAGGCCACTCAGACTCATACAAAGGGAGAAAACAAAGCCCTTTCTTTTTGAAGGGACCCAAAACGCTAGCATTGAAACTGAAGTATTAACTCAATTTCATTTGCATGTGCCATAAAATAATATTCCCTCCTTACTGCCCCCCAACCATTTAAAATTATAAATCTACTTAGTTCTTATTCTTGCCCCTAAAAACTGCAGACTGCATTTGACCCGGGCATAATAATTTATGACACCGGGACTAGGATTCTGCAGGTCAGGCAGGACCCAGTCCTAGAATGAGACCTGCTAGTAACCGCTATAGGGGGGAATCATATGGGAGCTGAACAGAGGGGGAACAGATCCAGCGCCTTCTGAAGTAAGACACGCCCTCAACCGACACACCACTCAGGAAGTAACTGCTTTCTCTGCACGCTTTTCAAAATGGAAACCCCAAGTGCCATACAGACCATAACTTAGCAAAGAGAGAGTTTTGTTAAATAAACTTATGTTTTCGCGTTACAGCTAGGAGCTGAAGAGATGACTTAGCAGTTAAAAAGGCAGGGTACTGCTCCTGCAGAGGACAGGAATTAGTTCTCAGCACCCATGCCAAGTAACTCAGGAGGGTCTATAAAGCCAGTTACCAGGGGTCAGATGTCTCTTTTGAAGTCCATAAGCACCTGCATTCATATGCACAGTCCCATACACAGACACCTATACACACGATTAACATATAATTATGTGTAAAGGGAAGATCATGGGGCCATACTGACTAACCATGCAGGCAGAGCTGAAGGCTACTAAGGGTGGAAGCTCTTTCTAGCCACAGGACAAATTGAATCTCAACACCATCTCCACAAGTGCACTTCCATGACCTGCCACCAGGGCATCAAGAGCGCTGGTCTGGCAGGTTTGTTGCACTAGGCCAGACAGCAAGGGTCAAAGGCCGAGGGATGCCTTCCTGTCAACACGCACATGGATAAGCTGTAACATTCTGAAATACATTCTTAATCATTTACGTCTACCTCAACTACTGCTAACGTCATCATCTTTGTGTGCACATTTTCTCGTGTAGAGCCAGCAGAGAGCCTGGTATGATACACACCTTTAATTCAGAAAGCAGAGGCCAGTGGATCTCTGTGAACTCAAGAAGAACTGGGGCTACATAGTGAGATGCTGTCATTAGAACTAGAATAAGAGCAGGAAACAAACAAACCCCCTAAAGCCAAGTAAATAACAATTCCCCACCCCACCCTACCCCCTTTGACAAACCGACTCACTAGCGTTCATTTTTTATACTGCTATACTCTGAGACAGGCCTAGCCTGATCATTACAGAGGCTTCTTCACCCCACAACTCGGGGAAACTGATGCACAGACTCACTTGCGGCCAAACATTAGGCTTGGGGAATCCTGCAGAAGAGAGGAAGGATTGTAGAAGACAGCAGGGCCAGGACACCACAAGAAAACTCACAGAATCAACTAACCCAGGCTTACAGGGGCTGACAGAGGCTGAACTGACAATCAGTAAGCCTGTAGGGGTCTGATCTAGGTCCTCTGCATATATATTGTTTGGCTTGGTCTATCTCTTACTCTTTCGTCCGGCCTTAATAAAAGAAGAGTCTAGTTTTGCTACATCTTGATATGCTATGTTTGGTTGATATCCTTGGGAGTCCTGCCTTTTCTGAAGAGAAATGGACAGGGAGTGAATTGGGGATTAAAAAGGGAGGGATTGGGAAGGGAGGCAGGAGGGGAAAATGCATTCAGGATGTACTATACAAGAAAAGAATAAATAAAAAATAAATCAAAACAAAAAGTGTTCTTCTGGAGGAGCTGAGGGGGACTGCAACCCCATAGGAAGAACAGTATCAGTTAACTAACTCCCCCCCCCCAGAGCTCCCAGGGACTAACCACCAACCAAAGAGTACACATGGAGGGAGCCATGGCTCCAGCCGCATATGTAGTAGAGGATGACCTTGTTGGGCATCCATGGCAGGGGAGGCCCCTGGTCCTATGGAGGTTTGAAGTCCCAGCGTAAGGGGATGCTAGAGTGGTGAGGTGGGAGTGGGTGGGTGGTTGGAGGAGCACCCTCATAGAGGCAAAGGGGAGGAGGGAGATGGGATGGGGGTAACTGAAAACGGGATATCATTTGAAATGTAAACAAATAAAATGATTAATAAAAAAAGAAACTGATATTGTTTCAGAAACAAAAAATAAGTTAAAAGTGTTTAAGACCACCCAGAAGAACACTTCAAGTTGAGTTTTTGCTCTAATCCCCTTGCTAGAAAAGACAAAAATGAGAGGAAAAGAAATTTTAAAGAGAGAGAAAAGGAAGTGAGGAAAGTAAAGCAGAGAGAGAGAGAGAGAGAGAGAGAGAGAGAGAGAAGAAGGAGGAGGAGGAGGAGGAGGAGGAGGAGGAGGAGGAAGAGGAGGAGGAAGAGGAGGAGGAGGAGGAAGAGGAGGAGGAGGAGGAGGAGGGAAGGAGGGAGGGAGGGAGAGGGAGAGGGGGAGGGAGAGGGAGATTAGGAGGGATTCTATATACAACATCCTTCTTAATCAGTTTTGTTTTACTTAACTTTGAGTTGTAAATCCCTTGTGGGATGAGACTTGCAGTATTTAATAATTCTTGTTCTATTTTTAAAATACACACGTGTGTTTCTCTGTCCAAAATCAGCCTCACAGACAGTGATCTGTGTCCACCGGGTGATAAAGGGAGCTGCCTCCTGGGACATGGAGAATTATTAGCATTTTGACTCAATGGCTTCTTGGTTCTACAAATGCAAATACACCCAAACGAGTCCAGGATTTCTCGATGTACAATATTGCTGGGTTTCAATGATGTTAAAACCAAAAGGAGGAGGATGGGAAAGGAGACCGGGTGCTGACCAACTCCTGTATCCTAAGAAATGGACACACAGGCCACCCTTGAGCTGGAGCTGTGAGTCTGGGCCCACCCAGCACACATGTGAACTTCTCATGACCCTCAAGTACACTCATATGATATATCACATACACCATAAAACAGTCTTGTAATTACAGGGAAAAATTGATTTCAAAAGGCCTATATCAAAATTAATAGTCATAAAAATATAATAACCCATGTCAGAGAATTTAAGGACCAAAGAAATTTTTAACATTATATCTCAAACTTATAAATGTTATATATAGCATTCACAAAGACTTTTTTTTTAAATAGAATAACTAATGCATTAGGGATTTATTACATAATCTCAATATTTTAAAAATAAGTATTAATACCCTCCTCCCATGCTTAGGCCTAAAATCAATAAGTTCATCTCAAATCATTAAAACACGGATTCCAGGGCACATTCTCTGTGTCCCAGACTTAAAGGATAAAGTGCCTGCATCGGCCAGAAGAGGAAGGGGTTACACACGTGCCTGCAGGGCCCAGCGCTGGGAGGGCTCTTCCCAGGGGAGCAGGCAGTAAGGAGCTCCAAGCAGAGGAAACTTAGAATATTTGGGTGAAACTAAAGTATATCCTGGAATGAAAGCTAAGCCAGCAGAAGCAAATATTTTAAATTCTTGGTTCAATCCCACTCCAGAAGATGAAACCCACAGCTGGTACTATGTTTGGACCAAAAACCTCTGGCTAGACAGTCTACAGGCCCTTGAGAAACTTACTGCTATTATTCTGCTAAATGGACATGGTATTAAACTAACTCCTAATGAGTTATCAATACGCCATACCTATAGATTAATGTACCTCTCGATCCTCATCAGAGAAGCTTCTAGCTGTAGTAGATGGTGTCTAATTCAGAGTCAGGCAACTGGCCAAAGTGTAGAGACTAGGAAACAACAGAATGATCAGCCCTACGGGGAACATATACACATCCTCATGCCTTCCAAAGTTAAGAGTGTGAGAGCCGCAGGCCCATAATAACTCTGTGGCAGCAGTATCCGCTGGACCTAGCACAGCACTCCACATACGAAATCACAGAAGTTGTGATGGTGGGGGCTGGAGAGATGGCTCAGTGGTTAAGAGCACTGACTGCTCTTCCAGAGGACCTGGACTCGGTTTCAAGGGACCCCATGGCAGCTCATAACTGTCCATCATCCAGCTCCAAGTGGTCCTCACACATACGTGCAGGCGAAACACCAACACACGTAAAATAAAGAGATGGATCCTTTTCAAGAGGGAATTGGGATAAACGTGCGTGGGGCCTGGGCGAATGCAAGCTGGATGAATTCCTAGCGTGAAGGGCGGAGCTGAGGAGCTGAGCATGCGTGAAGGGGGGGAGCTGAGGAGCTGAGCATGCGTGAAGGGAGGAGCGGAGGAGCTGAGCATGCGCTCTCTTCCCGGGCAGTGGAGTTACCAGCATTGGTCATGGAAGGCAGAGTCAGTTTCTCTGTGATTGCAGCCTCTGGTGGAAGGCCGAATGCAAGAATATATGAGCATCACAGGTCAGATTGGACCATGCCTCGTTTTTGTTCTTTTCTTAAAGGACACATGTCGGAATGACGGTGAAGGAGAGGTGCATCTGAAGAGCGTTGGGGGTCGGGTAATGAATATGATCAGAACACACTGTAAGGAGTTATCAAGGAACTGATAACTTTTTTTTAGATCAAATAAATTCTCGTTTAAAGTGCAATGATACATATATTACAATGAAACCACTAACAGAGGTAGAGCTAAACATAAGGCAGATAACACATTAAAGATGTCCTCAAGTATATAGTCAGCAACAATATACTTCACACTGAAAAAACTCATAAAAGGAATAGATGTCACATTGAGTCTTTTTAATAATAATAATAATAATAATAATAATAATAAAAGACATTAAATTCATGGCTACTATGATTGGAAAAGAAACTGTCCTAAATGGAGATCAACAAACTTCGTGTGGCTGTGACATGTTGGTAACAACAGCACGCTTTAGCGATGTTTTCGATACACTTCAGATGACTGGGGGGAAGGGCGGTGTCACCAAAGGCACACACTCCCAGCGTCTGACTCTGAGCCTGAAGTTCCCCCAGCCAGAAGTGGACTCTTGCAGCCACAGCCGTACATATTTGTCTCTTTCCTTTCTCTCACCACCCAGGAAAGGCCACCTAGCAAATGGAGACAAAGAATTTTGAAACCAACACAGGCATCTATTCCTTTTTTTTTTTTTTTTTTTTTTTTTTTTTTATGTTTGGTAGAAAAAGAGGGTCTGAGTTGAGGAGCAGTTTATATTTTCCTGCAGCCTTTGGCCAACTTGGTCCTCTGATAATCCTTCATTAGGGAAAATCAACTCGAGCTGTAAATAATTGTTTTGCCTCTGGAGAAAAATCCCCAACTTTGGCATAATTCAAAAATTAGTTTCTCTTACCTTGACCCAAAGTCTGTTGAGAGAAGGACTTCTCCCCGACAGCTAGCTCCCTTTTAAGAAACACTTGTGTGGTAGTTTGAATAAACCCATAGGCCCATAGGGAGTGGCCCTATTAGGAGATGTAGCCTTGCTGGAGGAAGTGTGGCCTTGTTGGAGGACGAGTCACTGTGGGGGCAGGCCTTGAGGTCTCATGTGCTCAAGCCACTGTGAGCCCCATATGCCTCAGTCTCCTACCGTCTACACAGTAAGATGTAGAACACTCAGCTCCTTCTCCAGCACCATGTCTACCTGCATGCTGCCATGTTTCCCACCATGATGATAACGGACCGACCTTCTGAAGCCATAAGGTAGTCCCAATTAAATGTCTTCCTTTATAAGAGTTGCTGTGGTCATGGTATCTCTTCACAGCAGTAGAAACCCTAAGACACCTTATCTGGCAAGTCACCCACTTGTCCAAGCATCTTCCAAAGCTCTGGGTCTGCACCCTTCATGACAGACGCTAGGCCAACAGGGTCAGGCCTGTTGGGGTGAGGAAGCACCAGAAGAGTTACAGTCAGCAGAGGACAGAAACCAGTTACCTAGTCAGTGAGAGTGCATTTGAGGGTGTAAGAAAGTGATGTCACATAGAAACTCTCTTCAGAGGTCAGCTATAACTTAGCATACGGATACACATAAGTTTGCTTCTGACCTCCAACACCCTAAATGTGACTTTTCCTCCAAAGAACTGAAAATCTTCTTTTGTAAGTTGTCCCGCTCTGCTTATTTTTGAGAAGCAGTTATTAGGGCTCTCTGTAGAATAGGGACCCCTTTCTGGAAGAGCGCACTCGTATGCACCTTCTTTACCTGGAGCACTTATGCATGTGCTCGACTTCTGTCCTAACTTGTGCACAATGACAGAAAGGACTTCTCCTCATTCAGATGCATCTTTGGATCTTAGTATCAAGGCCTAACCCAAAGCAGGCACTCGCGACCTGTTGAGTGACCATGTGCATGAATTCTAGAGAGTGTAGGGAAAGCTGGCCTCTTTAAAAATTAGCATGTCTTGCAGAACACGTGGCCTGGGCGGCCCTGAAGAGCAGTCCAGCGGGAAGCCATCGCAAACAATGGCCACCCCATCAAGACAGGCCCAGTTCCAGGCCAGCAATTCTCTGAATCAGCTACTCCTTAAGTTCATATAGTGCTCATCTCAGCCAATGGCAATTCCAGGAGAGAAGCAATTGATAATAATTATGTTTTCTGCCTTCTCTCGGGTTATGAATTTATCATGATGCAAAAGTCGGGCAACTCTGATGCCGCGTTAACAATGATAAACACCATAAAGACAAAAAGAAACTAAATTTAAGCATTTAGATTCTGCAGGGGAGTTTATTAAACAGATTAACTAGGGAAAGGCAGAGCTACACAATTATGGAAAACAGGCAGCAAAGCCCTAGCTGGCTATTTCTGAAGGCCACCTGAGAGTGCATTTCGGATGCCCTGGATTCTGCAGGTACGGTACCGCGTGCTTTAGTGTCATTCACGGCTGCACGCTGATTAATTTGTATTCAGGAACTGTAAGTGGCAAATGCGAGCTGCATAGCGATACAAACGGCTTCGCGGGCACAGTGACCATGCCAAAGCCACCTCTCCTGGGGAAGCCACGTCCAGCCAGACAGCAGGAGCTGTGAAAAGGTCTTCAAAAGACTTTGGTTTGGAAGGAAAACCTTGAGAGGCAGTCTTTCATCCTCGGGTCATCTGTGTTCTCAGTCACACCCTTCTTCTCCCTGGGTCTTCCCAACAGCCCGCCACATGGGAAGGACCAGCCAAGACACGGTAGCAAGATGGATCCGGTAGGGAGCCAGAGAAGAAGAGGAGGATCCTGGGTATGCCCCTTACCTGGATGCAGCCAGGGCAGGCACCTGAGAATATTGAAACTGCTGTCGTTTTCTGTGTGAATAGTCACCTAAGCTCGTGGGAAATGAATATCCCCAGAGAGCACACATTCTGATAAGTACTAGCCTCCTCTTCCATGTCCTGCCTGATGTATTTCCCTGATCTTACAACCTTTGATTTACAACAGTGAATTCACCCTCCTTTCCACAGGGCCCTTGTAAGTGGATTTAAGATGGAGCTTCCAGCCCAGTGGTCCCTAACCTTCCTAAGGCTGCAGCCCTTTAATACGGTTCCTCATGCTCTGGTGAACCCCCAACCATAAAACTATTTTGTTGCTACTTTGTAACTGTAATTTTGCTACGTTTATGAATCATAGTGTAACTATCTGATATGGGGGTCATGACCCATAGGTTTGAGAAGCGCTGGTCTAGCCAAAGAAAACAAGGTAGTTTCTTGAACGCCTTTGAAAATGACTCCGTTTGGAAATGGAAACTCCACAGTCAACAGCTCTCTCTCCCTGGAAAGCTTCAACTGGAATCAACATGATTAGTAGCCCCGTGTATGACGAGATAAATATATTCACCAGTGTACCATAAATGTAATATCGGCTTCCCTTTTCATCAATCCCCACGTTTGAAATTACTAATAGTTTTCTGAGGCTGGCTGCCAGGAATGTGGCCCACTCAAAGTTGGTGCCAGTACGAATACTGCAGCCCTGTTCCCTTCCGGCACACTCCACAGGGGGACATCGAGCCTACAGAAGCAGGCCTTTCTGAGGTTCACTGGGACATTCTAAACGTGATTTTGGATGTACTTGTCTCTCCCTGGTTCCAACATTTCCCATGAGTCTGCATATTGGATGGGCTTGGCCACAATGGACTAGACAGAGCGGAATCAAGGGAGGGGCTGAGACCCTGCTCTAGGGAGGAAGAACTAAGCATCCAGGACCCAAGGAGGAAAGGGAAAGAGGAAAGGCAGGCTGGTTTTGGGAGACAGGGCCACACTATGTAACCCAGCCTGGCATCAGACTCAATCCTCCTGCCCCTAACTCTCCCATGCACTGGTGTTACAGCACAGGCCACCTGCCCCAAAGGGCAGCTGTTCAGGAGTCCATGTAGTCTGCAGACTTACATGCATGGGGTCTCCAGGCTCGTGGCTCACATGAGCTACGGACACTAAAACTGCAGATTTAACTAAGCCCAAAACCCAGGGTTTAGGTTGAGAGTCTGAAACCAAAAGACACTTGCAAACAGAAACACTTGGCCCCTGAGGTGATTAGCCTGTGTTCTGGAAAGCCAACAATTAGGTTTCAGAGAAATACCAAGTTTCTGACCAATGAGAGATGACTTGAATTATAATATGTAAAGAACAAGGTAGAGGCAGTGCCTCCATCTGAAGAAGAAAAAAAAAAAGATAATTTTGAAAATATTTAATTTTGCTCTATGCATGTGAGTGTGCTGGCTGCAGACATGCACGTGCACACTGAGAGTCACACCCAGTCTCCTAGAACTGGGGTTACTGGCAGATGTGAGTCGCCATGTGGGTGCTGGGAACCGAACTCGGGTCCTGGGTGACAGCAGCAAGTGTTCTTAACCATCGAACCAGTTCTCTGGACCCTTAATTCTTCAGTTTCAAAGAGAAATTTGGTCAATGATAAGGAGCTTGGGAATCCGCTCCTGGGTCTTCTTCCTTGAAACAGATTTATGAAAACTTTCTGGGTATCGACAGTGTGATAGTTAACTTCATTCTTGCAGTAGAAAAATCGATGTTTATCCCTATTGGTCTATTAAATTTAACCAAATTAAGAAGACATGGGATCAGGTGTGGGGAATGGCTACAGGGCTGTAAAACTGGGGCACGCAGGTACTCCAGGGACAGACAGCAAGCATCTCAATGCAAACCAGCCCCGCATAATTGAGGACGCATGCTACCCAGCGTACAAGAACAAGGGCGGGCGACGCTGGCTACGTTTGACTGTCTTCTGTATTGCCATTTATTTTGAGACAGAGTCACAAAGTATGACCCACGCTGGCCTCTGACCTCCAACCCTCCTACATTAGCCTCCCCGGTGCTAGGACTGTGGGTGTGTGCCACCATTCCCAGCCTAGATTTGAGTTTCACCAAAGATCCAAACACTTCAGTGTTGATGTAGAGCTGCTAGACACAAAAGCTACCATGGCGCCAAGCTCACCCAACGTTCCCCAAACATCTAGAATGGAGAAGAGACTTGTAGCACACCCCAACGATGCATCTGTTAATGCAAGAGTAACTTATTGTGTTAATGGTCTGCCCCTCCCAAAAGCTCAAATTAAAAAAAAAAAAATGCTAAAATGTCTACTTTTTAGATGACCTGAAATTGGGACTCATCTAAAGGAATAAAATAACCGTGGGTCTGCGTGAACTTTCACTCAGAGACACGATCTATCCTGATGTCTCCCCTGGGCCACCTGCTTGCTACCTCACCCAATAAAAGTAGCATCTGGGCTGGTTGGACACTTTGGTCTCCAAGATGAACTTACGCTCTGTGTCCTGCCCTCTCTCATAAAGGCTCCGGGAGATGGGATCCCAGCGTTCCCGACAGTCTCCTCCTGCTGCTTTGAATGGGATTTCTCCATGGCCTGAGCCAGGTGGTCTTTCATGACCCTCTCTTTGCCAGAGAGATGACCTACTGGCCACGTTGGTATGGTGTCCTAGCGACATCTTGTGGTGAAACAAAATATAGAGACGCCTAAGGTTCCACCCATTTGACTCTGGCAGGGTGTTGCGTGTCAACCCAGGTGACTCCTCATTGGCCTTCCTTTTGTATAAAAACTAAGACTACACATTCGGGTCCAGCTGGTGGACATGGTGAACCGCAGATGAAAGCTGATGACTCCACAGAGGAGCGCCATGACCTGGATTTGCACAACAGACACAAAGTGAGCCAGCAGCTCTAGGTTCCCCTGGCCACAGCCATCCCAGTGACTGATAAATGAAGACAGCGGAGGGGTGGTAGACGGAATCAAGGCACAGATGTACGCATCGGCAGCGACACACGTGCCCAGGCTCTTTGAGTCAAGCTGAGCTCAAGCTGAGCTCAGATGACGGAGTTCCAGCAAGTGCAGAGAGAGACTGTTAACATCCGACTAGGAAGTCTGTAGTCTTGAAGCATCCCAACTCAAGCGGTGTGAGAAATGAAAACCGGGCAAGACTGAGCCTCCAACAAACGAAATGATTCCTTGGCAGTGTTAGGAGGTCGTGCGGCAGGGACTGCAAACAGATCAAAAGTTACAGCAGGAAGGATGATAACGGAAAGGGTGGCCATTGGCCCTTGAACTAAAAGAACAGAAGCAGACATCTGACTAATATTACTGTGCATTGTTGGCCACTAAGGTGGTAAAGGCACTGGGTCACAGAAGCTCTGAGACCTGAGTCCAATCCTCAGAATCCATAGAGGTAGGAGAAAATGAACTACTAAATTGTCCTGTGACCTACATAAACACACCATACACACATACACACAACACACTTACACACAACACACACACACACACACACACACACACACACACGCACAGAGACATAAACACATAGACATATCAAAATAACAATAATAATAATAATAATAATGATAATGATAATGATAATGATAATAATATCATTGCATCCAAAGTAATTCCTCTCCAAGCCTTCGGAAGACAAAGGGTACACGCCCTGGCAGGTCTGTAAAGTGTAAGGGACCCACCACCTGGGAGCAGCTCTCAGCAGAGCATGCTTGCTGGTCAGTAGAAACACTTTCCTTTTCCTCTGACCCACTGCCATGCCCTTTCGGTCAGTGTGCCCATTCACAGGGACCACAGCACAGCCAGGCCTGGCCTTTGTCCCCTACTCGGATGTGACAATGAGTGAAACCGGGTGCACCCATTTGTTTACCTGCGTTGTCCACCAGAGTGGCCTAACAGTGAAACCTCAGCTACGTGACAAAAAGTCACGAGATCTTGGTGGGGCACACATTCCTTTAAGAAGTTCCCAGGCAGAGCAAGGAGTCGTGATTGAGGTTAGTCTCGCTGATTCTGCTGCGTTGCTGAGAATGGTGAGATTTCCGACAGAAGGCCTAGTATGTCAGATATGGAGTCTCAACGCTAAAGGGACCCTTCTCCTTGAGGTCACAGGAGGCAGGATGGTGCAAACTGAATATAATTTAAACTCAAGCCTGGTGTGCAGGATTTGGGCACCCTACAAGGTTCACCTCTGAGAGGGCTTAGGAACGCCCTCTCCTCCACTTGCCCCACGTGTGAAGGAGACCCGAAGACAGCTTAAGAGGAGATCACTGCCAAGTAGTCTACACAGACCTTCGTTGCACAAGAAACCAAACTGCTCAGGCTTCTCTTTCTTTGCTCTATTTCGTGTTTTGGTTTGGTTTTTACTTTTATTTCTATTACTGTCTGTTCTGTCGATGCAGAAACAGCAGGAACCATGACGGCTGTGGTACAGTTGTTTACTTTGTTGGAGATGTGGGTAGAGAAGGGAGACAATATGTTACTGCTTGACACGGGCTACAGAAGTTAATCAAATTATGAGACCCGGAGCATGGGCTATATATAACTCAAAGAGATGGACAGTCAGGAGGAAACCCGTTAATCTGAACAATTAAGACGGGCTAATAATCACAACAAATACACAGTCGAGACCTTTCTGGAAGAAGTGGCTGAGGTTAGGAACAAGGGGAGGGGGTGGATATGAGGGCTAATGGAGAGCAGGGGAGGGCTGACCGAAGGCAGAGGGGGAAAGGGGGAACTGAAGGTGGGAGTGGGGTGGGGGAGGGCTAACCAAAGGGGGAGGGGTTAACTGAAGGAGGGGCTAGTGGAAGGGTGGGAGGGCTAACTGAAGATGGAGGTAGGGGGGGTAGGAATTAGGCTAACCAAAAGGCTAGAGCATTCCAGATGAAGTGACTGAGGTTAGAAACAAGAGGAGGGGGTTGTGGGGAGAGCTAACGGAAGGCCTGGGGTGAGGGGTGGGGGTGGAGTGGGCCAACCAAAGGCATGTAAGTGCACTAGATGTCACAAAGAAAGTGTTCCCAAGTAAGCAACCAGCGGAGGACACAGCTGCTGAGGCTGGTCACTGGATTTCAATATAAAACGAAAAGAAAAATGTCCGTGAAAAATATTTGTGATATGTTCAATGACGGGTTACTCTCTTAATATCCAAATATGCAAATATACTAATATCTTAGTGCCCAAATATGCAAAAGTTCTTATCGTTCATAAATGTAAAGTCATCCAGATAGAAATTAACCCAGGACAAGAAGAAGCAATCTACGGAAGACAAATGTGTTAATAAATCCATACATAGAGTCCAGCTCCACTAGGGTGAAGGGAGCACACAGGGAGAGTCCGCCAGCCTCCCCCCTTCCCAGCTCTGATCTGGAAATGCAACTGGTTCTCAGGGGAGACACAAGGAAGCCCTTCCAGAGGGTGAGGGAGCAGCTCCCCTCCGGACCTCCGGAGGATCTCACCCTGGGAGGAGCAGGCCTCAGATGATCGCTGGCTGCTGTGGGCTTTTGCTGCAGCTCCCTTCACAGGAGAGGGGAAAGATGTGGACAGCCTGTGTTTCCAACAACTGCAGATGGGCTAAGTAAATGGCGGCCACGCTTCCATCCAGACGCTGGGCGGCTACTGAACATCTTCCTGGGCGGGGTTAGTAACCCAGAGGCCAAGCGGAATAAAGGGCAGGGTCTAAAACAGGTCCGTTTTTCTTTCTTTGGAACCTGTCGGTTATTTGTTTTTAGAGACCCTCATGGACAGACACATCGCTAGCGTCAGTAAGAGATGGCCGAGACGATCATCTCAAAATGACCAGCTCTGAATGAAGAAGGGAGATAGTGCAGAGGATCTTCCGGTCCCCGCCCTTCCGCCGACGCGTGACGTCAGCTTCGCCCATTTCGGCCGCAGCTTAGAAGAGGGGGAGCAGCCTCCGTCCTGAGCTGTATGGAGGAGGCAGCAGTGCTGGCTGAGGACTTGCTCTGCCTGCGTGAGTTGCGGTGCCGCTGCACTGCTGGGTTGGAGTAGGCAGTCACAGTAGCCACATGAAAACCACTTCCCGGCTCCACGGGCAGATGTGACCTCACAGCTGGGCACAGGCATCGAGCACACACACACACACACACACACCAGGTCTCTGCACTGAATTCTAACACCCTGTCTTCCTCCTGATCTCCTGACTCCTGTGTAGACACCAGGATGCTCTGGCCACGTTCCCTGTCTCCAGTCCCTTCCCTTGGTGGCCTGCTGGCTCCCTTGATCCTCCTAGGCCCAGTGTTACTCTGCCCATCTATGCTCTGCGGTTAGAAGTGCCAGGGACACAATCCACATGCGCACAGGCTCTCGTAGCCGTGGCATTACTGTCTTTTGGAGCATGCAAGATCTCCGTGTCCTGATATCTCCTGTTTACTCCAGAATGCACTGCAACATTCCTAATATACTGAATGCAAATAGAAACCCATTCCAGATGTGGCCATGTAACGCCTTAGGTCCAGAAGGGGTGCGGAATCCCTCTGGCTAATAAGCACAGCATCCGGTGAGTGAGAAAGGCACTATTGTCTTAATCCTGACAGGCCTGACCCAGAAGCAGCATGTCCCCGGTCAGATAAATGACTGTGTCACAACTGCTCCTTCAATCTTCCATCTCCAGAAGAACTCGGCCGGGATCTCCAGAGGCCGCATGCCTCCTTCCTTCCCCTGCTACCTCTCAGCCTTAGTAGAGGAAGGGGGCAGCCCGTGGAACGCGGAGCCTACATGCAGCTCCTCTGAGAGCATTCTGGAAGCACCACACGGGCGAGCGCGGAAGATCTTTTTGTGAGATTACTTATCTCAAGCGTGTGTCACTTTTTCGGCACCATAAAACTGAAATACTTGAAATAGATGTCACTACATTTGTCATGAGCTGACATGGCCAATTAATATTACAAATTCACCATGGAGAAATGCTTCCAGCTCCCAAGGAATAAACTGCTGAACATCACAATTCCGCCTTGTAACAATGGGCCGACCTCTCCAGGGCTATAAATACGACGCAGCGCACTGATTAAGTGGCAGGAGGAACTGCTTGCTGGTCGCCTCTCTCCGGGGTTGACACTTGGCCTGTGCCTAAAGTTAACAGGTACCGACCGCCGGCGACGTGTCTGCGAGAAAGAAACGTCTTCTCACCCTTTCCTTACGAAGAAGTTGACTGTTCCTCGCCGAGTCTCCTTACCCACCTTCCCAGTGATCGGCACATGCTTTATACGACATGAAAGATTCTAGACATGTCATCCCAAGCTCTGCTGTACCTGGTGGGGCTTTTTTCCCTCCTCCCTCCCTCCTTTGCCCCCTCCTTCCTCCTCACTTTTATCCCGTGCTGTCACAGGCAAATTCACCTCTAATAAGGTACAGGTGGGCCCCTGGCCCTGAATAAATGCATGCTGGTAATGAGCGGCAAAAGGCTTGGCTTCCCTTACGCTTTCTAAGAGAAGGGACAGCGTTGCCCCCCCTGGCCTCTCGGATCTAGATGGCTTCGTTCCCTGTGGCCATCTTAGTCCTCACACAGAGCAAATAAGGCTATTGTTCCAAGCTGCACAATGCCGTTTGGTGAATTGTGAACGTCCTACACCGGGGCCTGCAAAGGGACCGCAGTGAAGTGAAGTGAATCTGGGATGTTCGGGGACCTCGTGGCCCTTGACCTTTCTGTTCTTGGCAGAAGCTTTCAGCTCCACTCCTCTGGCGTCATTCTTTATGCTGCTGGCTTGGAAGACAGCGAAAGCGTTAAGGAAAGAGATTATGTATTAAGGAGACGCGGTGAGCGGCGATAAATTATCCAAACTGAATACACTGGAGTCTGCTGTGCCAAGAAGGCCCTGTGGGGAGGCAAGACCTCTATGAATGAGTGTATGAAATCAAAGAGAGATGTGTCAAAAACAAATTACAAACTTTCCCACTGTGGGGTCGCACAGGAACACCAGCTCGGGGCGAGCGGTCAGTCGACTGCAAGGCGTGCGCTGTGCCTGCGTTTTCTCAGTTCTGGAGAACCTGATGGGCAGCCCAGGGTTCCCAGATCCTCCGATTAGGAAGGAACTGAGAAGTGGCTCCTGCCTCTCTGTGAAGGAAATCACTTCCTTACCTGTTCTCTCTTCTTCGCTTACTGCACTCAAAATACCTTCTGAAGGGAGATTAGACTTTTGTTTCCTCAGAAAATGCCTCAGGTCCCACTCTGAGATCACTGCTCACCTAATTAAGTACTTTACCAAGCCCCTCACATCTCACACAAAACAGCTCCATGGGACGTTCTAGGCCTGTTTATAACACAGCACTGCCCCTTGTTTTCGTGTCTCCATAATGGAATCTTTGTGTTTTACCAAAGCCCGGCCAGCCCACGCAAAGAGCAGTTTGCTCCAGCACAAACAGAAGTCAGAGAAAACAGAAAACCCCACCAAGCCCTTTAATCTCTTCTTCCCAAGGAGGTGAGTTAATAAAGAAGTGCATCTGAGATTTATTTTCTTTAAGCTCCAACAGTATAAAGAATGTTTCTGAGTCGTTCCCAGAGCTCTGGAGATTCTAAAAATCCGAACGAATCAAGCTTAACTTGGTGGTATGATATACGGCAAAGCCAGTTTCAGGCTCACCTGCTTAAAGATACGCCCGCTGTACATTTAGATGAGAAACAGAAATTAAGGAACCTAAACATGTGTGGCATGGGATGGCCAAAATTAAATAAGTTAAAAACGCTTTCAATAAAGGTTTCTGGCTTCAAGTAATAAGGTCAAGGTTCTTAATAGATAGTTTCAATCCTGGTATTAGAATGAGCCCCCCCCCCCAAAAAAAAGACCCTACCAGTTTCCTTTCCTAGGAAGGAAGGGAAGGAAAGAAGGTGAGAGGGAGGAAAGAGGCACCTGCGAAGCCTCCTCTCACACTCCGCTGTAGAAATGCTTCCGGTCCCAGCCCATTTATTGGCCTCAGCATTTATCAGGCGACCTGCAAACTTTTCAATATTATGGGACATATAAATGACCTTCCTCCTCCTACGCATCTTACAGAAGAAAACACTAAGCATGTTTCAAATGAATATTTTCAACTGTCCAACGGGCAATCAGAGGTCAAAATATCTACAACGTTGAGACTGCTGAGTTCAACGGCACGGTAAAAGTGGAACAAGAGACTTTGATTTCCAAGTTCTGAACTGGGGGGGGGGAGGGGGAATCAACCGCAGAAGAATTTTACAGAGGTGTGGGGCACGGGTCGGTCACAGTCACTCCTGTCCTAGAGTCGGGACCAAAAACTGCAGCTGTCACGGGTGGTTGTTTGGTTTGGTCATGACTGCAATTGAACAAGCACAGTTTGCTTTGGAAACCTGTACGGGGGACAGTGAGTGAAAACTATATAGCAGTGTGTGCAATCAGAAGTATACGGTAATGCTATAATTTCTGCTTAGATGGATGTGTCCACAATATAGCTTATAGGATTCACTGATATCAAATATAAAAACCCCCAAAACTAACCCCCAACTCAAAAACATACCAAGGAAAACCAAAACACACTCTAGGCACCATTTGGTAGGGAATTGCAATGAACATCTCAAATAAACTTGTGCAAACAGGCTGCATGTCGGCACATGCCGTTGGAGAACCCATCATAAATTAATTTTGAATTAATCAAAGTACAGTCTCCAGTGTCTTTTCTACTGAAGACAATCCAAGGGGGGCTTTTTCTAAAAATGGTGTGGCTTGACGTAGATGTAGTTCATATATGCTTTACCCCCTTAAAATGTACAACTCAACAGCTTTTAACGCACGCAGTCATTACCATGGTCAAGAGAGAGAACAAAGCCAGAGGGGGAGAAAATGGGGCCAGAACAATGGTGCAGTGATCAAGAGCCTGGTGACTGGATCTGAATCCCTAGAGCCTGACTGGGGAAGGAAAAAAGTGATTCCCACAAACTATCCCCGAGACCCCCATATATCTCCAAGGTGTGTATGGGCGCGCGCACGCACGCGAGCGCATGCACACACACACACACACAGAGATATACACATGCACAAGCATCATGCAAACACATAAACAAACAAACAAACAAACAAATGAGATGATAGTAAAAAGAAGAAGGGGCAGGGTGCAAAGAGATTCCATGGTGAATTTCAACAGTCTCTGACACATCGTCCCTCTGTGGTATCGCAGATGTATCCGCCGGGTAGCCAAATGACTCTTCCCAAACCAAGTTGGGGGAGGAAATCAAAGAAGGAACGCTGTCATCTGCAAAGCTGAGACTCACCCAGCTAAAAAATTAAGTTGTGCGGATGAGAAATATAATCACGGGGGACAAGCCCGGGGGTGGGGGGAGGGCTTCCGTCACCGTGGGGCTGTGTCAATTTAAAGTCATGTCACACTAAAGAGAAAAGCAGCCTCGAACTGTACACACCGAGCGTCGCTTCGGAGCGCCTTGGCTGTTGGTGCCAGGCTGCGCATTTGGCCAGCTCTCTTCGCACTGTAAAGACACTGCTTCCGGGTAATAAATGAGAAGCTTGTGACTGACAACACGTTCGCCTTGCGCCGAGATGAGCAGACAGCACAAATTAACATGGAATGGGGAATAAGCAGTGTCCATCTAGATTGATATTAGCATATTAACTAACTTCTTCAGGGGACCCTGACATGAGGCAACTTCAAATCCAGTGGTCCTTTATTTATTTGTTTGTTTTAAACTTCACTCTACTTAATTTACGCGTTACACGAAAATCAATTTGTGGTCTATCTGCCTTCACCTACTCTGCCATGGAGGAGGGAATTGGAAAATTCCATCTCGGTGTGTCTCAATGTCTCATCAAGTGCGACTTCCCTCACCTCACTGAGATCTTGCTAAATTGCACATGAGATCAGCCCTGGGCTCTGAGGACTCCTAAACATCAAGTTGCAAAAAAGTGACACTTCACCAATTTAAGTGATAAGTTTTCAAATCGTGGAGCATCTAATTGCGACAATAAATTCACCTTGCTTTCCTGCATGGCCAGACATCTGTATCTTTAACAAACAAAAGTGGCAGTTTTAAAACAATTAGACTCAAAAAAAACTCTAATGAATACAAATCACTGTCTCTACAGATTGGCGCATGGCTGTGGAGATGTACCCTGGCTGTGTATCTACAGAGAGGACATAGACACCCTGCTCCTGAGGGGTACTTATTCCCCCAAGTATACCCTTCCCCTCTGCTTTCTGGAATGGAGTTCATTTTATGAATCATGAATCTAGAGAAACCCTTTAAGCCTCAATGTGAGTATCATGGATTTAATTACATCACCAGAGCTTGCTTCTCCTTTGAGTGAGGAAAGTGGCCCACATACTGTTTCACTGTAGAATCGGACAAAGAACTGGTTGTCACCTAACACAGTCAAGCCATGACATCTGTCTCAAATAGCCTTTGCCCAAATAGCCCTCCCCTTCCTCACGTACCTGAGTTCTCCGGAGAACAATCCACATATATCTAAAGAGCAAGGCTAGGGAGAAAGAGAACTGGGGAATGCTTCCGTTTCCCTGGGGAGAAGAGGCTATACTTGAAACGCCAAGTTTTCAAGAAAGAAAGTGGCAGATGAACTTCCAAGCTGGCTATGAGTGGGTTCGTTTGTTCTGGAAGAACTGTGTAGGGTTACTTCACCAGACCCCACTCTCAGCTTCTCTACCCACTCCAGAGTCCACCAAGCACAGATGAGGCCCCCACAACCTCCACACCGACTTCTCCTCGGGCCTCCGGACATGGAAACATCCTGTGCGGAGAAGTGAAACAGGGGCTTGCGGAGAGAACAGGCCTTGTGCTTAAGGCTCCACACAGCGTGAAATACCTTCAATAGACATCGCTTACACAAAACTGCTCGAATGTGATTCAGTGCCGTCATCAGGATAAAAGTCAAGCACACGGAGCCACACCACTCCATGCTCGCCTGGCACTGGGAGCACTGGCTTGATCCTCCTTAAGGTTTGCTGACTAGCCGTGGTCAACTTACTTCTGCAATAACAAGGCAGCTCCTTAATAAAGACGGTTAAATCAAACCACAAAGCAAATGCGGGCTAAACATGCTGGGGGGTAGGCATGGCTGGAAATGAAAAGATCTGATGAACAGAGACGATGTGGACTCGGGCTGTGGATCTTAGCGAGTTCTAAGTGTGGCCGTTAAAAGCATCGCTAGGGGAGTCAACAGGTATGACCGAGGAAGACTCCTGGAGGTCTAGGGTCCAGGAGAACCCACGAGTGGATAGAGACGGGAATGGGGGGTAGATGCTGGGGTGACGACGACTCATAGCTGTGAACCCCCCCACCGAGACCCAGGCACTGAGTTCATCAAACCCTCCCCTCACAAAGACTCTAAGGATGAGGACCAATCGCACACCACATTTTGAAGATTTGGAAACAGAAGGTTAGAGGGCTTCAGTGCTTGGTCCGAGGTCACATAGGAAGGATCTTAAGAAGCTCAGACCCGGAGCTGACACCCTAGTGTGAGAAGTCACAGTGACTTTGGGAACACAGGGAACCTAAGGGTTCGGGTAGCATGTCTGGAACACAGGTACGTGGCCCCTGCCACGAGCCCAGCGTGCACAGGCCATGGGCAGCACAGTGGCAAGGATAATCTCATGGGCAAGGTGCCGGTGTCCTGATGGTGGAGAACAGTAGATGCCCCCACACAAGGTGCACCTCATTTGAGTCCCTGGAAGAGCGGAGGCAGCCTCGCTGGGAGGCATGGGGCACAATGTGACATGCTCAGACCCCGGACAGGTCTGGAGACAGCCTCCTGAAACTGCCCTGGGGGCCCCAGAGGCCCTGAGGTCTCCAGGGCTTGTCACTCACGTACCGAATACACTTAGTCTAATTGGATATTGTGCGTTCCTTATGAAGCCAAGCAGGTTGTTGCCTGGTTCCTGGATGAGACGTTTGCAGCTGCATTTTGCAATTACCTCTCCCCGGCATTTGTCATGGTGCAGAAGTGAAATTTCTGTGTCTGGTCGCCGATGTCATCTTTTCCTTCTGTTTAAAATATAGGGGCTACACCAGGTCTCTCCCCTGCCCCCATCCCCTCCCATCTGCAAGCTGTTTTTCTACCCTCTACAAAAAAAAAAAAAAAAAAAAAATCCTGCAATATCTAACCAATTATTTTCTCGGTCACATTAAAAATGAATGCCACTTCCATTGACATGTGACAGATAGTAACATCTGCTCACAAGTTTCCCAGTTCCTGAATTCATTAGGGCACATAGTAGGGCTGCATTCCCCTATCCTTTCAAAGTCAATCTGGACACAGGTTTTTCTTCACCTAAGAACTGTTGTAGAAACAAAATTAACTGCCCTTCCATGTTCCCTTCCCTGTGTTAGAGATTAATTTGAGAGTCAGTCTGGATCCCTGACAGACTTAAAGATCAAAAGACCCCTGCCTGCCTTCTGCTCAAATACCCTGTTGAGAAATAAGATTGTGTGTGTGTGTGTGTGTGTGTGTGTGTGAAGTCACAAAGATCTGGGTCTGTCCCTAGAGGTCCATCAACATGTCCCAATTCTTTGTCATCGGGCTGGCTTTTCTTTTGCTTCCTAATGCTATAGGCTTGCTCGTGAGTGGTGTGTTCTAAACTTTCTGTGCTCTGTGGACACAAATATGTTGGTCACCCTCTGTCTCACGAAGAGGGCTAGACTAGGTGGTCACACCCTTCTCTACAAAATTCAAATCCAGAGAAGAATCAGCCCTGCTGGAATCCAGGACCTGCTATGTATGTCATCAAAGGAGGAGTCATCACTCCATTTTGCCCTAGCAAACTGCCACCAGTCTTGGGACCTGAGTACTCCTAGAAATGTAGTTACCACGCCCTCATCCATCTTTCCCTACCAGAATCAACCATAGCCATCTACCTTCAAGTGAGAGCTCAGCCTTCCTTTCCAGGCAGTGACCCTGCCTTTTGCAACAGTTTCCGACTAACAAAACAAAACAAAACAAAACAAAACAAAAAAAAAAATCAGCCAACTAACAGGTCTGCAGCCACACCGGAAGCTGGCCTCTGGAATAAAGTTGGGACTGGGCAGGGATCACTTCCGTCGGGCTGTCCTTCAGTCAGCCTCTCTGACCTTTTCAAAATGGACCAGTAAATAAATAAGATCAAATATATATATATAGTCAACTCTGATTATGTGCTGGGAACATGAGACATCTAGTCAGTAGGATCCATCACAATTGAAGTTCAGTGAGGTCACTGTAAATGACTGAGCCTGGGTTGTAACTGTACTCTCCGGATGTTGTGCGACTTCCCCTCAACCAAACAACTCCTCTTCGTGCCTTTTCCTACTGTTCTCTCCTCTCCAGGATGACACTAACTCCAGAACAGCCCAGGTGTGTTCCTGGTTTCCCATCAGCCATCTGTGCTTTCCACGGGCATCCTCAATCCTCGCATCGGCATTCCCACACGCACCTTCGACTCTCCTGAAACTGTTTACATAGTTCTGCTAACAGAGCAGCTCTCCACCTCTGGGCACAGCCTCGTTCTCTATCTCTCCGAGCTCTCAGCTCGCCACTACGTCGTTCGTGGCATCTGAACACAGGTCTCAAAGACGTAGTTGCGAGAGCATTATCTGCCCACAGCTTTGGAGCCTTCTGGAACCTGGTGACTTACTGAGCTGGGCCCGCCTATCTTCCTGGCCTCTCTTTTACAGCCAGGCTCAAATGTCACCTCCTCCAGTCAAACCTCTCTCCCCCCCAAAACCTGACAAGGGCAGTGCTGAGAACAAAGGGGGCCCCCAAGACAGATATAATGGAAGAAATGAGTAGATGAAAAGATGGATGGTTAGACAAATGGATGGACGGATGAATGAATGGATGGACAGATGGACAGAAGGATGGGAAAAGCCCCCGATGTCATGTCTGTGGACTTCCTATCACATGGAACAGGACCCATACAACAGCCACAAGAAGACTATTTCTGAGAAGCAGTGCTCCTGGAGACTCAAGGGAAGTTTGCCGCATGAGAACTAAATCCATAGCCTCTGTCCTTCCCATCGAGCGGTGCGAGCGAGGGTCAGAACCAAAAATAAATCCCTCAGCCCTGAGCTTCTGAGTTGGAATATCTGAAATATCTTTAATCAAACTATAGAAGCTCAGATTGTCCACAGTTCTAGAAATGCCTCCAGTTACTATGGATTTATCAGTGAAGAGAATGAAAGAAGTAAAATTTGTTTCATAGTTAAAGTCAGGGCCACTTTATCCCGGATGTACTTAAATCACTTTGTGCTTAAGAGAATCTTTAACGATAAATATACTAAATTTGGTAGCAGGATAGATTAACTACAAAGGGAAATTAACACTGCCTTAGAGAAAAGAGATAACGTATTAAACCACTGATAGGCTACTTTTGAGAATTATAACAGGGTAGACGTAACATTTTTAAGCAGATATTAGAGAGGAAGAAATAGCCTTTATCCCCTTCTGAAATGCAATTGAATTTACATTGATTAAGGGGGGGGTAGAATCAAGATTGTATGAGGCCTTACACTAAAAACCTTAAAATGTGCCCCAGAAAAGAGTCATTCTGGTGACTAAGTAGTGTCATTAGACCTCTAGGAAGAACATACACAGCGCTTCGCTCCCCCATGAGTGTGTGTGTGTGTGTGCGTGCGCGCGTGTGCAGATGAATGGATGTTCTCTTTTGGAGGAGATGAGCAGTGAGGATCGAGTTTGCAGGGCTTTGTCATTAGCCCTGTTTGCATTCTCCAAAGCAAACTGACAGTCTCGTGATGCAGCACATTAAAAAAACCCTCGGCGCTATCGACTGCCTGAAGCCGGTGCTTCCCCGTTAAATACAGCACAGCTCAATTAACAGCTCTTCAATACGCAATTTAATTTTTCTTTCATCTTGATCCACAGCCTGGCTCGAAATGAGGAATGCGGGGATGGATGTACTTTGAATCTTGAAGCCGGTCTTTATAAATAAACCTATCACACTTGTAATGATTTCTGTTGTGGCTTGACAGAACGCATGAAGCTAGACGCCTGCCACTTCAGCCCACACGCCATTGCCCCAGCACTGCCAGGAAGCCAAGCCTTCCTTCTTTTCTTCTGCGCGCGCGCACACACACACACACACACACACACACACACACACTTGGCTTTTCTCAAATAGTTTACCCCGTGCCCCACCCCAGTTACCTCTCAATAGCATCCTGCTATTCTAGAAAAGTTGATCTGTCTTCTTTGTTCCTTAACCTATGTGACAAAATCTTCAGAGAGAATGAAGAAAATTACTATTCTGCTATGTGTGTGTAAGGTGAGGCATGCAACTTATAAATGAATTATGAGGGTCTTAGCCTTGGAAAGACATGCATATTTCATCATAGATGCGATCCACAACACTTACTCCACATACAGTATTTATTCTTATATGTGATTATTCAAGGCATTTTTTTTCAAGTCTTGCAAGTGCTTACTTTCATAAGCAAACCCAACATTCTCCTTTCACCTGTAACACACAAAACAGAATGTACAAAGGAATGCTCAATTGACCTCACACGCCGGCCCTCCCCGGTGGATGTTTGAGACGGACGGTGTGAATCCAGCAAGGTCTCACAGGCATGCAACTCGGTATTCAAAGCATTCCTTGCACTGCTGTCTGTCAGAGAGGGCGGCGTTTTGCCTTGACTAGCTGCAGTTCCTTATGTTTAAACACATTCAGTAAAGAAAGACTGAACGCCAGCCAAAGCTGTGGATTTGGAAGTCCACAGCGCTAAAGAAGAGGAAGCTGTCCCGAGCACAAGACAAAGCTAGTCATGTGGCCAGGCTGAAGCACACAGCCTTTCCACTGAGACCCCCATCACAACGTCACCATCACATCTCTAAGATAGACTTAATAAGAACTTACTGGTTTTGCCCTGGTGCAATGATATGCACGTTATCATTTATAACCTGTTTTAAGATTTTCCACAGCTGTCAATTCATTCACCGCCTCTTCAGCATGAAATAGGAAGCACACGTTAGGAAAAGAGAAATTAGGGTTGGCCGGAGAGCCCAGTTACTCAAGCAGTTCCTGCACAGGCATGGGGACCTGATCCACGCATAACGAGCTGGGTGCAATGGAGTTCACTGGTAATTCTGGGACTGAGGAGGTGGATACAGGCAGATCCCTGGGCTAGCTGCCTGGTCAGGCGAGCCTGATACACACGCCTAACACAGTAACACATGTGCACACATCACCCTCAGCACCCACACATGTAGAAGTGGCGTACCAAAGATGCACCAAAGAACATCAAACAAGCCATCCAAAATATAGGCCAGTAAAACTATTCCCCTGTACTCTAAGTATCCTCCTTCCTTCCCCAGTGCCTGATGGCTGCTTATACAAGGGGCGTGGGGGAAGCTGAACAAAAGCTTTGAAAGACCTTTTAATTGTCAGAGACAGAAGACTTCAAATTTATAGCCATTAACTACTCATTATTTCAAATAAGAACATTAATTGGTATGTTGAGAAAATCTGCAGCATTGCAAAACTTAAAATAAACATTACAAAGATATCATTTACAACTAATCTATATTTACCACTAAAGTGAGCTTCAAACTGTATTTCTTTCTATTATTCTTTTATTGGCTACAGCACACAGTAAATGGGGTGTGTTATGCACAGCTTCCTAAACACCTAAATTTATAAAACCCAATTACATAAATTAATTAGGAATGAACGCACACATTTATGCCTTTGTTTGCAACTGTAACATATTAAACATGACAAAATTAATAAGTAGACCCTGAAAGGAAAAAAAAAACAGTGTCATGTATTCATTTTCCATAGCAGATTTTTATGAGATTTAATTTGACTTCTCTGGTCCTAAGGGTCACACTCCTTAATAAATATGCAGTTCTGGCCATTTCATATATACATAAGAGCATGTTTTCATGGTTCCTAAAGGACTAAGAATGTATAAATTCAAGAACATTGGTTTCCAGGTCTAGAGACAAAAGGGCAAAGCATTACTCAAATGCTATTTCTGTCTCACGTCTCTCCTACTTTATTATCGAAGACAGATTTTGGTAATTAAAGTGATTTGCTTTCACCTAGATTATCATAGGAAACATCCGTTAACATAAGCTTAGTCTCAGTTCCACAGGGGAATAGAACATTGATATATGATCAAGCCAATCAGATGAACATAGCCAGAAACATATAAATGCAAGGATCTATGCATATATGTGCATGTATATATATACATATATATATATATATATATATATGTTTCCCAAAAAGCCCTCAAATATACCTTTCAAATAATTAATTGCCTAATACTGTTATACATGATGACATTTTTTTTTGCACGGACAATGCTAAAATAGCCTGATTTTGGAGAAGGGGAAAAAAAAAGAACTAAAACTAAACCTGTGTCCCCTCGTCAGTCCTGTTGCTAATAGGATGACTCCCACAAGCCTGAAGGTGCCCAGCCCAGGAAAGAGTGTGGGTGTGAACACATGGGAACACAACAGCAACTTGTGTGATGACCAAGCCGGCTCCTTCCACCCTCTGTCTCCATCCTAGGAAACAAACGGGTCTTCTGGTTACAGACTACAATGGGTCACACACATCCATCCAGGCAGGCTCCTTAATCTACTAGCTTTCCTTCCTGGAATAGAGGAGAGTCCCTCACCGAAAAGGGTACCTACTACAGGATTTCCCACCTCCCCACACGAACTAACCTGAAGCAGGAATGCCTGACCTGAACCAAACTGCAAAAACTCACGAATGGGCCATATAGCTAAATCTCCCTTGCCCAGCTAAAGAGCCTCTGAAGCCAAGCCAGAGAAGGTGTGATCCGCGTCTCAGCAGAAGACGCAGACCTTAAATTGGGATCTACCTGAGATCCACAGAGAGGGCAAGCGTCTGTCCCACGGTAAGATGCAACAGAGCAGAGTAGGCACTGCCCTGCTGGGATCGACCACAACTAAAACCGTTGTCACACAGGGAATCTCTGTCAGAGGCCAAAGGTCTTTTTTGGCGAAGGGATGAAAAACCAGCCTCAAACACCTGAGGATGCGCTCCTGACCTTTGAGTTAAGAGTTTAGGTGCAGAACTCGGCAGTGGGAGGGTGGCGGCGATGTGATTGATTGGTGATGTCTGCCGTAGACAGGAGAAAGGTGAATTGTGGTACTGTCATACCTGACAGTAATTAGAAAAGAGGCTGATTAATGAGATCCGTGTAAGTAGCTCATCCATATTATGAAGAAAAAAATAAAAACTAATGTTCATATTGTTATGAATCCATCAGTTTGAAAGTTCAAAATTCCATGTACCTCATATTGTTAAGAAAAATAGACACACGCATCCATCAGTCATACGGACTCCAAACTTTAGCGTTGTCCCCTTTAGGTTTCTCGGCCTTAAGATCCAGCACATGGCCGGACGGTGGTGTCGCACGCCTTTAATCCCAGCACTTGGGAGGCTCAATGATTCTGCTGGACTGGCTGGCTCAAAGTTCCGAGGATCTATCTATGCCCCACCACCTCACTCCCACCACTAGCAGAGACGTTACAAACACATGCCGTCACCCCCGGGTTTTACAGGGAAACTGGGGATCCAGGCTCAGCTTCCGTTGAGATTACATGGCGAGCAGTTTTCCGGCAGAGCCATCCCACCTGCCCCCTTCCTTCCTTCTGCTGACACTCAACATCACTTCGAAGTGCTAAAATCGAGAAGCTTGCTCCCAGATCATCTGCTGTGTTTCAGGAACTCAGTGGAATAATGTGTTCTGGACAAAATAGGGGCGGTAAAATAAATGGCGTATACACTGATAGTTTGGGTCCTTTTAAAAACAGGGGGATGTACAACAGAAATGGGGAATGGGGTGGGGCGCTATTGCAGATAGGGTATAATGTTAATTCAACCTTCTTTTATTTTGAGTTGAGTGAAATTTCCCTGCCAAAGCGACCACATGCTTGAAATGTTAGAAAGCTGAAAGATGCCTTGTCACCAAAATGTTCGCCAAACACAAAATTTTATCTGAAAACCATTTCAACAACGAACCTAATTCATGTTGTAATTATGACTAAGATGCAGAAGCCTTTGTTATGATTCAAGGCTTGTGATTTCAGCCATGTTCCAATACCTTATAGTTAGTGCAACATGGACAATCTTCAGATCCTCTGAATATAAGAAACGTAACTAGCCATGCCCCAGGAAGGGAAAGAAAACAGAAGGATAAGGCATAATTGGAGGCACAGACTCTCATTCGCATCAGAAGCCTCGATGTGACATGGCTAGACACAATAGCACCGGACCAGCCAGGCTCTGGGGTCAGCCAACCTAACTCAGCCTAGACAAGAAGACAGGTTTAGACAATCAACCAAGCAGGTGGTCTAAAGCATGCTCATTCTGGGTGCCAGGGTGGAGTCATCGGGTCTTAGCAGGGGGGCCCTGTCAAAAAGTTTTCAGCCAGGTCGTGAGAGAAAGAAAGGGGCTAGCACTAGCAAACATTCAGAAAATAAAACACAAGGCTGTGGGGGAAAGAAAGTGTAGACAGTGTCAGAAGGAATTCCCAGAGAGGGTTTGGGGTGAGGAAAGCCACCAACAGCCAACGGTGACTCAAAAACAAAGCCACAAGCAGCCCGGCTGGCATGGCCCGACTTGCACCTCTTCCAGAAAGGACCAAAATAAATGTTTTCTCGATACACACCGCTCTCTTCCATATTTTTCGGCCTGATGCTAACTTGACTTTGCCAAACATTTCTCATTTTGGGTCTTTTTCTACCAACACTCTGGGCACAGAATACAGTCAGAATAATCAAGTTCAAATCGTTAATATGGTCTTATCATGCCTTCTCATGCTTTCAATATTCTTGTAAGCTTAATAACTTTTCCTTACACCCTCAGCCTTTCCAACATTGTCTCTGTGTGACGATGATGTATTAATTTGCCTGCTCAATAAAGAACTGTCGTTTCCAGACACACGTCCAATCAGAGCGAAGACCCCTTCCCTGCTTCAATCAGCAGAGGAGAAACGGATTCTGCTGTCACATTAACAGGTACATTTTAACATCTGATGATAAAAAACACTGTACTCGGGTGTTTCTCAATAATCCATCACGTCCATCCAGGGTGGGCTAATGGGTACGAGGCTAAAACCGAGCAGTGATCAAAGCAGCTTCTGGCCCAATTTCCCTCATAATTGCTTCTGTGAAAGGAGGACTGCTGTCTGTTTGGAAGGCAGGGAGTCAATGTTTATCTTTCAATCTTGGGTTTCCCTTCTGTTTGCTGTCCCCTGTGCACTTAGACCCATGCACAAATAAAGTCGGAATGAATGTTTAATTGCATGGATCAAATGTGGTGGTGCTACCTGCTTGCGCGGAGTAAATGCATGCGGGCCGGGTGCTCCCACTTGGAGCACCGTACTGCCCAAAGGGCAGACCCAGGATGGAACCGGTGAGTCCCTGAACAGACAGACAGGCCCACCTGGACAAAGGCCACTGCACAGGAAAATTAATCCAGCCCTTTTTGACAACAGAGCTTCCCCGGGGCCCGTGCACGTTGACGAGGGATCTCCCGGTCCATGGATTAACTATGAGACACCGTGGAGGAAGGGCGGGCCCCATGTGGTCACCGTAGAAGCCAAGTGCCTGGAAGGGGGGCTCGGCAATAATAAGGAAGGTAATGAAAACTCTGGGACGAGCTGCAGGACATTGGGTCTGCCGAGCACGTCCACAGCACTAGCTGGGCCCCACCGCAGCGCTGGGATGCAGACCGGAATGCACCGCAGGCGGTGGGAAACTGAGGCTCGGATGCCTCAAGCGAGGCTTTTTAAAATGGGTGCTGACTCTGTAGTTCAAAGATCACCTGGAACTCAGGCCAAGCTTCTTCCTCACAGTCTCACCTCTGGAGTGCTGGGCTGACAGGCGTGGGCCGCTGCACCAGGCTCCTTGCTGGTCTCCTGTTTGGCTGCTCAACATCTCCGTCTGTCCATCTGTCCGTCCGTCCGTCCGTCCGTCCGTCCGTCCGTCCTACCCTCCGTCCCTTTCCCCTTCCTTCCTCTCTTTTTTCCTCCCTTTGTCCCTTCTTTTCTCACTTTTTTGAGAAGACTGTGATACCCAACTCACTCAAGTCAGCCACAGGAAACTGACAAGCAGGATACAAGACGTGAGGGGTGCGGAGGAGAGATTCTGGAAAGCGACGAGCTGGAGGGATGGCCGGCGTTAAGAGCGTTTGCAGTTCTGACCTGCTCGGTGTTCAGTATTCATACGCGGAGGGCCCAAACTGCTGTGGTCAGAAGGGTCCAATGGAAGGACATTTTCCTCCTTGCCCTGCAGAGTCAACTGAGTCAGAAGACTGTTGGCCATCTTCCAAAATGTCCTCTAACTGTGCACAGTCACCCTGTGCTCTTGTTCAGGGATAGCATGGAAACCCCACTGGGTGGACTCCCAGTCTACAAGAGGAGGGGCAACACACAGGAAAAATCTCCTTCACATTTCCAAGTGAAAAGGTGGCCAAGCAAGGCCTCTGGCTTAACCTCACATCGATGGACTAGCTAAGCAAAGAAACATTACAGGGGCCAGAGGCCCCTCTGAGGCCCACATGAGCCCTGAGGATGGGATCTTCAACTGGCCTTCACGGTAGATTAAAAAAAAAAAGTTAATTTTGGCTACTACATGGCCTTAAACACCCACTAAGAAAGAATAACCAGGATTCGAATGATTCGTTTGTTTCATTAACAACTCAAGGGAATACAACCTCGGACATTAGACCACAGACCACGGTGAGATGTTATTTGGACAATTATTTCTCAATAATGATTCTCTTCTTAAAAAAAATACACACACACACACACACAAACACACACACACACACACACACACACACACACACACATTGCCCAGATCCAGGACAAGCCCTTCAGTGCGGCAGTGTCTATAAGGAGCAGAGAAAATCAGGCCTCTCTCCTTGAATACTGAGGCCAAATTTGAAAAGATTAAAAAACTGTATTCATCGACTACGGGATGCTATCTCTTTCTGGAAGAGAGCTTCCCACCACTGGGATGTATCCTTTTACACCTTGATTAAAGGGGCCTGAGCCTGGTGGATATCTCCCTATCAAACTGACTAGCCTGGGGAAATTATTCAGGACGCCAAGTGGTGTCTTGGGAGAAACTGTGGGATAATCCTATATTAAAAACAAAACAAAACAAAAAACAACCTTAATGGGATTCTACTCCTCTCAGACTGTCAGTAAGACGCTGATGGCCAGTTGTAACCTCACCAGATAGCATCTGGATTTCACTGAGGTCTGCTCCATAGTGCCCAGAGCCACTGGACACAGCACCTGGTACAGACAAAGGGACCCACGGCTGGGAGGCCACTGCCGGTGGGACGGTGGCTTTACCGGACTCCTCCTACAACGTTTCCAGGTACGCGCACTCCTTACGAGAGGGTCTGGCATAACAAAGAGTCATCTGCATACTTTGCTCTGTCAGACAAACCTGATGTCAATCTCGATAACAGAGAAGAGCACTTCACCGACCTCACAAGGCTCTGCGGCACACTCCAGGCAGCTGCAAAGTTATGCTTTTGCCCTTACTGGACACGACTTACTTTAGTCAGACTGTTAGAAGCTTTGCTCTTTAATTTCGGTTGTTAATGATCCCCCACAAGGTTGTAACTGAGGAGCCCTGACGGCCCACTTCTGAAAGCAGAAAGCATGGCGAGCTCTTAAGCCAGACCTACTGCCTTCCCTGGCGTGGAAATCTTGAAGTGCACAGTGGTGGGAATCGCTGTCTTGCTGCAGCGTGTGGCAAAGCCTCCCACGGTTCTTTGGATGGTTTTCTTTGTCCTCTTCATAAATAAGGGCAAAACAGGCCCCCTGGAACAGGAACTTTCCTGTCTAGTTTGTATGAGTGCAGAGAGGGTCTGTGATTGGACAGGGAAAAGGGGGCGGAGCTAAGAGTTGCAGAGCGAGCGGGCGCACAGGCAGTGGTCAAAGCAGGAGTGGATGGACAACGGCTTGTGACGTTTTTTCTGTGTGTTTTATAAGGTTAGAAATTTTGGGATAAGACTTTTATCATTATACATTGACATCTTGTAACTGTCAGCTTAATATAAACAAGTCAAATTGGCCAAGTAATTAAACATTAAGAGTTATGATTTACTTGGTTATTGGAAAGTGCGTTCACCGATGGCGGAGAGCTGGTGGCCCGTGGGGTGTGTGGGATTTGCGTGAAAGCGAGAGGATCTTGTGAGACCCTGTCGCGGCAACAGTGTTATAACTGCCAGTATTGCGTGGAAACATGTCGGGTTCTTCTGTAATATTTCCCGCAACAGCCCCCAACCATTCTCCTAACTACACGCACAATAGGAATTATAGCGCTACTGTCCTGCTTTTTTGTATGTTATGTTACAGATGATATCCACCCACACACAAGAGGTGCACGTTGTCAAGAAATGGCTGTCATGCATGGGTCCTGGATCTTGGCTCTCCTTATGCCAAACCCTCCTCCGGGCGCGCTAACTGCTGCCCTTTCAACTTTGCAGCCTTCTCCAACTTTAGAAGCAGGTAGAGCAGCCTGTGCTTCCAAACCCTCGCGGCAGTTAGGGTGACCTCTGAGAGCAGGAAATGGGAAGCTAGGAGCTGGATAGAGAGAGGAGCTACGACTACATAATAGAGATGGTGGATTTCCAAGAAGTAAAAAAAAAAAAAAAAAAAAAAAAAGTTTATTGATCTTGTAGAAAGTACTGGCATTTGGTACCCAGCATCTACACAATCATCTGTAACTCTAGCTCCAGAGGATCCAGACACCTCTTCTGGCTTCAGGAACCTAGACACTCACATACACACACACCCAAACACACATACACACACACACACACACACACACACACACACAGAGGGAGAGAGAGAGAAACTCATTTACAATAATAAATAAATAAATTAGCAAACAAACAAACAGCCTACTGTGTGCAGAAGGAACTGGTAGCAGAAACTCCCGCTCCATCTTCCCAGTTCCAACATGAACTGAAGATCTAGCCTCAGAAATCTCTTGGTTGACGCACATAACTTAAGAGGAAGTATTAAGAACATATTATCTACTACTTCTCTTGCCATCTCAATGGACTGAAAATGAAAATTGGTTCTACGTTGGCTACCAGGTCACTGGTCTTATAGACACATAATGGACTTTGTCCTGCTAGGAAAGGGCTCTGTCGACATATATTGATGGTTTTCCCTCGTGCCATTCATGAGCCCATCCTAGAGCCCACTTAGTCTTATTGATGACCATTGACACTGAAGTGTTCATACACAGATGTCATCAGCTGTCAGATCGACTCAGGAGGGAAGAGAGGTCTTGGGTCTATAATTCAGTTCAATCGAGACTTTCCCCCATTTTATTTTTTATGGTGATGGGGGGGGGGACAGTAGATGAACATGGGGCATAAGAATGACCGCTAAGGTCACTCTTGAAGTGGACAGGTGAGTGGCACAGAGGACACTCAGACCTGCATCCTGCAAGCCTCCGGGGGACAGTGGCAGGTTACAGGGACAACAACTGGCAGAGCATAAGAAAAGAGGTGACCTTCAGGCTCCCTCGGGATTCTGAGGGCCATCCTGCTGGAGCACCTACCGGAGAAATTCAACAGAAGACCAACCACACAGCTTGGTCCATGGGAAATGGAAAGAAATGTGTGTGTGGATACCACGTGCGACTGGCTCTCACCGTCTACCTCTCATCTTTAGCAATCAATGCACAGGTGATGCACGGGACGTTTAATTATGGTTAGAGATTCGGGTGCAAAGATTATGACTATGACAGTGAAGAAGTATATAGAAGAGGCATTTGGGAGAAAGAAGAGAAGATGAGCTGGCAGGTTCTGGAAAGATCGCTCAGAGGGTGGAGGCACCAGCCTCGTAAGCCTGGAAGGCTGAGCTTAATCCCCAAACCGCACCAAAGGAGGAGAGGACAAATTCCTAAATGCTCTCTGGTGCTGTGGTGCAGGTTCACACAAATACTAGTAACGAAAACTAAAACTGAACCAGTGGGACAGTCTGGAGTATCCACTGCCCCCTCTTACCACGCAAAGGACTTGCCTAGAGATTTATAAGCAAAGACAGAAATGTAAATACTTGCACGCGCGTATGATAAATGTATGTATATGTACCTATTCTGTAGGTACAAGACAAAGCCTACTGTGAGACAGCTGTAACTACTGATGGTGAGACAGATCAACTAACCCTGAGTCCTTCATAGCAAGAGCCGTCAGTGCCTGAGGTGACTTCGGCTAGCGCCGTGAGCACTAGGTCAGGAGCAGGGAGTGGCCAAACGCCTGACAACCAGAAAATGTCGAGACGGGCTTTGTCTGCTCATCTCAGAAGCACGTACACAGAGCCCACGCCTGGCTCTGGGTTGAATGAACACCATGGACGACAGTGGAAGGTGAGAGGACATTACTGTTAGCTCTGGCTACCCTTCTGAGTCCCTTGATCCACACCCCGCCCCATCCCCACTAATTATAAACACTTGTGAAGGAGAGAGGGGTTGTCTGCAGGAAGTCGCTTGTTGTTTGCACCCTTTTCTCTTATTTTTCGCAGTTCCTCTATAGAACTCCAATGCACAGGTTCTGGAAGGGCTCCCTTCCATCAGTGAGGATCTGAGAAGGTGGGAGAGGAAATGACTACACTGCAGGGCTGGCCTGGGTAGAGCCCCACAAAGGTATCGACCCGAGGAGGATCGGGCACCCCAGGACTGGAGGGCAGGAATACGGGCACAGGAGGGGAAGAGAACTGCCAGCCAACGCTGTCAGGGACAGCGGTGACCTTCTGGTTGAGAAACAACAATCTGGGGACTGGAGAGACAGCTCAGCAGGTAAGAGCACTTGCTGTTCTTAGGCAGAACCGGAGCGTAGTTCCCAGCACCCACACGGAGCAGCTCTCAGCCTCCTATAGCCCCAGTTCCAGGGGGCATGATGTGTTCTTCCGGCTCTTCCAGTACCACACGGTACTCATACATACCAGGGTATACACATAAAGTAAAGCACACATACACATACAAAAACCACACAAACACACACACACACACACACACACACACACACATATACACACAGAACCACAAATACACACATACAAAAACCACACATGCACCCATACACACACCACACACACACATACACCACACACCACACATACATACACACATACACACAAGAACCACACACATATACACACAAAATCCATACATGCACCCATACACACACCACATACTCACACACACACACCACACATACACACAATACACCACACACATACATATACCACACACTACACATCACACACACACATACACCACACACACACACACACACACACACACACACACATACACACACATACACATAAAACACAATAAATTAACAAAGTTTTGAAGAAAAGAAACAACAGTTTTAGACAAAAAAGGGTGGAAACTGTCTTTTGCCTCACAACAACTACAAATATGCTAGATAAAGAAAAAGAAGAAACATTTTTAAGAGAGAAGAAAAGGTACCAGTCCGGGGTGGCTACTTGGGGTGGCCATGACAGCTCGCTGCACATGGCGGAGACGAATGGGCTCCATTTCCAAACTCTGCTTCTGCCCAGGAATCGGGAACATGGCCTCGGGCGAGCGGCTCCCCTCCTCCTGCAGTCAGCGTGTGTCACCACACTGTCCCTTCCCTTACTGACCAAGTGGAGGGACAGTGACAGTCCTTCTGGTTATTAAACGATTAAATCAAATGGTGTCTGTAAACAGGTGGGGCCCCGTGGCGCGTCAAGGCACTGTGTCCCTCCCCCCTCCTGCCCCTTGTGACAAGTACTGAAGAAGGCACAGCTATCCGCTGCACCGAAGATTATTCACAAATGTTCCCTGAAAGAAAAGGACCCGTGTTTATAGCAACATAATTAAGCTCAGGTTCAAACACACATCAAAGCGGGTGGGAAACGTTTTTAATGTTTTATGCCTCCGTGTTTTGATGAAAAAATATTTTTTAATTATAGAATACAAACATCAGTCATTAATCAGTGACTTGGGGAAAAAAAAAGTATACTACAAAACATTAGACCCGTGCAGAGGGCTAATTACACTGTCCCCCAGACGCGGTGTGCACCCTGAGGGCTGGCTGTCATGTCCTGTGAGGAACTGGTACACACGAGTCAGGTAACTTTGCAGTCAGGTAGCCCCTGAGGCTGGGTCCTGCCTTTGTTACCTGAAAGCTACCAGGCGGTGGCTGAGCTTCTTTCTGAGTCTGCCTCAGTTCGCTTCTGCAGACGCCGTTACAGATGGCGCAGAGCTGCTGTCAGGGTTTGAGTGTGAGATCCCCCCTCAACCTCACGCGTCAAAGCTTCCGTTTCCTAGCTGATGACCTTCTTTTGTGAGGGACACAGAGGGTGAGAGGCACTGCTGACAGATGTGTCGCCACAGTGGGCCTCAGGTGGTTAAAGCCAGATGGACATATCTCCTCTACCTAACGACATACTCCAACCGCCATGCCAGCCCTGACATGATGGACAGGCCCCTCTGAACTGTGAGCTAAAATAGCCCTCCCCTCCGTCAAGCTGCTTCCCAGGAGTGTTCTGTCAGAGTGAACCCCAGAAGCCTAGGGCCTGAAGCAATACGGGGCTCCCCTGAAGCCCACGTGAGCTGCTGTGTTTTGCAGTGCGCACACCCCGGTATGATCTATTTTCAGAGTGCTGTTATGGAGGAGAGATTCCACTAAAACGAGGGCACTGAGAACCGTGCTTTGTTCCAACTTACAGGGCTCCAGCCAGGCAGTGGTTAAGTGGGGGTGATGAAAACTCCCTGGCGGATGTGCCAGTGACTTTTGTCCGAAATGATCAGAGAGCACATTAAATCATTAGCAGAAACTTTGCTGCCTGCTGGTTTTACAATGCGGGCAATGAAATTCGTTGCAGAAGCAAAATAGGCCCAATAATATAATTACGGCGCTCTGCCTATGCAGTCGGTGCTAATGCGGTTATTTGACATGGCAAGGCTGCGCTTTCCCCAGAGTGTCGGTGGAGACAAGGTTCGTCCTAATTGGTTCCAAAGCACAGCCTCCCCACCACCATCTTTCCTTAGGACCAGTAATGTTAATTTCCACACGACTGTAAATAGTATTTGCAAACAATACAAACATGGTAATAAGAGGCTAGGTGGGTAATTAATGTGGGTACAAAGCAGCTTATTTGCATTTTTATTTAAAAACGGCCTTCTTTAAAAAGCAGCTCGGCTTCCTCTCTGCGAAGGAAGCCTTGGTTAAAAAGCACAGCAGTAATTACTCTCTTTAGGGGTTCTTTTATATGTCCTTCAGGGAATTAAAATGAAAAGATAAGCAGAATTATAAAGGAAATCATGTAAAATATGAAATGTACTATAAACACTTAAGTGTATTTACCGTAAGGTAGGCCTACCTTCTTTCTTAATGGAATATTTTAACCAGCTAACAATACATTCAGTTTCATTACAGATGTGGTTAAAAGGTACAATCATCCAGTTACACTATTTTTCCTTACTGTCTTCGGGGGTTATTATGCAGAGATTTGAGAAGTCCTCACTGTAAATTCCATCTGCCTTCGTCGTGCTGGAAAAAAGCCAGGATAAGTCAAGGAGTTAAGCTCGGGCCACTCTGAGACAGGGCGTGCTCATCGCCACCTGTAAAATGAGGCTTTGGAGTGGCGATGCTGTCGATCCAGTCGTAGCTTGCACCTTGCATTTGTGAGGTCAAGAAACTGGGATCGAGAAAACCGATTGGGAGTAGAAGTCAGTCTCTACTTCTCTCCCAATCTGTTTTTGTCTTCTATTCTGAGACAAAGTCTCACAGAATAGCCCAGGCTGGCCTTTTCTATAGCTGAGGATAGTCTTGAATGGCTGATCCGGCTGTCTCTTCCTCTCAAACGCTGACGTTTCAAGTATTCGCTCGTACTCTGTTCTGCTTCTCTTCCTATCTAAACGTGTGGAGGTTTCTGGAAAGTGTCCAGGGCATCGAAACCAAGAGTCGATAAGACATCACTGGAGGTCACTTAGTGATCATCACCAGGCCGGTGATAGGCGAGCCAGGGCTGCATCACAGAGTCATAAAGTCACATCTCTATCACTGGAGAACAGCATGGTTTGAACGGTAAGACTGTCACACAGGCTCCCCTGTAAGGACTAGAGAAGGAGCGGGATCCTGTAGTCTGCAGCACAAGAAAAGTCTCACACTTTGGAGGACATGATGTTCGAGCTGACTCCTCAGAAAAAAGAAGACTAAGGGTCAGAACGTCTGTGGAGCTGGTCAGAACGTCTGTGGGCGGGTCAGAACGACTATGGGCGGGTCAGAACGTTTGTGGGCGGGTCAGAACGTCTGTGGGGCGGGTCAGAACGTCTGTGGGGCGGGTCAGAACGTTTGTGGGCGGGTCAGAAGTCTATGGGGCGGGTCAGAACGTCTGTGGGCGGGTCAGAAGTCTATGGGGCGGGTCAGAACGTCTGTGGGCGGGTCTAACGTCTGTGGGGCGGGTCAGACGTTTATGGGGCAGGTCAGAACGTCTGTGGGCGGGTCAGAACGTCCATGGGCGGGTCAGAACGTCTGTGGGGCGGGTCCTAACTTCTGTGGGCGGATCAGTTCACTTGCATCTTCCAGCCAGGCCAAGGCACTAGCTCATGGAACAGCTTTAGGTAACTGGAGAAGCAAGCATGGGGGAGCTCAATGGGACCCCAGCGAGCAAACGGTCCAAACTCAGACTCTGGCCAGGCCATATATATATGTGCACACGGCTCTTCAAGGAGTATGTGCCAGAGGCCTGCTGTCGAGGCGAGGCGTTGAGTTCTCCATCAGAACTCAAGGTTGAAAGGCAGCTAGCTGGTGGTAGGGCCCTTGCTATCCTACACAGGGCCCTGTATCCACAGCAGCACGACATAAGAACCCAGAGCACATCCATCTGGGGAGAGTCAAGAACTCATAAGAGAATTAAGTAAGGTGTTCGTGTATTGCATTGTAAGTGTATTATAAATTAAATGGGAAAGAGTAGATATTCAAAGAGGGCTTGTCTGGTGAAACAGAAGCGGTGTGAGCACCACCTAGCCCAACACGGAGCACGGTCTACTCCGGGCTAGCAAATCCTTGTCTTTCCTTCCAATATTTTAAAGAGAAACCAGAGCTTTGTAACCTTGAGGAAAAAGATATTTTTAACTTAACTTAAAAAAAAAAAGTTATTTAGGTAGTCCACAGGGCACCCTTCAAACAAAGCTCCCTTCCACAGGCAACGCCCCGGCGTACAGCAAACTAGAGCCGAGTCACAAAAAGTATGTATTCACTCTCATTCACCCGGCACTCCGAGCACCCCAGGAACAAACAAGAGGCCTGATGGTTCCGGTTGTATCCGCCTCTCTCTTCCCCACGTCTATATTGATATATCCATATGGGGCTCCTGTCTTCTCACCCCTGGTCCTGGCCATGCTTTCAAACATCCCGAACCCATTTCTGACAGGAAGTCTTGGGACACGCGCTGCCTAAGCCCAGACCTTCAAACGGCCGGCACTGCTTTGGAAATACTCGCCCGGTTAAATTTATTTATACTTTGGATAGGATTCACATGCGGTGATGAAGTTTTAAATATGATTTCAAAACGCAAAGAACGGAGCTGCGATGAGGTGGGAGAGGAGGGCAGTGAGTTGGTGACAGCCGAGTAAACATCCGGAAAACTGGGTCATTCGTACGAGGGCCGCAGCCTCCCCCGCGAAAACATGCCAACGACGGTATGAAAAATGGTTTGTGATTTTAAAGAAATATAGCACTCCAAATGTCAGCGTGAGAGAATTCAATAACACTTAATGAAACTTTGGATTTCAAATTAATTACTGATTGACTACAGCATCAGGGGAGAAGACGGCGTCGATCAGAGGAGCTGGGGCAGGCTATAAATCTGGATGGCTCTTTCCAGGACTCGGAGCTGGGATTTCCTGCCCAGGTCGGTAAGGCTCGGCTAATGGGCTTATGGTCCTCTTAGACGGCCACTGACTGGATTGCCAGACATCGCACTGGTGCATAGTTTCCTGACTTGGCTGTACCTTTTGCTCTTTTCCATCTTCCTGACTTTTTTTTTTTAAGTAACATTTAAACTTGTATTGTAAACGGGAGCGTGAGATAACAAGTTAAACAAATCTGAGGGGCGGTGTTTTATTCAAAGGTGGTGGGTACACACATGTAAGAGCACTTCTGGGGAGAAAGGTACTCATGGTTTTAGGTATTTGCTCCTACCCCGCCTCTGCCGTGCTTCCCTGAGGGCACAACATAGCGCCCTGTCCCACAGACAATGGCCTCGACCATGGCTTCTGGTCTGATGATCACGGTGTGAGACAGATACAAACACGCCGTGTCTAAACAGCAAAGCCTTGTGGTGTGGCCCTCAGGAGCCGCTCACGACTTCAAGTCCCAGGGGTAACAAGTGCCGAGGAACAAAACTCAGAGGCCTCAGACCGCGTGCGTCATGAGAAAACAAGACTGCGTGGGAGTGAAAGCGCTTGGGAGGCTGGAGTTGCTTGTCCTGGGGCAAAAGCTGGCTTATCAATGTGCCATGCTTGCAAGCTACAAAAAAAAAAAAAGATATTTACAAAGTTGAGGTGTGACTTTGGTTTGTTTGCGTAAGTCACAAAATCCAAAACACTCAACCACTACAGCACTAGACTGAGGAGTAGAAGCGGGAGCATTTTGTATGATTACTAATGCTACAAAATGGAAAAAGGAGAGACTGTGTGAGCCTTTGTAGGAAGAGTTTCAAAGCACTGAGTGGCCAGCGGTGAGGCAGCTACACAGGAAGCCAGGAAGTTTACAAGGTGCTGACTGGGCTGGCCTGGGTCTAAGGTTGCAACTCCTCCGCTCAGGGACAGGCATCTGTTTTCTTATCCCCGTTTCATAATGAGGAGAGCTAAACACCGGGAGGCTGACAAACCCACCCACCAGGAAAACCAGATCACACCCCCCTCGCCCTTCTTGGTACCACTCCCGGTTATTTCTCACCCCGTCTTAGTATTCTCTGTGCATCGCTCTTTCAATGCAGCCAAAAGAGATTAATTAAAAAGTAGTCCAAGTCCAGGCGTCTCATCCCTCAGGAAAGGCACTCGCTCTTATGATCAAATGTCCTATAAATTCTGAGACCTATCTAATCATCACGGCGATTCATTTTCCGCATAGCTGTGCTTACCTCTCTACAACGCTGCTTTCAAATCCTCCCTCAGATAAGAATTGCTTCCAAGGATCAAGAACCCGCCTTGCTTTAAATCCCCACCCAAACCCTTCCCCATGTGGGAAATCTATATTAATTCTACCAAACCAGAGCTATCAGGCAGCAATCATGTATAGGACTCGAAAATAAAGGACTAAAATTCATAAAAAGAGAATTAACATATTCACAAGGGCTCTGCTCCTGTGTACAAAACAGATATAGAAGGGTTCTTTAAAAGAATGAGAGTATTCACAAGGGATGCTCCATATACCATGTACAAAACAGATATGGAAGGGTTCTTAGATGCAATCTCTGAAAATGTTTGGAAAATATATGTATATTTAGCACATTGTCCTAAGCCCAAATAAATATTCTGAAATGGCCTATAGTGCTATTCTCTATCAGCTGATATCATTTTGTGTGGCCCAAGATGATTACACACGCACACACACACACACACACACACACACACACAGAGGCATGCACACTCTGGATGCCTCATCTAACTCCGCAGATCATGATCCAAGGAGCAAGGTGGGGTTGGCTCCCGGCCAGCCTTAGCCCACCAGGCATGTGTCCAGCTGGAGGAACAGTGTACCTAGGGAGAACAAGGCCCCTTCCCTGCTTCTCACGATAATGTCCTGTGACTGACAGTCCAGGTCTTATGCACTGTTCTGGGTAATGATTCGGTGGTCTAATCTAGGGGCCTAATCCAGATCTCCTCACCAAGGGATGGGGAGGAAACTGATCAAATAAATTGCATTACACAGTTTCCTCTTTAAAAGGAGATGGGGTAGCCTTGAAGCTAGCAGTCCCTTGTAGTACATGCACTGTTAAAGCCAGAGATGCCGAACCTAAGGAGAGATCATTGAGAAACCCAGTGCTGATAGAAACCACTGGCCTGGGTTCCAAATAAATTCCACCTAGTATATTTTAGATGACATAAAGTGTACTCCAGTGTGGCAAGCCGGTGTGGCAGAAGGCCTCCCCCACCCATTATCAGCCAGTGCTAAGACTGGATGAAGTAAGTGTTCCCACCGCAGAGGTTAATCACCTGGCTGAGGTTGGACATCCCCTTATAAACTGACCTGGGATCCAAATCAAGTGGCTTCAAGTCTAGTATTCAATATGCTTTCCCTTCACTCCAGTGTGACTACAGGCGGCCTTGGAAAGGATGCGGGGCCCAGCCAATCCATCCTAAGTGCGCCTGCCTCACTCACGTGCCCCCTGTTAGAACAACACCAGTGACTGAGTAAGGTGTAGTGTTGATAGAACAGAAAGGCAGGGACCCCGGGAGTCACAGCACCCACCAGGCATACCTCTGGAGACAAAGCATTACTATGTCTATTCTCCTGGACAAATTTCACTTCAAGTGAGAGAAGCTCACTTCCACCAGCTCAAACACAAAGAGAGAGTCGTTGTTCTGCAATCCAACCAGGGCAAGGATTAAGCTTAGCCAAAGGAATGCTTCGTGTGAACCACCCTCTCTCACCCCACCTCCCACCCACATCTCCTTCCAGGTCCCAGGCCAACAGAGAAGAAGGTGCATTGTGTGCACTGCCTCGGGGACAGCCATCATCTGATGAGTGGCCTGCCATTGATGGAGCGAGTGTCCGGCATGGTGCTGACCACTGCTGATAGAGCATAGTAAAACCACAATCAGCCCAAACCAGATCATGTAAAATACCCTCAAGTTTCACAGCCTGTGAGATGGAGCTCTGGATCGCCAGCGCAGATGAAGAAATCGACATCGCGACTGCTTCCGCTGTGAGACGAGCAGGGTGGGAAACAAGCCCAGAAGAAAGCAGGGAAGGGCTTCGCTGCCATGATGCGGTCAGCCACTGGTCCCAGGCTGCTGCTCCAGATTTCCACGGTCATGACGGTTCTGCAGACGGGCCTCCCTATCTAGGGCTGAGAATGGACAGGGGAGCCAGCACCGCGGGCCCCTCATGAGCCGACTGCACCAACAAAGGTGAGGATGGAGCCAGGAACGACAGTGCTGTGTCACTAGAACGTCAGAGGTGCCCGCACCACTCACAAGAGGCGATACGGAGCAGTCCCACTGGGCTGGGACTCCTGAGAAACTGCCACTACCCAGGAGAGCTGGGTGCCTTAACTTGTCACACTACCTGTGGAGCCTGGTCCTTCCTGGTCCTAAGGGAGCGGGCAGGAGTCCTTGTGTCTGGCTCTGCTCAGCCCCAAAGGTGCTTCCTGCAATACTATCTCCGGATGAGCCGTTCCCCTCAGCCTTGGCGTGAAGAGAGAGCTGCTCGGCATCAGCAGAAGGCCAGTCCCTCAGGCGCTGCCCTTCTCAGATGCCCTGCCCAACTTCATCTTCCTGCCCCGTGGCCTGGCTCTCCTCAGCCACTCCCGTTCCCCTATCCCCCTTTAATGCATCTTAGCACAATCTAACCCGACGCCATATTTACTCATGGTGTGGGGGCTGGAGAGATGGCTCAGCAGTTAAGAGCACTTGTTCTTACAAAGGATCTGGGTTCAAATCCCAGCACCCACAATGTCGGCTCACAGCTATGAATAACTCCAATTCTGGGGTATCCAACATCCTGTTCAGCAATTTCCAGGGACCAAGTACATAGACATACATGCAAGCAAAACACTCATATACATAAAATAAAGTAAATAAGTCAGGGGATGAGAAGGAATACTTTAACAAAGGGAGGTTCATTTTCTCCAGTTGTCCAGGGAAAATTCCCTCATATAACTTTAAAGGGTGTGTTCTTTCCTCCAGTACCTATGGAGCTTAACACCCATAGGTCTGCCAGCAACCTTACTTCTGCCTCAGTCTGGACTATCTCATGATGGTGCACACCTTACGATCTACTCTATAAGATATTCTTTACTATAATTCTTTTCTAATATCAGCTACTAATCACCTCCAGATTGTGATCTTACCTTTTAACTAAAACCCCATTTCTACAAATTGAATACTCACAAACTATTTCCCTGGTGTAGCTAAGAGAACTGTTCTACACTGTGACATGAACACCTCTTTCGTTAGTGATCCCCTTTAACGGTATTGATTTAATAGACACTGGCAGGTACTAAATTCCGTGGAAAGCAGGAGCTGGAAGCCCACAGAAAATGCCATTTAATCAACTGAACACTCCCAGGTTCCCATAACCCTACTGAGGAATCACAGTGAAGGCAGTGATGCTATATTAATTAAATTCTTGGAATGTGTCCATGATGCTTAATGGAAATGAAGCATTAGGAGGCCCCCATGCTTGGGAAACACCCTCCCCACACCAACATCCCCAGAACCCACCTCTCACGCCTGCCAAGAGATCTGCGTAAATGCAGTCACAGTTATCACATTTTTTTTTAAAGGAGGAAGACTTAGATAGGGAAATGTGCATACTGTTGTGTCTGGGAGTTAGCCACACGTGATTTATTACAGAGACTCGGGGGTCCTTCAACCTCAAGGCAGAAAGCTAAATGAGACTGGAAAAGCCATGTTCACGCATTCAGCCATTGAACAAGCAGGGTGAAGGAAAGACATGCATCCACCCACTGCATACTCGAGTTGTCTGTGCTACAGTTCCTCAGCAATCATGGAGATAAAAGTCAAGCTCACAGAAAGCCACCAGGGTGCCCAATGTACACTAAATTACAGATGTCTGAACACCAACACAACGATGAACATGAAAGCATCATTATCGGGCGCTCTAACCTCCACCTGTTGAAACTGAGACTCAAAGAAATTAAAATCTTGGTCCGTCATCGCCCAACCCCAAACTCGAATCTCTGCAGATTCAGCCTCAGATGAACTGCTCTCCCTCGGACACAGCTGCTCAGCTGACGTTCAAAAGAGCTCATTTCCATTTAATTGATTCTTTTTTGAAGATTTTCAGAATCACAATGGAGCCTAAAGAAAGGATCCTAATGAAAATAAGTACAACAAACAAGATTCTCTTCTTTAGAGGGGTGGGAGGAGGCATGCTCTAGGATTCACAGTGTAGAACATGATACACACGTGTGACAGTAGAGCCCTCAGTTTGTTCAAAAATTTTATTCACTTTTTTCATGCATGTACACACATGCCATGGGGCATATGTGGAGGTAGGAGGACAACCCAAAGCAGTTGGCTCTCTCCTTTCCAATCTGTGGGCCCCAGGAATTAAATTCGGGTCATCAAAGTTTAGCAGCTAGTGCCTTTACCCAATAAACCAGCCAGCCAGCCCTTTGTCTGAAATGTTCTAAAGGAAGAAATATCAAGCTGGGTGGGAGAAGCATATGCCTTTCATTTTGGCACTCAGGAGAAAGAGGTGGGTAGATCGTTGAGTTCAAAGCCAGCCTGGTCTACAGAGGGTTCCAGAACAGCCAGGGCTAGGGAGACACCCTGTCTCCAAAAGAGGGAGAGAGAGTGGAAAGTGGGGGAAATGTTATGGTTCATGTTTACGAGATGTTCTAAAGAGATGTGGGCTGGTGGATGGGGACACAGGCAGGGCTCTGGGATGAAGGGGCCCCCCGGGGACAGTGAAGACAGGTGCCTTGCAACAGCTGACTGCATGAAATGTATAAAGAACTATCCTCCACCTTATGGACAAGAAATGCATGTGAGTATTGGAACTTGGAGTTGGACCCCGAGAAGGACCTGAACTTCCTGACCATCTAGTTTGACCAAACCAGTGAATGCCAAGACAGAGATGGGAGAGGGCACGCAATGTTTAACTCTGGCTTCTATATGCCCATGCCACACACACACACACACACACACACACACACACAAACCAAATAATCAATTAACACAAGGGCTTGAGATAAGTGTAGCTGTGGAAGGCAGTCCTCAGTCCGATCTGTGACATTCTAGCCATCTGCCCTTGTCCATGTACACTGGGCAGATTCCTAAACCTGGGAATGCCATGACACTCACACTGGCCAATGGGGTGTGAACCTTGGTGGCAGGTGTCATCTGTGAGCAAAAGCTTAGCTGCAATACAAAAGAGCAAAACCTCTTCCTTCCTGTGCACAGCATTCAACTACATGGGCTGCAAGCCCCACACCCCCACGGCACTCGCAGCAACACAGGCTAGAGATTCAGTCTGAACAAGAGAGACCTTGGTAGCTTTATGTCCTGGAAAGTCCACAGGGGCTGTTAGATAGTACATCCTGACTAGCCTGTCCTGACCCACAATTCAGTTGTTCGTTCTGTACATGAGACATTAGCTATCCCGTCCAGGGAGTCTCCCTGAATGTGAGGGCTTATCGCATCTGCTATATAACCCAGCCTTGGCTTTACAGTGGTTTCATTGCCAACCATAAAAACTGTGATAGTCGAACTGTATAAACAAACCAAACAGTGTTTTCACCGTAAAACATGAATGAAATATCAATATTTGCCTTTGCCTTCTCTCAGCAACCGTAATGAGGGCAGAAAATTCATGCCATATGTTTAGAGTAGACGGGGAAAATAGATCCCAACAATTCATCTGTGTGGGTCCCGGCTACACTGTTTAATATTTTTAATCCATCCGTTTCCCTTCACATATAAATCCTCTGCAAAGCATGGACCACTCAAGACTGCTGGTGACTAAATGCACAGTCTTTTCTTCTACAGAGGGCTCTTTGCTGAGGAGAGTGTGAGCACAGGGCAGGTACGAAGCTGGTGGCTCCACCATGATGAGAAAGGGCTATGCTACCCTTGCTGTGCTTTCCCAGGCTAAAATGGGAAACTGCTTTGAGGGAGACTTAGAGCCTACCCGGAGCTGCGGGTGCGGATGAGCCCTTGCTCCCCACAGCTCCATCTCCCCATCCTTAATCCACATATGGAGAAGCACAGAGCATGCTGGGTGGATTGTCCTGCGAGGACGTGCTGAAATGGGTGTGTGTTCGGGGTAAGGGGTGTTATCTGTCGCTCCGAGGACTGTGACAGGCTCCATCCACACCCAGCTTCACACGCGGAGAACAAGGAAGGATGTTTTTATGTTGAAGCTGTGATTGAGCCCTTGACGTGGAGTTGCTGAAGCCTGCCCAGACTGTTTGTGCGGGCGATTAGGATGAGATCCGAAAGGCGCAGAGGATGAGTCCATTTTCTCCAAATTGGCTCACGGACCAGAGGGTTGTAGAAGCTGTCACCCTCCTGCAAAATCCAGTGCCACAGTGAGGAGGCTTTCCTTTGAACTTGAAGCTGATGGACCCAGAGGATGCTGTGTCTGGCCCTGAGGCCGGCCCTGCTGAGGCAGAAGGGCTGCTGATGGGAAGAGGAGAGGGAAGGAGTGCAGAGCATGGAGAGGTGACAAGCACAGGCTTCCGGCACCATGAGCAGGGCACTGCTGTCCCATTTACACCTGACAATCGTCTCGTGATGCAGGGAAGCAATAGCCCATCTCCCGTGGAAGACCACTGAGAGCTAAGATTACCACACAACCTCAGAAATGTAGAGCCAGGGAAGGTTCCAGCCTAACCTCTGTTCTTAACCACTAACCAGCCTGGCAGCATCAGAAATCAATCAATACATAAATAAAACTCATCTTTCCAGTTAAGCTTGGTGTCGCATGTCTAAAATCCCAGCCCCAAGGAGAGACACAGGAGGACCAGAAGTTCGATGTCAGGCTGCGTGACATAGGTCTAAGCACGTCTGCCCCTTGCACAGGTAAACACTGAGCTCGGGCCACAATCAGATCTCAACCCCATCTACCTTCGTATTAGACAGACAGACAGATGGACAGACAGACAGACACACACACACACACCAGTGTCTTAGATACAATTATTAATTTACATGTCTGTTGCTATACTCAGCCTCCAGGAGGACAAGGGCAGTGAGGAATATACACACCTACTCACAATCCAGTAGACTACATGCATAGATGGTGTCGATAAGTATTTGTTCACTAAATAAGAAGCCCATCCGACAAACGATCGATACACAATGGGATCAATGCTGTAATCAATCAATGCATAATTTAAAAACCGAACGCTAAAGGGGACGTGGACGTGAAAGACGGATGTTGAGGAATGTGAATAGGAGGTGTGGGGGAAGGGATGCGGGGGGAGGTGACTGACAAAGTACATTAGACGTGTGTGTGGAGATGTCGCAACGGAGCTCCTTATCATTTAAAGTTAGCATATGCCAATCAGAAGTTAAATAAATGAAACCAAACGCAGTCTTTAAGTCCCTGGGGGGCAGGAAGCTTCGCTCTCTCCAATAGTACCCAGCTGAGAGGGGTGGGCTGACAGGTACTTTTGAAATGGGGGAACAGGATAGCAGCCCAGAGAATCCTGGGGAGACTCCGGAGAAAAGACGGGCATGAGCAGAGACTTATGAAGCACAGAACATAGGGTAGGTGGACAAGCTGGCTGTGATCCCTCCACGCTGAGGAAGCAGACCGTGCCCAAGATGCAGGGAGGTGGGGAGGCCAGGCGGTGCAGTGGTTCTGATGCAGGGAGGTGGGGAGGCCAGGCGATGCAGTGGCCCTGATGCAGGGAGGTGGGGAGGCCAGGCGACACAGTGGTTCTGATGCAGGGAGGTGGGGAGGCCAGGCGATGCAGTGGTCCTGATGCAGGGAGGTGGGGAGGCCAGGGATGCAGTGGTCCTGATGCAGGGAGGTAGGGAGGCCAGGCGGTGCAGTGGTTCTGATGCAGGGAGGTGGGGAGGCCAGGCGATGCTGTGGTTCTGATGCAGGGAGGTGGGGAGGCCAGGGATGTAGTGGTCCTGATGCAGGGAGGTAGGGAGGCCAGGCGGTGCAGTGGTTCTGATGCAGGGAGGTGGGGAGGCCAGGCGATGCAGTGGTTCTGATGCAGGGAGGTGGGGAGGCCAGGCGGTGCAGTGGCTCTGATGCAGGGAGGTGGGGAGGCCAGGCGATGCAGTGGTCCTGATGCAGGGAGGTAGGGAGGCCAGGCGATGCAGTGGTCCTGATGCAGGGAGGTGGGGAGGCCAGGGATGCAGTGGTTCTGATGCAGGGGGGTGGGGAGGCCAGGGATGCAGTGGTTCTGATGCAGGGAGGTGGGGAGGCCAGGGATGCAGTGGTTCTGATGCAGGGAGGTGGGGAGGCCAGGGATGCAGTGGTCCTGATGCAGGGAGGTGGGGAGGCCAGGGATGCAGTGGTCCTGATGCAGGGAGGTAGGGAGGCCAGGCGGTGCAGTGGTTCTGATGCAGGGAGGTGGGGAGGCCAGGCGGTGCAGTGGTTCTGATGCAGGGAGGTGGGGAGGCCAGGGATGCAGTGGTTCTGATGCAGGGAGGTGGGGAGGCCAGGCGATGCAGTGGCTCTGATGCAGGGAGGTGGGGAGGCCAGGCGATGTAGTGGCTCTGATGCAGGGAGGTGGGGAGGCCAGGCGGTGCAGTGGCCCTGATGCAGGGAGGTGGGGAGGCCAGGCGATGCAGTGGTCCTGATGCAGGGAGGTGGGGAGGCCAGGCGATGCAGTGGTCCTGATGCAGGGAGGTGGGGAGGCCAGGGATGCAGTGGTTCTGATGCAGGGAGGTGGGGAGGCCAGGGATGCAGTGGTTCTGATGCAGGGAGGTGGGGAGGCCAGGGATGCAGTGGTTCTGATGCAGGGAGGTGGGGAGGCCAGGATGCAGTGGCACTTATATGGCTTGGACAAGGAGCAGAGATGGCGGAGTGGCCGGACCTGAGCTGGACAGGCAGGTGAGGCCATTCTGCATGTGTGCCACAAGTGAGGTTTTATTTTCCTCTATCTTGTTTGCATGTGTAGCATACATACACATACACACACACACACACACACACACACACACACACATGTACACACACATGTGCACATGCTAGTGCAAGTTGGATGGAGAAGATGACCTTGGCTGACACTCCTCAGGCGCTGGCCACCTTCTTTTGGAGACAGGGTCTCAGTGGCCTGAAACCTGCAAAGTAGGTAAAGCTGGCTGGCCACTGAGACCCAGGGATCTACCTGTCTCTATCTCCCCAGAGCCGGGATTAAAAGTGTGCACCAACAAACCCAGTCTTCTGTAATGTAAGTTCCTGGGATTGAATTTAAATCTTCATGCTTCTAAGACGTCTCCCCAGCCCCGCTGGGCTGGCTTTCAGTTGTTTCTTATCTCTAGTGTCACTTGGATATTATGACCAGGCACCACTCTGGTACCATTCTTAGTTCCTGGTGAGCGACACTGCAGTTGATTCTCACAACCTTGGCAACTATTTGGGTACGACTGGCACACCATGTCATAGACACAACGGGCAGCGAAGAGTGCCTGGCTCTCATGTGGTACAAACAGGACTGAGACTCGGACAGACCTAAGGCTCGGTCTGTTGCCTAGACCTGCACAACGTCCAGCCCTGTTAGACCTCTGCAGCCCTCCCAGATACCCAGCCCGGTGCCCAACAGATGAAGATGCATGGACGCTAAATAAATCCTTCCCAGGAACCATTGGGCTGACCCTGGGTGCCATTTATTCTTCGCAAATAAAGTCTTCATATACTCCAGTTTGTCCACTTACAGATTTAAATATATATACTCTACTTTTTAAAAAAAAAATCTATATTTAATTATACATGGCATCAATGAAATTTCACTTGGGGAATGATAATCCAACATAAACGAACGCTTCCAATTCTGGAAAAGCTGTAATTTAAACGAAATTACTATACTATCCGGGAAAAAAAAAAAAAAATGTGTTCTCTTCGTGGGAAGAAAAAGAAGTATTATCTGGTCTTTGGGGGCCCCAGCCGATCAGAGCAGAGCATCAGCAGCAAAGGGCTGGAAGCACCCTGAATTCCTCCTTCCGTGGTTCAGACCTCACTGCTGATCCAGGCTGCAGTGCGCGCTGCCTGCCCTGGCCTGACTTTCATTAAGGTTTAAAGTCAATTAAGCCACGAATTGGAACAATCATTCCTCCTTTGCAAAGTATTGATATTTGCCCACCAGACGCTTTAGGGCTTTTCCAGCACTCGAGAAGAGATTTATGTTAGACAATTTCTTTCTGATTAAAACAAATCATAGCTCAACAATTCTAATTTCTTCCTTTCTAAGCAAGAAATGACCAGGGGCTCCCTCACCCTGCCCAGGCCGGTCCGAGGGGACACTGCTTAAGAGGCTGCCAGGAACGTTTCCCGCTCTACCACGTCGCCCTGTCTTTGTCTGTCTGTTCCGCCTCTGTGTTGCCGGCTCACTTGTGTCCTCTTTTCTTCTGCTTTCCTGTCTGTCTGCACCCACACACAGGTACATGCATATATTCTCGGAAACCTCACCACTCGTCACGTTGAACACTTACTAACCAAAAAGCAAGTGTCAGGTTGGCCACGCACCCAGCCCTTGCTTTCCTCTGACCTGAGCCAGGGGAGACCAGAGAGGCTTTGTGTTTGCCTTCTCAAACTCTAACAATATCTTGGGCGTTTTAAAACAATGACAGAAGCAATTAATCCCAGCGGAAGCAAAGAACCGAATAACCATACAAGTCCCTGCCCTCCCTGTGTATATACACTCATGTGACGACCACAGGCCTATGGAAACTCTTTGCTGGCCTTCACTCCAGGATGTGTAAGCATCCCTGAGTGTCCTCAAACCATGGCCTCCGGGATGCTAAGATCACCAGTGTGTCCCACATGTCCGGCTAGCTCTTTATCTCAGCCCCTCTGCTCTTCAGTACAGCCTCTGGAGCCGATCTCCTTCCCGACCCTCGAGGTTGCTGGCTTATTAGTCCACTCTCCATCACAGCCAGCCTCCTAAGACCAGCCTGAGCGGGGAGGCTGGCTACCTATAATCAATGAAGGATTAGTAATGCCCAACGAATGGGAATAAATGCCCTAATACAGTATTCCACAAATAGCTACCTGTTCTTGAACAGGCTAGAAGCCAGCTGAACTGGAGACCCCAGAAAGAAACAGGCTAATCAACTCACAAAGCTCAGAACGTTAGAAACGTCTGGTTATATGGACCTTATGCTGGTCACTTTTGCAAAGGGAACCAAGCACAGGATTGTGCTACCTGGGTTTCAGTGTCCATGTCTAGGTCATCAACCTTTAATGCCCACTTGCCCTTCCCATGAGTATTGGGTAATGCCTCCTGTGCCAGGGTATTCCGTAGCACAGAGAGGGTGTGGCAGAAGAACTGGGCAAGCAGGAGCCCTGAAAACACCTCATGACTGTGGCATCTGTGCTGTGTGAGTTTGCACACGGTCCCGAATACCTCTGTGCCTTAAGATCTTTTCAGGAAACCAGAATTATTAATTCAATGGGCGGACAGGACCATCATGAACATGTGCTGAACGGAAGAACTTGAAGTACTTAGCACCAGCAACTAAACCAACGTGCTGGCTGCCGTTCTGATTATTAAGATTCTCAACCCAAGAGGGGTTGACCAAGGGCCAGTGGGATGGAGCCCAAGGTGAAGGTGCTTCATCGGGGCTGGAAATCTGGGATGGCTCAGGATCTGGGTTAGGACAGGATTGAACTTTTGTAAGCAAAGAGAAAACTGTATATCTACCCTCTTAGCAAAAACCAAGAGCGGGAAACCAGGTGGTGATGTGTCTCAACTTCTGCCTGTACCCAGATTTCCTTGAGTCCCCGCCTCCAGAGACTCTGAATCGGTGGTTCTGGTCAGGACCCAAGAATCTGCGTGGCTAGCATGTTCTCGGGTGATGCTGATTCAGCCTTGAAAAGCACTCTGCGAGTTTCTGCGGCACTGGAAACCACCGAGATCAGTCAATGAGCCGCCGCAGAGAGCAGTACAGATGCGTCGCCCCTGCTCTCCCCACCTCAAACGCAGCACCTTCCCAGCCTCCTTTACACTTACGTTTTTGGTCTTCTTTTTGCTTTCAATTTGGGGTTGGTTTTAAGCATCCTGTAATTCATCAACCAATTCTCTCCTGGCTACACATTCCAAGTAATTAAAGTTCAGTAATGACTGAGTCTTTCTGCTCCAGCACCTGCATTTCATTTGTTTATTTTCCCAGAGTCATAAATCTGAAGGGCTGTCAAAGTGCCATAATATTAGTGCAATAATCAAAGTTAATTAGTCCCTCTCAATAAACAACAACAAAGCTATTACAAAGCTGCATTGAAGTTCCTCCCAGGCCTAACGGGTTGCAGACTGCCTTGGAGTCGGAACAACTGGAGATCCCGGAATTGTTGAGTGAATAAATGGGGTTCCTCTATAGGCTAAAGGCAGACTGTGCCCTTGGTGAGTGCTGATTCAGTAGCTCCAGGGAAGGCAAAGCAGACCCGAGCTCCCACAGCGGCTGCCTGCTGCAAGAGTCAGGGGCTGAGGTCCCCCAGTCACTCCATGAGCATCCCAAGCCGCAATAATAAGAGAGGGACAAGGGTTGCAAAGAAATAAGAGGGGGCAGTCTCGCCGCCAACGCTCAGTAACCTGATAGCTTCAATAACTTTGGATTTATTATTTAGGGAATTTGAGGGATGCGCGTATTAGTTGAGCTCTGAGAAGGGAGCCAATAACGCTCTGGGGAAGGCGTCCGGACCTCTGGCTGGTGATTCAGGGAAGAAGATGGTGTTTTCGCTATAAGCGAGGCCTTTCTAATTAATTCGCACAGAACCAGGGTGGGAGGACTGTGTTGGCCCATGCAGAAGGGAGCCCCCCCAATCTGGGATGCTGTAACATGCAAGGCACCTGGGAAGACACTTCAAACTTGAGATGCCTTTCACCTTGAGGAGCTCACCGGGTCGCAGGGTCCAGGCCGTCTCAGAGATGGCTTCTCCCCTGGAGGCCACTCCTCCTGTATTAGTTACCACTGTTTTCCCCAAAAGCACATGACCTGAAAACTGTACACATTCTGTATCTAATCAAACCTAGCAGGTCATAAGCTGGGAAATGTCCTAGCCACTGGGTGGTTCTGAAAGAAGAGCTTAGTATGTAAATCTAAAGGACCATGGGCAGCAGAAGGCCGAGCTGGCAAGAGGCTCTGAGTGGGTTCAAACGAGCATTGAAGTGGCGAAGACTCTGCATGGCTGCTTGACTGTTCTCCCAGGATCGTGGCCCAAATCCGATGACACCAGACAGTGAGCAAAGAAGACGCCAGCACGCCTCTCATGAACTTTCACCTTTCTTGGGAGTTGCCCTCCATCACTACTAGCACAGGGACCTCGCTGAGACAATGCACCAGCTCTACCTCACACGGGTGAAGCAGAGCCGGGCTGCATTCTTGAAGGGAGAACTGTCAAAGAACGGATGTACAGGCTCTGGCGCCTCTACAACACACCTGTAAGCCGTCCTTCTGCAGAATTCTCAAAACTCGGTGGCATCTCCATCCTCCCCAGGACAGGGACAGGGACAGACGCCAGGTGTCACGAATCACCTGGGGATGCGGGGCGGGCTCTGCAGGCTCCACCTCTCTTCAGCACTGACCGCAGCCTATGCAAGGCCAGCCAGCTCCAAGTCATGCAAGGCTATACCAGTAACAACCACCTCTCTACCTCCTAAGGATGGAAGGGGGATCCACTCTTTTAATCACAGCTTATTTCAGTGCTGGGAAGATGAGGGGATCCAATAGGAAAAGAGCTTCAAAGTGTCTCCCTACTTCCCTCCCTCCCTCTCTCTCTCTCCCTCTCCTTCTCTCCTCCCCCCCACCCCCTGTCTCTTCTATTTCTCTGCTCTTTACCATGAAGAGATATGGTAAGCTATAAAACAGGAAGACAGTCCTCACCGAGAACCTGAACAAGCAGGCCCCGTGGTCAGATTTTCAGCTTCTGCAAATGGATACTGCTTGAGCCCACAGCCTGTGGCATATTTATAAGAGGAGCCTGAACTAGAACGAGGGGGGAATGAACGCTTTTTCAAGATGCGTGGATGCAGCTGTCTAATTTGGAGATCCGTGTTGGACAATGGAGCACAGAGCTTTCTGGAGTGCAACGCGCTGGGCTCTATGCAGAAGAGCTCTGTGTGGCTGTGCTCTGGCCTTGTGGTGACCCTGAAAGGTGCTACTCATGCCACTCTACCAGGAGCACTGGTGTGCAAGTGTTTGTGTCAGAATTTGATCCCAAGTCTCTAGGACTTCAGAGCAGGGACCTACATTAGTCCTGTTTTAAATACCTCCCTTGGGTTAACCTTGACCTTCTGCCCCATGTGCTGGCCAGCCTGATGTCCTGTCCAGCAGCTACATACTAACGGCGGGCTCTCTGGAAGGAGAGACACCTTCAGTACTTCTGATCTCTATTTGTCCTTGCCTGGACGGGTTTTATCAGCACGGTGACTATTTCTCTTCTATTTAATCTAATAGACACTACATCTGAGGCACTCTGAATGCCCCACTATAAACATGAAAAACAGGCTCAAGTATATTTTTTTTTCCCCTCTTAAATAACAGGCTAAAAGCTGAGTGGTCAGATGCAGGCCTTGCAGCCACTGGCTGGGTGCCCTCTGAAGATGAAATCTGTCTTCTCAGACTGTGTCAAACTGCTTAATAAGAACCCAGGGGAACCCACGTTATGGAAAGGATGGATCTTCCCTGGGCTGCACACAATTGGGGGTGATGGTTGGGAGCGAGCCACCTGTGCTTCCTGCTCACCCTCTTAAAATTCTGCGGTGAACCACGGCCCTTGTTATATAACAGTTATAATGGATATAAAGTTTGAAAAGATTCCGTTCAAGACTGCCAGGGATGGCCAGGAAGGGGGGAAAAAAAAAAAGGAAGACACAGAAATAGTGATCAAAGAAGGAACGGTGGATACAGTCAAGAGTAAGTCAGTGCAGAATTTTCAGAATGAGAAATGAGATGGAAACGTTGGGCGAAAGGACCAGGCACAATTTTTTCAGACATTCTGAAGACAGAGAAAACTCAGAATATTTTAGCAACCAATTATGTCGACGAGAGGATGAATAATTTATTAACTGATAAAGAATCTTTCCTGGGCCTGTGACAAGAAAGGTCAAATGGGCAACTTAAGCAGAACAGTAAATACACTGCATAGCACTTAAGAAGGCAGGGAGGGGGCGGGAGGCAGGATGCAGACTCCTTTGACCCAGTTATCAATGACATCAAATTACAAAGAGCTAGGGAAGTTCCTTCCTAGGTAACCACAGGTACCCTCCTGTTACTGACACATTTCCCATCATGAGACACTGACTCACACGCACACACACAGATGAAGCACTCTGAGTACAGCATCAGGCTGAGTTCTTTCACAAGCCTAGTCAAGACTGGGAGTGTGTGGTTCAGCTGAGAGAGTGCTTGTCCGGCGTGCACGGAAGTTCAGTACTAGTGCCAGGAAGACTGGATGTCATAACGCAAGGCGGTGATCTAGATCCATGAGAGGTCAAAGGGGGGGGGGGGTGTCAGAAGGTCAAGATCACTTTTCCCTACAAGAAAACCAGAGAATGGCTTAGTGGTTTAAGGGCTTTCTCTGCAAGTCTGACGCTCTGAGGAGGGGTACTCAGAAGCCACAAAAGGGTAGATGTAGCAGCACGGGCAGTTCAGCATCCCACTGAGAAGTAGAGACAGAAGCACCCGAGCCAGCTACCCTGGCTGGCTCACGCTGTGGCAAATAAGATTCCCCTTTCTCAAACAAGTGGAAGACGAGCTCCAATACCCAAGACTGTCTTCTGACCGCTACACGTGCACCGCGGCACGCGTGTACCTGCACTCACACATATAAACAAGTCCGTACACATGCATACACAAACGCACTCACTCACAGACACAGACCCAGTGTGGCTCACAGTCTTCTTCTGCAGACTGAAGATCACGAGGTAGAACTCACAGCTCCTCCTCCAGCACCATATGTGCCTGCTTGCAGCCGCGTTTCCCACTATCATGATAATGGGCTAAACATCTGAAACTGTAATCCAGCCCCAGTTCAGTGTTTTCCTTTATAAGAGCTGCCATGCTCATAGTGTCTCTTCACAGCAATAAAGCCTTAACGAAGACACTCAGCGATAATCTTAATAGTTTTGTGGGTTTGTTTGGCTGACATTCAAAACAACGGGGATGAGCTTTGTACCTTGGACTATCTCAGATAACAATCATGCTTTCCAAGGCAAGCAACTAACTCGGGCAGAAAGCTTCTATGTCAGCCACCCCACATACAACCTACACACACACAAACACACAGACAAACACATACACACAACTCACACGTATGCACACATGTGCACCCAAACACATACAATCACACCCACACACTCAGACACATATGCACGCATGGAGACACATATACATGCACTCACATGCACACAACCACACACACAAACGAACACAGACACACTCAGATGCACACACAAGTGCACACACACTCACATGCACACACACACACACACACACACACACACACACTTACAGATGCTCACACTGTATGAGAAGACATCAACCCTCATACCTTCCATCTGGAAAAACGAACTGCCAAATGTAAGCTTTTCGTATCAAAAGGGACTAAGAGAAAATCCCCACACCCACTGAGGCTCCATCAGCTCACAAAATTGCTGGGTGGCTCTGGAAGTAGCCAGAAAGCTGCTGGACTTCGGGGGGCTTCTTAGAGCTGTGATTGAGCACACCACACCATCACCCACACTTAATACTACAGCATGAGTGAACAGGGTGTCTGTGGTGCTGAAGGCTCGGCTGTGTGTGTGGGGGGGGAGGGGGCAGCACACACCGTTAACCCCAATGTTCAGGAGGCAGAGGCGGCATGAGAGTGACCTGGTCTACACCATGAGTTCGAGGCCAGCTAGGACTACGCAGTGCGACCCCGTGTTGAAAAGGAAAAATCTAAGCCAAGTGTCAGTGGCGCTTGCCCGACAGAATGGCTGACACCACATCCTCCTCACGTAAAGCCGCTACTTCTGATGCCCACGACGAAGGCTGTCAGGACACAACAGCACAAGACGTGGAAAATGACACCATCAAAAACCGGAGTGATTTAGCACTGCAGCACTGGATCAGGCAGCTACGATCAAGACGGCAGGTGTGCTCTTTGCCATATAAACATCCCACTAACTACCGTCACTAATAAATCTCTCTCTCTCTCTCTCTCTCTCTCTCTCTCTCTCTCTCTCTCTCTCTCTCTCTCTCTCTCTCAAATGCCCCTCATCCTTCTCCTTTCTCAGTAGCCACTGCTTGCAGTTCCTGGTGAGTGCGCCCTTAATAGCATTTCCTGGACATATGCAAAGGGCAGATCTTTGTAAACACAAAGGGAAAGGCGGACGACAGTTGAGTGCTAATATGAAGTGCACTGGAAAATACTAATCAGCCAACTAAGTGTGCATCTATCAAAATGTGGGAGTCCAGACATGAAAAGCCAGGGAAACAATTCATCGTGACTCTGCTCAGATCGTGTTGGTAAACGTCCTCTTTACAGTTCCCCTTCCAGCCACTTGTGGGGGGTGAGAAAAGCAAGCTTTACCATGCTCTGCATGTGTAAGAAGCTAGTAACTCCATCACTACTATGAACCAAGGCAGCTGGCATTTAACTGAGCGCTTAATCTTTCTCCACTATGTGTTAGCACTTTACCTACCCATAAGTCTTTGTGTTTACCACAAACCACCACCTCTGCCTTGAAACACACACTATACTCTGCATTTTACAGATGGAGAAGCTGAAATTCCCAGAAGTTCAGACACTTTACCAAGGTCATAGTGTGTGAATCTGTTTCTAGTCTTTGCTAACATACTGCAGCTTTATCTTTATTTTTTTACTATTGTGTATCCCCGTGTGCCTGTATATAAGTCTATGCATGTAAATGCAGGTGCCCAGAAGCCAAAAGAAGGAATTGAGTTTCCTGATCCTGGAGTTGTAGCCAATTGTGAGTTGCCCAGTCTGAGTGTTGAGACTGAAACTCGGGTTCCCCACAAGATAATTAGCCAGAAATAGGTTGCAACCCTCCTAGAAAGTATCTTGATATGTCCAGAGATGTTCTTGGTTGTCACAAGAAAGGTCTATTGTATTCACGTTGGTCCTTAGTAAGATCAACATCAGATCAGCTCGAGGCTCTGGTAGACCCAAAGCTAGATCTAGTGGTGCACACCAGTAGTCTCTCCACTTGAGGGACTAAGCAGGAGAGTGGTAGGTTCAAGGCCAGGATAGCCTACATAGTGAGTTCCCAGATAGAACGTGTTACAGTTTGCCACCCAGTCACAAGGAGAAGGAAGAGGAGGAGGAAGGGGAGGAGGGATGCGGCTATGTCGATGTGTATGAGTTGCTTTCTCTAAACGTGACTGAAACTAACCATTTGGCTGCCGCCAAAGGAGCTGAAGCAATGACTGAAAAAAACAAAACAAACAACAACAACCTGAGAGGGAGAACCAGCTGATCTTCGGGCAGACGGCATAGACAAGGACCCTTTCCCTGCGCTCACAAGCTATGTGGCTTCTTTGGCTCCTCTGTGACATGAAGCCTCTGCTTTTGTTCTTGTAGTGCACCATTCCTGGACATAGTCTATGGCAGGAATTCCGTGAATGAGGGCAGTCAGCTGCCCCAACACTGAGAACGGAGAAAAATCATTCCACTGGCTAGGACACGGACATGAAGCATTGGGAACACGGAGATCCTGGAAGGTGCGGCGGAACTTGGGTGGGAAGGCCTTAGGTGGAGCAAGCCGGGCGGGTGGAGGAACCAGCTCCATCTCCAGAGCTAAGCTAAAGACTCCGACAGAGCCTTGGCACCTGAAGGTCAATATGGAGCCAAAAACGCCCAGGGACTTCTGAATGAGCTCTTGCTGCAACAAAGAAACCCTGGCCCACTCAGAGCCTCCCACAGGGTGGCAATATGTCTTACTCCATCCCCGGCCAGGTGCAGGCATGGCCCATCCCAGGTAAAGTAGGATCACATTCCAGCTGGCTTGCAGACTGAAAACCTGCGGTGGATTAAACTGACCTTGACAATCCTCTGAAATGCCAGACGAGATCCCTGCACAGAGACCAGGAATCAGGAGGAGTCTGAAGAGAGTCAGACCGGCAGTGTCAAGGGTGACCGTGTGTGGGAAGGTGTGGGGGCCAAACATAAAGGTGACAGTCCTGGGTCTCTACACTGCATGACAGGGAAGGCAGTGACAGGAAATGGTAACCATGGCTTTAGTGCTAAATCTGGGCTTCTGTAATCACCGTCCTGGGTGAATGAGGAATACCCAGAGAACAAGTGCACCAGTGAGATACAACCAAAAGGCTGAGATTCTACAGTCCAAACCCTCCGGGATGCCATTTCAGTGTTTGAAACTGCAAGAGATACATTTGTTTCCGCTAGGGTTTCCCGTTCCCAGGTCCCTAACTTGAATGTTTCCAGATAATCATTCCTCTAGGATTTCTACTCCACATCAAGAAACTGTCTGGTGAAACTACTCGGTAATAATTCCCATCATCTGAAGCTAGCTCACAGGGACACCATTAGGGCTTAACATGGAAGGAGGAGAGAGTACATGCTGGGTCTCTGCGATCATCTCATTAAACCCTCTTCATTAGAGATGGGCCAGATGTATTAAGAGACCTCCCTGAGGTAGATCCAAGAATTTCTGCCTCTGTGCATCAAACAGCGGTGGAATCGGGACAAGTGTGGTGGCTTATGCCCATAATTTCAGAACTCAGGAGATGAATACACTGTGAGTTCAAAGCTAGCCTGGGCTACACAGTGAGATCCTGCCTGAAAAAGAAACAAGAGAGATGGCAACAGAGATGGATGATAGAGAAATGGAGATACAAATTGGTAACATACAGATGGTAGGTAAACAGATGATAGGTAGATAGATAGATGATAGATAGATAGATAGATAGATAGATAGATAGATAGATAGAAGACAGGCAGACAGATTCAGATAATACAGAATTGGTAGGTGAGAGATAGACAGTGGACTTAAATAGATGATAAACAGGTAAAGAGATAGATGAAAATAGAGGATAGACAGATTTAAGATATCAAAATTGAATGCCTACAGATCCGTCTGTTCCCATCTGTGGTGCAGTCTAAGAGAAAGAGCAGTTCAAAGATGAGAAGCAACTGAACTATGCCATCCCCTTCTGAGCCCAGCTCCAACGTTAAAGCCTTGTATAGTATTCTAATGGCAGAATCACGGAAGTCAGTGGAATCATTCCAATTTGAAACACATCATTCAACTGAGCGGAATCTGCGAAGTCTAATCATCCTTGAGACACCAGGAGAGCTATTCCACACGATCAACAGGAGCGGACACGCAGCAACAACCTCACCACCAAAATGCTCCTGGCAGGTGTAACCCAGTGAAGAGAGGATCTCACTGCTAAGCTTCAGCCCCATGGGTAAGTCATAAACTTAAATAACAAAAAGGGCTCACACACTTTACACCGAGTTTCACATGAATTTATGAGGAAGTGTGATGCAGGTGACAGAGGATGCTGTGTCACCTGTAATCACACAAAAATACTAACAACCTTCTGGCACCCCAGACGGGACCCTGGTTAACTTAATGCATAAGCACACACTGGAATAGTATGCAACCATTAAAGAGAATGAAGTTGAGTGGTTTAGAGGCACCATGTCCCCCCAAAGGTTCATATATGAAGACTTATTCCGTAATGCAGCAGAGCTCATATGCAGAACTTTGGGGGATGAAATTAGGTCACAAAGATTCTGACTTCTTGGATGGTCAGGTCTACTGACTGATACAGAATTGGGTGGTACGGTTAGGAGGTGCTGGAAATTAGAGAGGGGCGACTAGTAGAGTAAAATAGACCACTAGGGCATGAGGTGTCCCAGAGGATACACGGAAGCCCCAAACAGTCTCCCTCCCTCCTTCCCTCCTTCCCTCCATCCCACCCCATCACCCTTTCTCTCCTTCTGGCTTCCTTCTTCACCAGTCTAAAAGCAAAGGGATGGACCAGCTTTAGGCTGAAACCTGAGCAGAAACTAAGGTTCCCTCCTCCTTTTCCTTTGTTAGGAATTGTACCTAGGGAGCAAAGCACTAGCCAGCCCAGAGGCTATTTAGACTGCACCCCACGGAAAGATGGTGCAGGGTAATGGATGAGCCAATCAAGGCATGGTCAGCATGTGCGCACGCGCATTTGTCTATGTTCGAAACCTTTTCCTGGGAGGGCACGCAAGAAATAGTTAGAGGTGTGCACCTTTCAAGGGCCCGGGGATGGCCTTTCCTTTTTACCTCTTCTTTCCACAGGAAAACAAGACTCATCATGGTGTTACCATCTCGCTCCCCTGTGACTCTCTGCGGACCCTTGGATTCTGTGGGGTGGGCCCTCCTGTGTCTGCACATGCCGCTGCTCCTGCCCAGGGCCACCTCCCCTGCTGTCTGCACGGCTTACCCCTAACTTTATGAAGTCATGGGGGACCCGTGGGGAAGAAAGGCTTTAGTGGCAGGAGGAGGGTTTGGAGAGGGTAATGGGGGAGGGATGAAATGACTCAACTGTAGAACGTGCATGTAAAGACCCTGGAAAGGAAAACAATCAAACAACGGCAGAAGCAGGGGAACGATGTTGAGGGAGCGTACTCCCAACTGCACTTGTGGGCATTTCGTTTCTCTTAATAAAAGATTTAAGCAAGTAAACATTCTCGTAATAAAGCAAGTGACACTGGCGGTGAACTATAAACAAACGCATGGGTAATAACCATCTCGCTTACCCTCTCCTCACACAGTCGACAGCGTGAGGATGACTAAGGAAGCAAAGATGTTATTCCAGGAGCGGCCAACTGTATGCACTGCACTGAAACCGACTTGACAGCTAGAAAACAAAGCAGCAGAGCGCTTGCTTACCCATTCCTCCAGAATGCGGGACACGGCCTCGCTGGCTCTGCTCATGTTCCTGCAGGCCAGGATCACATGCGCGCCGTGGAGGGCAAAGGACTTGGCGGTCTCGAACCCTGCGATCGAAAGAAAAGGTCCCCATTAGAAAGAATGCTAGCATCGACACGTGGGTCATGAGGGGACATGTCAGTGGACAGCAGACAGCACTGACAAGACTGAGTGGTTCTGTGCCACGGGGGACAGGGACAGGTCAGGAGATATTTTCAGTGGGTGAGACTGTGCGGTGGAGTGTTAGTGGCTTTAGTGACATGATAGAGAGACTGTCTTACTATAGATGCACGGCAGAGTCCTGCTGACAGAGAAGGCCAACAGCAAGATGTGAAAAAGCTGCCCCAACAATGACAGCCATATCAAAGAGGAAGGCCCAGTCCAAGACCGTTCAGGCTACAGCTAGTTGCTTCACTACCAACCATGACTAGACCTTTTGTTTAATGAGAGACCGGCATATTCTACCCTGTGATGGGTGTTTCTAGAACTTACAACTCCAGCAATTATGGCAGTCTATGTATCCTAACCCTTCTTTCTTACCTTCCTGGTGAGAACAGCTGGAAAATAATCTGAGCGTGAGTGCGCGCGCGCACACACACACACAAACACAATGTGTATGTGTGAAGGCATGTGCCTATGTAGGAACACATGCCTATGCATGCACACACACAGGTATGCACACACACACAGGTATGTACACACGTCCTTCCTTCTTTGAAAATATCATAGACCCTCTGGAAGCCAAGGTTTGGGAAGGTGGGGTGGCACATAGCTGATGTCATTCAAGTCCTTTTCCAGTTTGACCATAGCAGAAGAGAGACAGAAGACAGGCTAAGCTTGTGCCTTATAGGCAGAGAAAGATATAAATGTAAGCCCAGGATCCGGAAGGAAGGGTCCTGGCAAATGTGCCAGGGCTACTGTTTCACAGGAGAGCCAGTCGGGCCAGCCTTTCAGGAAGCTCTGCCTCTGGCATTTCAGTTTCTGAATGGATTAAAGTGGCCTGCCCCTATCTAACTACAAAGCAAGGGATAAGGACAAGCTCTCTAGAAGAAGGCGCCTGCTGTTAAGAGCCTCAATTATCCCTCCAACCATTTCACATTCTCATGTAAAATCTCGGGAATGAGAGCCTAAAATAATAAGACATACAAGAGAACCAGATGTTACGAAAGGCCAGAAGAGAGAACAGAAGCAAAGGCACAAGCGACCGATGGTGTCAGAAATGGTGACTGAATGCATCATGGTTATAATCTCCAGGAAAAAGGAGCTAGGAGAGCGGTGGACAGCACTTGCTGCTCTCCCAAAAGACGACGTTCAGTTCCCAGCACCACCTCAGGAGGCTCACAGGCAACTCCAGACCCAGGGGATCTGATGCTCTCTTCCAGCCTTTATGTGCAACAGCACTCATGTGCCCACACCCACACTCTCACACTGAGAAACAATGTAAAAGGACATAAGCAGGGCCTGGAGAGCTGGCCCAGGGGTTGAGAGCACTGGCTGCCCTTCCAGGGGCTCAGGTTCAGTGCCCAGCACCCACGTGGCCGCTCACAGCCATCCGCTATCTGTAATTCAGTTCCGAGGGACCCAATGCCTTCTATTGATCTCCACGGGCACTAGGCACAACACACATGGTGTATACATGTGCAAGCTACTCATGTGCATAAAATAAAAATAAAAACATCTTTAAAACATAATTAAAGTCTTTGTAAGTTGCAATGGTGGCTTCGTGGAGAGTCCTCTCCAAATCATCAGAACACACACAGAGGCATGTTCAGCTCCTGTATAGTATTTTCCTAGATTTTAAAATATTAAAATAATATAAAAATATTAAAAGGACTACATACCCTCAAACTCTAAAAAGATTTTGTGAAATGTTTGACTACTTTAGGATGATAAATTCATAAGGTTTAAAAGGCAAACTCGCTGCCGGGCCTGGTGGCACATGCCTGTAATCCCAGCACTTGGGAGGCAGAGGCAGGTGGATTTCTGAGTTCAAGGCCAGCCTGGTCTACAGAGTGAGTTCCAGAACAGCCAGGACTACATAGAGAAACTCTGTCTCGAAAAACAAAACAAAACAAAACAAAACAAAACAAAACAAAAACAAAAAAACAAAAAACAAACAAACAAAACAAAAAAAAAAAGGCAAACTCCTAGGGAAACACTTCTGAAAAGAATGTCACAGAGATAAACAGGAAAATTGAGAGTCTACATATGTAAAGAGTCTATATATGTAAAGATATTCAATCCACATGTCAAAATCATCTCAAAAGAAAAGACCATGGGGATGAAGAAGCACAGGGTGAGAGAGAGGGAGAATAAATCTCATTCTAGAGTTGAGAACCCAGACACCACTCTAAATGGCAATATGATATCTATTTTATATTAATGCATATGTGTTTGTACATGTACATTTATGCATATACATGGTTCATGTGTGTGGTACACACAGAGGCCATCAGATCCAATGAATCTGGAGTTAGCTGTGGTTTTGCACCACCCAACATGGGTTCTAGGGACTGAACCATAATCCTCTGGAAAGCAGGAAGCTCCTTAACCTCCCAAGCCATCTCTCCAGGCCCAATGCCTCATTTCTTATAAGTTACAGTAAATTCGAGCAAATACACAGTTCCTTTTTCAAAAATTGTTTTATTACTATTCCATGGATGTGTTTATATGTGCTTGCGTGCATGTATGTGATGTATGTGGACATCAGAGGACATTTTATTCTCCATATTATTGCTACACAGATGTGTGTGGAGGGGCAAACATGTATGTATATAAACATCAGAGGACAAAGCTCAGAAGTCAGTTTTTCTCTTCCACTGTGGACTCTAGGGATTGCGCTCCAGTTCTGAGCACCAATGGACCAAGAACACCTCCATCTGTTACCTGGGACCTGATGTACCCATAAGATCTTCGAGAAAATGGCAAAACCTTGATTCCTCCTAAATTTTCATGTCAGCTCAATGACCAGAAATATGTGTGTGTGTGTGTGTGTGTGTGTGTGTGTGTGTGTGTTTCAAGACAGGGTTTCTCTATGTAGCCCTGGCTGTCCTAGAACTTAGACCAGGCTGGCCTCAAACTCACAGAGATCTGCCTGCCTCTGCCTCCTGAGTGGTGAGGATTAAAGATATGTACCACCACCACAGAAATATTTTGTTTTTGTTTTTGTTTTGTTTTTGTTTTTGTTTTTCGAGACAGGGTTTCTCTGTGTCATCCTGGCTGTCCTGGAACTCACTCTGTAGAGCTGGCCTCAAACTCAGAAATCCACCTGCCTCTGCCTCCCAAGTGCTGGGATTACAGGTGTGCATCACCACGCCCGGCTAGCACAGAAATATTTTAATCGTATAAAAGATATTAAAATATAAATCAGGTATGGCAGGCACGGTTCCCAGGCAGTTCTTGGGATACATTTTGTTTTGTTTAAGATGAGTTCTTGCTATACATCCCAGGAAGGCTTAAAGCTCACTGTGGAGCCCAGACTGGCCTCAAACTCCCATTCTCCTGACTCTACTTCCTGAGCGTTGGGCTTTAGGGTGTGTGGTGCCCTACAGCAACGTGATGCAGGGCCAGGCAGGTGCCGGGGCTGAATTCAGCTCCTCAGATTATCAGTAAACAATTGTCTCCAGGCCTGGTCATCGCTGCATCCCAGAAGCAGTCCCTACGGAGTGAGTGGTTCACGCAGCCTGCTAATGGGCCACAGTGCTGTGGAGCTCTGAAATAATCCACCTTCTCTTAGACAGCAACCCTAATAATCCTGTAACTTGCTTTTTAATAAATAAAGACTAAATATTAAGATCCTGTCAGAATACTGCTCACTATAGTTTGGAATGACACTGCCTGGAAGTCTGCAGGGAAACAGGAAACAGAACCTTCTCTGTCACCTTTTATTTTCCTAGGTTATGCTATCTCACTTGACAATGTGACCGACTGCATAGGAGCCTGTGTTACTGAAAGCTGTGCATCTGGTGTGACGTCAGCAACAGGGGGGGCACGTGTGTGTGTGTGTGTGTGTGTGTGTGTGTGTGTGTGAGTGCGCACCTTCTCGACTTCTCTCCCTCAGATAAGCCCTGACTAGGGCTGCGGCTAAGCCATCTGTCTCTGTGACTTGTAGAGTTATCCTCTGAACCTCACGCCTCTCTTTATCTAAACCCAGCTACACACACACACACACACACACACACACACACACACACGGCCAGTCGACTTGTCAAAGCTACGGCGACAAGCCCATTTCCTAATCCCTTACAACTGCCTCTGGAGCCAAAACAAAAGCAGGGGATATTTCAAAAGATGATGGTTTAACAGCAAGGACAATAACACGTTTATAGCAAACCGCATCTCCAGAGTATGGAGTTTTATAAATTAAAAAAAAAAAAAAAGTTTAATAACATTACCTACTGCTAAGTCCCGAACAAAGCCCGTGAGGACAGCGTCCCTCAAGCTCGTAACCCCGCGGCTGATGGCCAGCTTAATTAGCGAAATGGAGTAGTGCTAAGCCAATCCTGCGTGGTGCCAAAGTTGGTGCGAAATAATGAAGGCAATGGTTTACTAAATTTAATAACCTGATTCATCTTATAAAAAATTAACTTCATGACAATGTTTAAATTGCTGCGGCTTAACCATGAGGAGATAGCCGGTGGGTGCGGGAGAATATTTAACGCTAATAAAATGAAGAGAACAAATAAGAGGAGGCAGTTTTAAACAACGGGCAGCAAGGCTCCAGGCAGCAAGGCTCCCGAGCATCCGCAATGGGAGAGCCGGTCGGTCGGAAGCGGCTAAGCGGCCATGGGGATCCAACACCTCATGGTTTCAGGTGGTCAGCTTTAAATACAAGCAGCTAAGATGGGAAATGCACCCCCAAAATTAAATACCCCCTCACGCGTGACATTAGTTTTCATTCACAGGGGTAGAAATTACAATGGCTAATTACAGAGCAAACCAAATACACAAACAGTTCTATTTGCCTCATTGTCTCCGTCCATCCTTTCCATCCCCTCCGTCCTGCTTTCCCCCACCCCCGCCCCACGAACACCCCCACCCCACTAACACCCCCGCCCCACTAACAACCCCGCCCCACGAACACCCCCGCCCCACTAACACTCCCACCCCACTAACACCCCCGCCCCACTAACACCCACACCCCACGAACACCCCCACCCCACTAAGTCCCACCCCACTAACACCCCCGCCCCACTAACACCCCCCACGAACACCCCACCCCACTAACACCCCCGCCCCACTAAGTCCCACCCCACTAACACCCCCACCCCACTAACACCCCCCACGAACACCCCCGCCCCACTAACACCCCCGCCCCACTAACACCCCCGCCCCACGAACACCCCGCCCCACTAACACCCCCACCCCACTAACACCCCCGCCCCACTAACACCCCCACCCCACTAACACCCTGCCCCACTAACACCCCCACCCCAATAACACCCCACCCCAATAACACCCCCACCCCACTATCTCTAGCTTCCTCTCTCAGTGCCTCCCAAGTTAGTCCTTTTCTTCCTAACTGAATTAGCTGCACCTCTGGTCGGCCACAGAGAACCGCCACGATGTTGGCATATCCCAGGAGCCCCATGCTCGGATGGATGGCTCACCCGGATCTGTGGTGGTGGTGGTGGTGGTGGTTGTTGTTGTTGTTGTTGTTGTTGTTGTTGTTGAGCCAAGTTCTTGTTACGAGCAAAGGCTGGGCTCGAACTCACGATCCTCCTGCCTCAGGCGCTTAAGAGCTAGGACTACAGGCATGCACAGGACACCTGGCCATCTGTGATGGCTACTGTGGATTGTCAACTTGGCCGGATGTAGAATGCATCAGAATGTGTCACTGCGTGGCGGCAGGAACCACGGGGCCAAGAACTACATCAGGACTGAGGGCGCTAAGAAAGAAATGGGTGCACAAAGAGGTACCAGGAATGACAAAAGACCAGGGATGGCCTCACCGGAGAAATGTAGTGACAGGAATGGAGACTGAGCCGTGCACACCAAAGGACGGGAGGGGGGTTACTCTGGACAGAGTGAAACACTGTGAGTTACTGTAGTCGTTGTTGTTGCTATTATTGTTGTTGTGTTGTTGTTGTTGTTGTTGTTGTTTATCCAATCAAAGCCTTTCCAGTGGCCATGAAGATGATGGAGTCGCATAGACAGGGAAGCGCTGTGCTCAACCAGGTGGGGACAAAGAACCCTCGGATGCTGAGTGGATGGATGTGTAAATTAGAAAAACACTTGGAGAAATCTACAGAGCACAGGGACTGTAAATCTGGGCTTGAGTGGGCGTCCAGAAGGTTCCGGTGCTTCCCCGGCAGCAATGGCTAAGCCTGGCTACTTGTTGGCATGGACAGAGAACACACAGGGAGCGATGGGTCTGTGCTCGGGGCAGGTGGCCACACAGACGAGCACAGAGCTGCCCACGGATCCCTCGGGCACCAACGACTCCAGGGCGGGAAGGTAGAACCAACAAGCCCTGACAAGGCGCCACAGACACAGGCCCAAAGAACAAGGCAGATTCTTCCGCGGTGCCAGGAATATTCTTTCTGGTGGGAGATTTTTAATTTCTTCCACATTGTGGATGTGCTTGGGCCGTGTCCCCATTTACTGTAAATTATGGTTTTAATTATCATTTTTATTAAGATGCCCAAAGGAGCTGGGACTTACGACACTGGTAATTTCTAATGGGCTGTTATTATTAATTTATAATGGTGAAACACTGGAGACAAACAGTACTTGCAACTGTATGCCAATAAAAGAACGCAGAAATGGTGGTCCACTACCCAGTGTACACCCCCACACACCCAGAATGGACCGTTGGTGCGGTCTTTAGGAACCAGGCAACAAGTCAGAGACTCCGCCCCACCGGCCTTCATCATGTGCACAGCAGGAAGACAAGCCAGTGCATTCCGAAGCGATGTTTAGGTTTGGGGGCGACTCAGAGTTGGGGGGCTGCGGTTGGGTTCTGGATGTGAGTGGGTGAGCATGCATGGCCACAGCACAGCATGTGTAGCTCCAAAGATAGCCTCGGGTCTGTTCGTGGGAGGGGTCTCTACTGATCACTGCGTACAACAGGCTAGCAGCTAGCTGATCCAGGAGCTTGCAGGGCTCCCCCACCCCCCACCCCACCCCACCCCCCATTTTCTGCCTCCCGTCTCACTGTGGGAGTACTAGAATGATGGATGCTCGGTACCGCCCAGCTTTTCTGTGGGTTCTCGGAATGCAAACTCAGGTTCTTACCCTTTCCCGTAGAGCACTTTTATTTGCTAAGCCATCACCAGTGTGGGCCGGGAGTGCGGCTCAGCAGGGGGCTGCTCGCCTGTGTTCAAGACCCTGAGTTCAAGCCCCAACGCTACAAATTAATAAAACAAACAACAAAACCTAGTAGTTTTAAGGCTATGAGTGTCCCTCACACCCTCTTAAATCTGCAAGGGCCACACTTTCCAAACAGATCCGACTAATGTAAATGGAATGTAAAAGACATGGCACTGGCTGAGACACTGAAAACCCAACTGTCCTGAGGCGCTACAGAGGGAGTTCTGGGACACACAGCCACACCAGCGATGAGGATGAAGCCAACAGGCAGTGACCGCCCGCTTTGCTGGCTCTGCAGTTACCCTGCTTCCCTGCATGGCTGCTCACGCGCTCCTGTGTACCTTCCACACTGTCTCAGTCACACACCTCTGAGTTGCAAAGAGTCGCAGGGTCGCACGGCACTCACCAAACAGAATCCACCACTGCCAACTCTTAAGAAATTACAAAACATGTGATCTCTCCAGAAAAAGTTAGTGAAGACCAACTGTGGGACCCTGAAAGGCAGCCTGGCTTCTGGTTGAGCTAGGTTTGAAACCCCAGTGACCCTGCAGGGGATAACCCTGCAAGGAACTGCAGGTGTTTTACCACACTCCTGGACACCAGGCCCCTGACACGAGGCCGCAGCTCTCCATAAGTCTGTGGCCATCGGTCTCATAAGGGCAACACCCCAAGACCCTCCACAGGTAGAAAATGTGACCACAGGTCATGTAGCCTCAAGACATCTCCATTTTAATGAGGTACCTAAAGATCTGAAGGGCTTAGCCAAAAAACTCCCCTTCCCAGACACTCCTCCCTGCCACAGGTATTTAACCTCAGGTCCCCCCTGAGAAAGTGGGGCACAGTTTACTGATTGCCTCTCTCTGCCATGACAATAAACGCCATGGACTGTCTCTTTTCCTCGGAATCCACCGTGGGGCGCAATGGAACGGGTCTTCGTCTAACGAGCCAGCTGCTGATCCCCTGCAGAAGGCCTCCCAGTGCTTCCACCCATGGCCTCCACCAAGCCAAGCCTCCCGCCGGACAAGCCCAGGACTCTCCTCCCGAGGGACCCAGCCAGAGCTCTCCCCTCTTTTCCCCTTCAGCCCCAGGCTAGATCCAGCTAGGGCAGGGGCCCACTCCATTCTCAGCAACGTCTGGGGTGTCCAAGAGTCTGAGAACCTGATGGCCCCAGCCTCTTCGCAGGCCTGGGGACCCCAAGCCAGCTCCAGCTGTCCCCGGGGACCTCAGACTGCTCCCTACCCCCCAGAGCGGGGTCCTGTGGCTTCCCATACATAGCCCAACACCATGGGGAAAGTGTAGTCCAAACTCTAGAGTCCCGCGTCCCACCTCCCAGCAGCCTGAGCCCCGAGTGGACTGCGACACAGCCTACCCCACAACCAGCCTTGCTTAGAAAATGATACATCAAATACAGCCAATGAGAAGTACCTTACAAAGTACAAGGCTTTCTCAGCACTCTTCACACCTTAACGTAATACCAAAGAAAGATACTAGTTCACGGGAGGAAAACACAGAGGTGGGAAATGGGCTGGTTCACTGGGAATCTTTTCTTCACCCTCCCCAAGCTGGATCTCTTATCACTCGGGCAACACGGCACCAGAATGTTTTGCAGTGCTAGATAATAAATTACAAGCGACTGTGGGAGAGCTCTCAAGAGGCGAAACTGACCTCAGGCTGGCTACGAGTGCTGCCACTGTACCGGGCGAGGAAGTTCTCATCTGACCTGCTGGTGACAGTCCTGGTTAGAAATCACAGCGAGAAGAGTGCCCGGAGATCACAATTAGCACAGTCCTCGACAGGCCCGATGAAGACTCCTTCTGTAATTGCAAGTATGTTGAGCAGATCCTGAATTGTCAGGGTGTGAGGGAACCAGACAACCTCACGTGTGTGAAGGGGAAGGGGGACATAAACTGACTGGAAGCCTCTGAGGGCAACTGGACATATCAAGCGTTAAGTGGACACGCTCTGTGGCCCAGGTAGTCCATGACTAGACATTTAGCCCACAAAAGCAGCTGTACACACGCATAATACTGTGGGCGGCACATTTGACGCCGAATTGGCCATTGGTTAGGCTCAATCAGCTACATGGCATGCGGAGATTAAACTACACAGTGCTGCACTTAAGGGCAGCGGGGCTGGAGAGGTGGCTCAGTGGATAGGAACACTTGGTGTGCAGGCATGACAGCCTGACTTCGGGCTCGGCAAAAGGCGGGGTGAACATGCCTCTAGCCTTTAACTCCAGGACTGTCAGAGGCAGAGATGGGGGTGGCATCTTATTGGAAAACAGCTTAGCTTCATCTTCAGGTTTAGAGAGAAACCCCTTCCTCATGGGGTGTGGGGGGAGAGTGATGGAGGTACACCCAACACCCTCCTCTGGCATTTGTGCGTGCACACGGGCAGACACTCCCCCACACAATACACGTGGGCAGATACCACTAGGGACTGAAGAATACTACCTGTTGGCTTCCTCAGCCTCCTTTCTAATACAGCCCAGACCCACCCGCCTAGAGATGGTACCCACAGTGGGTTGGGCCATCCGACGTCAATCATTAGTCAAGATCATCTCTCAGACATGGCCACAGGCTGATCTGATCCAGGCAATTCTTTCAACTGAGCTTCTCTCTCCCCAGGAGACCCTAGGTTGTACCGAGTCGACATTAGAGACTAACCAGGACAGCATGGGCCGCAGCGCGGTAGTAGAACACTTGCCTAGCACGCATAAATGTCTACCTTCAATCCCCAGCACTGGGGGCAGAAAAGGAAGCTGGGCTGGGCTGGGCTGGGCTGGGCTGGGCTGGGCTGGGCTCATAGCTCAGTGGTAGAGCGCTTGCCTGAAGCACTCAAGGCTTTGACTGCGACACGCAGCTATCACGCTCACAAAGCCAAAGCCCAGAACGGCCCGCAAAATGGAACACAAATGAGGAAGGCGCGTGTGTAAACAGCGCTGGCGGGGATTGTTCTGGGAGAGAGAGCAACTGTTTGGGAGCACGGAAGATTCACTGTACGAGTTCCAACACGTGCCATTTCAATTTTTAACACATGTGTGCATGCCTGTTATAGTTAAGAAACTAAAAATAACCAACTGAATGACATCTAATTGATAATTTATGGGTCTTTATGAATTTTAATACAGAGCAATCAAGGCAGATAAGAATGGGAGGAAGCAATTCACACTTCAAGGATGTTTTTGGCTGTCTGGCGTGTAGACGATGGAAACATCCAGGTAAGGAGGAGGACCTCGGAGAGCCCCTAGCTGCCGGGCATCTCGCCAGGTGCTTTTTCCAATGCAGGGATTCTAAGAAGCTCTTCAAGGAAACCGAGAAATGCCGTCGCCACCTCAAACAAAGACAAGCAATGAACGGAATGTGATACAGGCCTATGTGTGCACATCACGAGCTGTGGCCTCCAGTCTATGCGTGTGCGCGCGTTGGGTACTCGTACAACGTACCATCGGTATCTTCAGCAGCTGCCCTTCTCAAGGAAGAGTGGCCCCCACAGCGCATCCCTCACCGCCAGCGATGTTCCCAAGCCTCTCTCGCTTCCGTGTCACCAGAGCGGGAGGCAGGAACTGTGGTCTCTGCGGCTGCCGGGGTTGCACCCGCACGCCTGCTTCGTGGAATCTATCACCCTGCTCTGCCGTGTTCTCTGCTCTTCATCACGGAGCACGGAGGTAACACCAGTTCACAACTGACTTCATAAACAGGTCTCTGTGTGAGACCTATGAGGGGCGAGGCCAAGGCCACAGAAAATAAAGTCCCTCTGCCCCTTCTTCAAGAATGACAATGGCTTTCCACACTGACTGCGGCCCCTTTCCTGCTTCCAACAGCCAATGCACAATCTCACCGCCAAGATCCCAGGATGAGCTCAAATTTCCCCCCTTTAATTCCTAAAGGCTTTTGGGTCCGGACATTAAAGAGATAACCTGATTGCATCGGGTTCGCGTAGCCACTGCTCTCTTCCTGCTCCACAAACACAACGGGAGCTCCGCCGTGGCTTGCTGTCTGTGCCTCTTTAGGCGGAGTGTTCGTGGCACAACGATAATCATGCTCCAGAGCCTGGGACAATTAATTAAACACGGGACAAAAATGAAAGAGAACAAGGGTCTCCTGACGGAAAACGTTTTAAAGGCCGCCTTTAACATGCTGAGAACACCATGCCTTGGCAAGACAGCTTTCGTTAGTTCACAGGCATTGAGAAAAGTGGGGATCCCACGGATCCGGGGTCTCACACACAGGACACAGGAGTGCATCATGTTCCTTCCGGTCAGCAGGGTATGCAAGACTAATGGCCGAAGGGCACAGCTAGGACACAAACAAGATTTATTTCTTTTCTACAGACTCTCGTGCAGGTTTTAAAATCTCCACAGGAGGATCTGAGGCATAACTTACATAGAGAGCATTTTGCGAATGTTGGATTAGTGGTGAACCCAATGCACCGAGCTGCTTTAACGGAAAAAGTCTTTTGAAGATCCCAAGAGTCTGTTGAAGATCCCCGTTCCAATAACTCGTTTAAGGGTGTGCTTTCCTAATAGTCCCATTTTGCAGATGAGGAAACAGGAGCCCGCAGAAGCTTACTGTGTCAGTTTACTTGCGCTGCTGTAACAGAGGCTGTAAGCTGGGTGGAAATGTACGGCCGGGTCCTCCTGGATGCCAGAGATGAGGAGAACAGACTTTTGAGTGAGTTAAAGAGCCTGTTTGCTGAGACAGCTCACGGGGCCTCTGGTTTCATAAGTGGCTGAAATGATGGATTCGTGCTGTGATGGTTTGTGAATATGGCGAACCACAGGAAGTAGGACTCTGCTAGAGGAAGCAGCTCCAGGAGCTTTATCTTGCCTTGTCCCTAGCTATTGATGGACCATGACCTCTGTGGTTACAGTAGTGACGGAAACTGACCTTGGGAGAAGACTCTTGATGTGGTTTCCAGCTTGAGAAATCCATTGCTTTCCAGAGTAAGGCATGGTGGGTGCCTGCGTGTAACCCTAGCATTTTGGAGGCTGAGACAGGAGGGTCAGGCATCCTGTGCTACATAAAACCCTGACTCAAAGTTAAAAAGAAAAGGTTTGTTTGTGTGTTTGTTACATCTCCCTTTCCATGTCTGTTCTAGTGTGCCAAAGAAAATCAAGTGTACTTTCCTGTAATGGAGACTCTGAAATGCGGTGTGCTTGCAGGGCAGTCTAACTATGATGGCGTGTTTGAGCTAAATAAGAAAGAGCGCGTGTTGAGCATGCTTCCCTCAAGCTGTTTAATCTGTGATGGAAAAGCTCCCCTGGAATCTTCTGGAACGACCTCCCATTTGCCTCTGTCCCAGCTGTTCGGAGCCATCATGCCTCCTGGCTTTGAACCACCGATCGATCCCTGCAAACTGGAACCTTCTGTCAGAGCTCGAGAGCCTCCACCAGCTCAGAGCACACTCCTTCTCCTTTCCAAACGGAAGTTGAGCCTCATCTCCCATCATTCCCATCACTGACGTTGGAAAACTTCTACCCAGACTTCTTGGACCAGAGGCAGCAGCCGAATGAGGGGGGCCGAGCCAAAGTGTACTGCTGGCTCAGCCGCAAGGATCAGGCGGAGCCAGCCTCAGCTGGACGGTGCTAAGTGCATCCCTGACGTTCATGGCAAGCAGGTGCCTGATCACAGCTAGCGTCAGCTCGCAAGGGCTCCGGGGGAGTACAGATTTTAAAGCTGATGGCTTTCCTTAGCATCTGGTGATGTTTGTCTAAAACAAAGTGTTATCAGGCTCAACGCTCCTTTTCTCCTTCCCCTCCCAAGTCAGTATGGTTTTTATAAAAGCAGCTCTCAGGGAGCTTACAGAGTGATGGGTGATTTCCTTCAACAAGTGTGCGCTGTGTTGGGACCTAGGCCAGGTGTGTTACGTCAGAAAGGGGTGCTGGGTGCTGGGTGCTGGGTGCGGGGTAGGGGGGAGATGGCTCAGTTGGGAGAGTGCTTGAAGCACAGGCGTGAAGGCCTGGATGCAGGTCCCTGGGTCCTATGGAAAAATCTGGATATTCTGGTGCATGTCTACAAAGTTAGCACTGGGGAGGTAAAATCAACCTATGAGTTACAGTAGTAGTAGTGGTAGTAGAATGTTTTGCCTACGTGTTTGTCTGTGCATCATGTCCCTGTGTGGTATCCAAGGAGGTCAGAGAAGGCCTAAGATCACCTGGAACTAGTGACAGTTCTGAGCCACCATTTGGGTGCTAAAAATAAAACCCAAGTCTTGTCTTTTCTCTTCTCTTCTCTTCTCTTCTCTTCTCTTCTCTTCTCTTCTCTTCTCTTCTCTTCTCTTCTTTTCTTTTCTCTTCTTTTTTCAAGACAGGGTTTCTCTGTGTAGCCCTGAATGTTATGGAACCAGGCTGGCCTCGAACTCAGAGATCCACCTGCCTCTGCCTCCCCCAGTGCTGCAATTAAAGGCGTGCGCCACCACTCAACTCCAAGATGGGCTTTGTTAATGCTGACCATTTACCAGAAGAGCATCTTATGAGAAAGTCTTGCTATGTAGCTGGGCCAGAACTAACAGTAACACTCTTGCCTCAGTCTCTCAATGCCGGGATTATAGGCCTGCACCACCAAGATGGCGAATGCTTTCCGTAGAGCATGTCTGGGGTTGGCCAGCTCTGATGGTGAACTGCAGAAGTAACTGCAGATGATGCACAAATGAGCAGGTATCCCCATGTCCGGCAATACTTTACGAGACTAGACCTGACAAGGCTAGCATTGGTCACATGCCAGCTGGCTGACCTAAGGAACAAGCAACGCCCTTTTAAACCTGAAGCAAAATAAGAACAAAGGTCTGGATGTAGGTAACCTTGACTTAGAGAATTTCTCCCATTAAACGAAAAACAATTATTACTTTTTTTTAATTACAACAGCCCAGGTTCAGGGCTCAAACAGGATAATAATTGTAGACAGTTTAATTTTGGACAGTTTGCAAATTTCTATGCAAAATATGTATCTGGGGAGACTCTCACTATAACAAATAGAAAACATGAATTGTGAGTATCCTGCTAGCACCAGAATCTTACAGTGTGGTCTCACCCCGTTCACTCAGCCTCCCATGACTCCTCTGGCTCCTCACAGCCAATCTGGGGGTTAAACTACATCCTGCCTCCCCATCACTGTGCAGTCGACAAACATGTTGACTTGGGATCCTGGAATTCTGGAGAAAGCCAAGTTAGATGAATTAAAATGACCAACATGTTGGTTCTGCTTCCAATCCAAAAGTGTGTTGACGTGAGGACCCTTGTCACATGGTCCTACATGTTTTGGTTGGAATATGACACCAAACACTGAAGAAGCCACTCACTTAGTGAGTGACGTGGCAGGATCTCCTCCATCTTGTTCAGATGAGTAAAAATTGGAACCAACCAGATCAGAAGTTGGGACGGCGGGGCCTCTGACATCCTCACCGGTGGTGGCTCCAGTAAAATGATGGGCAGCTCCCACTGTAAGTGAGGCAGGGGGGTCCATTTCAAGTCACTAACTCATAAACCACAACGTCACAGGAAGCCCATCGCACGACAGCGGAGGAGCACGGTACCCATCTGGCCTGCGACTTAATCTTAACCCACCGAGATTCCCACCAAACATACAGTGTGGTTGCAGGTGCTGTGTGTCTGCATGCGGCTCCCAGGGCAGAGCTGGCATGACTGGTTCTCTCCTACAGGACGATGTTTTGATGAATGCTCACGCTGAATTTCTTTTCCGTTGGCTGAGGAGTTCCAGTGGTTCTAACACACCGAAGCATACCTTTGTTTTCTATTCACTAACTTTAGGTTTTCTGTTGTGTAATACGTGAGTAATTACTGTGTCCGCAGAGGTGGTCCCTATTTCTCTTTTAAAAGCTGTTAAAACGTGTTATGGAAGCTGAACTTGATTCTGTAAGTGTTTCTCTCCTACCTTCCGTGAAGAAGACATTAAGGTCTTGGACGTGTACCTAATTCTAAGAGCCAGTCCTTCAAATTCCCTTTTAATTGCACACATTGACCATCAAAGGGGCTATTTTATTAATTACCTACAGTGCGAATATCAAATTTTTTAAGAGATTATAAAATAAGGAAACCAATAATTAGAAGTCTCCTCTTTCAAAAAGAAAGGAAATTTAAATTTTTATAAGGAAGAATTTAGAAATTCAGGGTCTAGAAATGGAAACTACATAGAATATATGTATTTTGCCCCCAGGTTTTAGATTCAACCCTGACAAGCTGTCAGTGACTGAATTTTTTTTTTTTTATTAACTGCCAGTTATTTAGGAAATTTCCATTGTTTGGCAAAGTATAATTTGGAAATCGGTAATACTTTATTAATTACACAGCAATACATTTCTATTGAGAAGTGTATCCATTTAAAAAGAGTTAAAAACATCCACAGGCAGATTTTTCTTCCTTATCCTATTTGGTGAATTTTCATGGACTAAAAGCGGGTGGGAGCAGACGTGTGCATTGAACTGTCACTAGCGATTGCAGCTCCTGGAAAGCATCAGGATCGCTTCATTCAGAGTCCAGGAGCTAGCCCTTCCTCTACCGGAAGACGCTGCACAAAGGCCTGTCTGTGGATATATCTTTTCCCCTAGGAGAGGGCAGAGCTATAGTCTCAAAGGAGCGCGGGACGGAAAAAAAAAAAAAAAAAAAAAAGATTACAAAAGCAACATCCAATGGTCTGGGATGATTCTTAAGCAGAAACCTACAAATACACTCTGTTCTCCCTAAAAGAAAATGGAAGCCAAGTGCAGGGACGCCCATGTATACAGGTCACGCCATCAAGGCACGAATGAGGGTCTTTAACCATCATGACACACCCTCGGTCCAGCCCAGCTCTGAACTCACCCAGGGCTGCAGCACTCTCTCCAAGCTGAGCATTTTAACACTGGCCTAACTGGGAACTCTGGTGCTCAGGGCAGTAGCTGAGTTAGCACTTAGTTACTAATGGGTGATAGAAACTAGCCCAGAAGCAAATCCTTCTGAAACGTATGTTCCACAAGAAGGCCAGTCCCACAAGGCAGGAGCATTTTGCACCATTGATGAGTCCTCGTGGTCCTTAGACAGGGTTTGTACTTGATAAGTTGGCTTGTTCTTGCTGCTGCTGCTGCTGCTGCTGCTACTGTTTTTCTGTTCTTGGTGGTGGTGTTGACAGCGGTGGTGGTGGTGGTGGTGGTGCTGTTTTCTGAGACAGGGTGTCATATATAGCATGTTATAGCCGGGGATCACCTTGAACTCCTGATCCTCTTTCTCTGCCTTCAGGAGTGCTGGGATTACAGACATAAGCCACTGCCACAGGCATCTTAATATTCATCACAGGGACTCACTAGACAGCTGCTGTTTATCTGAACGGCACCCAAAGCAGAGAACATCTTCTGTTTGCAGAACAGTTGTTACGCTCTGAACTGTATCCCTCCCCAGCACAACACACGAAAGAGGCTGGACCGAGGCTTCTGCTCTGAGCACTTGACAGGAGGCAATGGAGATATAGTTAAGGTGTGGTGAGATGTTAGGGACCAGTTAGTTAGTGCAGCAGATAAGGATGCTCGCTAGCAAACCTGACAAGAATCCCCAGAATCCACATGGAGGAAGGAGAGAACCAAAGCCTGAGAGTTGTCCTCTGACTTCCACACATGCACTGGGGCAGAGAGAGAGAGAGAGAGAGAGAGAGAGAGAGAGAGAGAGAGAGAGAGAGAGAGAGAGAGAGAGAAACAGAGAGACAGAGACAGAGAGAGACAGAGAGACAGAGAGACACAGAGAGAAGAGAGACACAGAGAGAGAAGCATATGTGCATTAACTCGTGTGTGTGTGTGTGTGTGTGTGTGTGTGTGTATGTGTGTGTGTGTGTGTGTGTGTGTGTGTGTGTGTATACTTGCAAGGAATAAATAAATGTAAATTTTACTGAGACCATACGGAAAGCAAAAATAACTAATGTGCTTTGGAGAAATGGGGGAATTGGAGACAGACACAGAGGGAAGATAACGTGAAGGAATATGGAAAGACGCTTGTGCTGACAGAGCAGTGCGACCAGAGCCAGTGGACCTCTCACGGGGATGCCCAGCCTTCTGGCTTCTCTGAGCCATGCCATCAACCACAAAGTTCAGGTTTAAGAACCTTACACCTTACACTCTAACACACACACACACACACACACACACACACACACAAACACACACACATGAATAAACACAAACACACATCTCAGTGTATATTAAATTTACAATTGTATATTGGTCTACATGTACTGCTATCCTGGGCTACATGTGTCCTTCAAGATGCACGCATCATCATGTCTAGAATCTCTGAGGAAGAATCCTTTGCTCCAGGTGACAGTTGGACCCTGGCCCTTCCCCACAGCTTGGTTTCAGATTTCTAGCCTGATATAACACAGTGTCCTAAGCCACCTTCCTGGCACTTGATAGAGCTGTCCTTGCAAACAATGTGTAACGCCCCAAAACTGACAATCAACTGGGACTGGTTTGTAGTCCTCATATCCTTTAGCCTGAAGGACACCTGGGATGAAGGTGTCCTTTAATGTCTCCCGGAGCATGAGGACACTGAAGAGCAGGGCAATGGGTGGGCAGTATTCAGTGTCTCTCCCTTGCACCACTTCAGATGGGCCTAGCTTCGTCTTACTCCAGGGACCATCAGCTAGCTCCAGACAACGCCCCCCTCCATTTCCAACTCTGGGAGTCCCTGACACTGGCGCATCGGAGGCCTACCGAAAGCTGCTTAGCACCAGCACACCATGGGGCCACAGTTGCCTGTAAGGGATGAATGCTGTGGACAAACGCCTCTCCTTCTCCGACAGACAGCTCTCAGATTCACCCCGCGAGCTCCTCGGGAAGCCCTTCCCGGGTAAGCAGCCCTCCCCAGTGGCCGCGGCGCTGGCCCAACGCAGACACACATGCCTGTGTCTGTGTGCCTGTGTCTGTGCATCCTTTCCCTCCGCTCCTCGCTGAATTCTCACAGCCTCTGTCGAGGTCTCTGAAACCTCATCTTAAATGATTTGAAGTCTGCCTTTGGCTCAGAGTCTCCCTTTGAGGGAACAAAAGCTAAGAGATAAAAGACAAGTTCTTAAACCATTCCCATAAAAAATATAGCAGTTTTCATACAACTTGAAATTTTAAAAAAGGCCTACCTTCCCCCCACACACACACACACACACTCACCAACTTTTGATCACTTAACTACTGTGTCTTATAGACGAATTACGTCCATCGCTCCTGGGCCCATCCTTAGAGCAGTGGTTCCGAACCTTCCTAATGCAGACTAGCAGATAGGCAACCCCTGCAAAAGAGGGTCTTTGACCCCCAAAGGGGGTTATGACCCACAGTTTGAAAATCACTGCCTTAAAGCATGTTAAATTTGTGTCTGTCTCTGGTTGCTATCAGAATTAATTTATGTAAACCTTTCCTACCAATCCATTACCCGTTCACTCTTCCGTTAATGGTGTGCCCAGAACAGAAACTTCAGCGAGCTCTCAGCTTATCTGTGCTTTATCCAGAAAGGGACAGAATAGTCTAGATCAGTGGTTCTCGTCCCGTAAGCTGCGACCCTAAGACCATCGGGCAAACAAATTTTTACTTTAGAATTCATAAGAATTGCAAAGTTCCTGTTATGGGGTATCAGTGGTTTGGGGATCATCACCGCATAAGGAACCACAATAGGAAGGCTGAGAACCACTGCTCTATCTCCACAGTCACATGTGCGCAGATGCCTGCAGAGTCCAGAAGAGGGCGCCGGATCCCCCTGCAGTTATAGTAACAGGCAGTGGCGTGCTGCAGGGTGTGGGCGCTCGGAACCCAACCAGGTCCTCTGCCAGAGTAGCAAGCACTCTCAACCACTGAGCCACCGCCCCAAGCCCTGTTCACCTTTATTTTCAACAAGCTGTGATCGTTTGAACCCACTAAGGGTACAAATGGTTTGTCTCCATCCCAGGCCGCGTGGCTGGGAATGTCAAGGGCTGTGCCAGGCAGCTGCGTGGTGGAGGCATCCTGGAGCAGCTGTGGATAGAGCTGCCAAGTGCTGATTGAGCCCTCGAAGCTGGCACTCTCCGTTTGCTGCTCGTTCACAGCCGTGGAGAGGCGCATTAAACACTTCACCCCGGCTCGCCCGCAGGGCAGCGCACCGGCTTCTAGCAAACGTGATTACTGTCTACCGGCGCTTCAGTGATTGCTACTGTTAGTCAGACAGCCGCCTGCTGGCTTCTGGGGGTGGGCTGCCCCCAGTGTGTTCCATTGTCATTCTTGGGGTGAGGAGAATAAAGAAGCATTTGAAAGACTCCCACTCAGGAGGCATGACTCCTCAAAACATACTTATTTCTTAGAAATGACTAATCACTCTTCAGTGTCCTCTCCCATGCCGGATCATGGATACCAGCGCCGACAATGAGTCCGCACTTGGCCATCACAGGGCATCTTCCTCCTGTGGCCTACGCATCCGTATGTATTTGGAGTCACCAAGATCACACATACCTCCACTGCTTACGGAGTTCTAATGGCTCTTTAAAAAAAAAAAAAAAAAAAAAAAAAAAAAAGTTGCATGTTTCCAGTATCTGTTGGCAAGTATCCTGGCCTGGTTCTTAAAGGGGAAGGCAAATTTAATAAAATCGAGAGGAAATAGTTCACTGAAGACAGAATAATTAAAAGGCATACTGGACCATCCTTAAAACTAGGCTGGCTCCCGTGGGAGTGTGGGAGGGGCCAGTGGGGCCCGCGCGATGGCTCTCACTGCTTCTCCTGTCTAACCACTGACAATGATGGAGCAGCCCTTCGCCCGCCGGCCATCACCAACCTGCCAGGAGGCTCTCATCTCCATGACCGTCAAAAGCAGGACCTTTCCAAGGCAGCATCTTCCTCTTGACCTAAGCTCCCCGTGCCTCAACAGGACCTGTTTCTTCTTCCTCTTGTGAATTCCTATGGTCACACACTACAGAAAAGACTTAGTTCTAAAACACAGGTGTGCCAGGTTCAAGACCTGCTTGGACTAGAGTGAGTTCAAGGCCACTCTGGGCACCCTGCCGCCCGCCAGACATTTTCATTGTCGACTGGCACACAGTGCGTGCCCAGCATTCCTGACGTAACCGGTTCAATCCTCCTTACGGTATGGCTGTTGTTACAGTACAGCACACAGAGACGAAGCTCTGCCAAACTCCCTTCAATACCCACTGGCAGTGTGTGCAGCCAAGAAAACCATGCCTGTGTTTAAGGAACTGCCAGGGTGGCCATGACAGTTGTACAGCTGTCCCTCGGGAGGTCAGCTTGTAGATCTCAAACTTACTCGAGTACTCTTTCCCTGTGTCAGTTAAGGGTGCATCCTAAAAAAGGACAAAGGAAGGAAAATAATTCTCTTCATGTTGACATGTATTTAAAAATGCCTACCAGAAAGAAAGAAAGAGAGAGAGAGAGAGGAAGGAAGGAAGGAAGGAAGGGAGGAAGGAAGGAAGGAAGGAAGGAAGAAATTCTAATTATCTAAGTGGCAACATTTAATCCAAAAGCAAACTAGAAGCTACATTTATTCATACTAAAATTTTACTTTCCCAAGGCTTCTTTGTTTTGTTGTTTTCTTAAAGGTTTATTTTGTGTGTGTTTGTGTGTGTGTGTGTGTGTGTGTGTGTGTGCGCATGCGCACGCACGTGAGTGTATTATGTGAACCATGCACACACAGGTACCCAAGTAGACCAGAAAAAGGCATCTGGTCCCCTAGAACTAGAGTTACCAGCATTACAAGCTACCGTGTGGTGCTGGGAACCAACCCAGGTCCTCTGCAAGAGCAGCAAAGGCTCTAACCACTGAGACTTCTCTGTGGCCCACACTTCATCATGTTAACTGGAGTTTCTAATCGTTAGGGTGGAAGAAAAAGCTTCCCATTTCAGACGTGTTTTCCTGGGTGAACCTTCTCCATTTGTATCCTGATCCCTCTTGTGTGCCTAAAGCATTCTTACCCATGGGAGACAATGTACCTTTAGTGAGTTAGATTCCTGAGAGTCAGGCATGCAAAGCCTCGCCTCTCTTTTCACAGACAGCATGCACTCAGCTCCCCCCCCCCGCCCCCCATCTTGTGCATGCAGCAGACCTAGCCCCCTGTGTACTTCTGGTGTTTGGTAACGAGTCTCTGACAGCCTGTCGATATAAGTCAGCTACAGCGGTGATTCCGGGGGTGTTCCATTCCTCAATCTGATCTACCGCTGGTCTCATTTCTCCCTTTGCTCATAACTCAGGAAGGAAAATGTATGTCCTATGCTGGGTCTCTCAAACCCTAACGCCTCTTTTCAAGTTTACAGAGCCACCTATGCTGAGGTTTTGCCAGGAACAGTGAAAATCTGCGCCGCTGAGTTATAATTCAAATCGGTCCAGAACTGTAACATGCTGATGTGGCACCGTTAGACCCAAACAGGTTCGCAAGCCCCATCACGACGGCTGGAAGGGCAAGGCCGCACTCCGTGTGGCCTAGAACTGGAATATGCCTGCCGTAAATCAGGATCTACATCGCAGGTGAGTATATTTCTCCAGGTGTGTGTGATTTCTTGTTTTGCTTTAAGACTGTAATTTTTAAGAATCGGGAGCATATCATGAAGCCCCGCGCTCTGTGAAAGATTCCATTATCAGAGTCGCCGCCGCTATTGAACCTTTTACCCAGATGTAATTTCTTACATGTTACAACAAGTTTGGCGCGCATTGTGAATTTCAGCCAAGGTTGATAAAGTTCAATAACTCGGCTAACCAACCGTGTGTGCGGCTCATTATAGGAGTAATAAATAGATTCATCACAATGGACATGAAGAAGCCCTAGGAAAGTCGGATGCCAGTGCCGGCCGGCACGGCTCATAAAAGCACCTTTTGGGCTTTAATGTAATTTTATATGTGGCTACTATACCTGCCTATCATTCAACACACCATATACATATATATATGCATATTTAATAATCGGCCAGACACACTTCCAAGCTGAATGCATTCTAGTCACAATGGTGGATGTCTATTTTAGAGATCTAAAGCTGCAGTAATCTACCCGTGTTCAAGCTTCACTCCTCAACAAGCCAGACCAAGCAGAAAGATAACCTGACAGACATATCTACAGAGACCGTTTTTATTTATCTTTTGTTGGGCCAGGTGTGGTGAAATGTTTGGGTTTTTTTTTTTTTAATAAAATTTTGATTGATAAATAATTGACACAGCATACAATTCGCCCGTGATATATATTCAATGGTTTTCAGTGAAGCATGTAAAGACGTCACCGCTTTCACCTATTAAAACAATTTGTGGATATTTCATATATAAAGTGGGAGGGGGAACTGATTTAGATAAAAGTCATGGGTGCAAGAAAGGAATCCAAGTTCCTAGAACAAAGAGACCCAACAATGTTCAGATATTCAATGAAGCTGGCCTCTGATGTCTGAACACCGCTAACAACATTTAATTTACTCGGATAATAAAGTCAAATGAGTAGAGAAATGAACGCCTAACTCCTCTCTCCTGTTGTCCGCTCTTATATGCTCCTGAAAGGACACTCTACCGCAGACCTCCCAGAGAACGCAAGCACGTGCTTCCCGGGAAGGAACTGCGGCATCCATGGTGGCAAACAGTGGGCCCGGGAGGGCTACGGTTAAACAGGGCACAAAAACGGGGCTCATGGTATATTCAGGGCTGGGCTGGGCTCGGGCGGCTCCCTGGTAAATCACTATTCATGAGCTGCTGCACCGCTGGCTTTCCTGAATTCTAAGAGAGGAAGCCCAGGGGAGCATGCATGCTCTCCACTCACAGCAAGTCCTGCTCTTGGTCTACAAGGGACGGACCGCACGCATTTAGACTGGCTGGCACGCAGGCGACACCATCTCGCCTGTCCTCTCCGGGTCTCCTGTGTCAGCAACGTCGTAAGTCACCAAAAATCATCCTCTTGCTTCAGTTTAGTGTTCCCTTCTGACTGCTCCGTGCACACTTCTCCACGGCGGGATTACCCTGTGACGACACTACTAATAGCCTCGGACCAGCCTGGGTCTGTTCCCGTCTAACACGGACAAACACAGGATCGAGCTATCTAACACAAAAGCTATCGGCTTAGCTCAGCAAGTAAAACGTTCTGTGCGATTCGTCCTAAGCAGCACCTAAACTATCACTGCCTGAGTCTAATAATGGGGATTTTTTTTTTAACTCTGCGGAGAACAACAGTAGAGCGATTTATGTTCTCAAGCAGTCGGCAACTGCCAAAATCTTCCAAGAGCTTGAATGCTGTAATGGCAGGCACTGATGTGCCAAAGTAAAAGCAAGAGATGCAACCCAATAGGACGAAGAGACGGGCTGGGTGGGGCTGGACTCTGAACGACGTGAGCTAAGAAAAGGCACCAATTCCCTTCCTAACAACGGAAGTTGAGCGAAGCTAAAGAATAGTTGGATGCTTCCCAGAGCCTAACGGTACGAATAGAGCAGCAGGGGTTACTGAGCACGAGGTACTAGCCCAGAACTTTTCCAAAGTCTGTACTGTTTGCAGTGATACCCAGCAGTTTCATTCCTAAGTAAGACTTCTGATAGCTTCCACTAGCAACCGTCACCGCTAGCGCGCAGATGCTGGCAGTCCATACTCAAACGCAGCCAAGCGCTACAGAGCACATTAACGCTTACCCCTCTGTATCCGTCACAGTTAAGTCCCCCCTCCGCCTGAAAACACTCGCGTGTGGCTGCATGCTCACAGACACGGAGGGGTGAGGGAAGGAGGGGGGGCACTATGTAGCAACTCCCGAGGGAAACCGTTAGGAAGCATTTAAGGAAACACATATGGTGCTCTAATATCTGAACGAGAGCCACACCGTCTACCAAGACCATGGAAGACTTTACAGCCTACTGACTGTAAATTCCGAAAGCCTTATTTCTAATGCGCCAGAGCTGTGCTGACCCGGTCCCCGTGGGTTCAAGCTCAGCTCTCAGGTGCACCCCCTGTCCTCGTGAGCGGGCTTCTCTAGGTGAGGCTCCTGTGTGTGCAGCGCAAGCCGAGGTCTCCAGCAGTGGGATCCGTTTAAATGCCTCTGTGGGAGGGGCTTAGAAATCCAGCCCGAGTACTTCTCTCTGGACAGCTCAAACACAACAGAGGTTTAAAGGAGAAGCCTTAGAAAAGTAAAACGCTTTTAAATTCTTCCCTGCACACGAGACCACCTTTATGACAACTGAACTATGAAACCCAGGTCACCCCCCTGAAGATTGACTAGGCCATCCTGATGTAGTTCACTTTTCCATTTAAATAACAGGTCATTAAAAAGTCTGCTTGGAATGCGTGGATTTGAATCGTACCCAGCACCGTGACCAGGATCCCCGCAGGCCTGAAGGAATGCACAGCCCTGAGTCTCAGCTCCAGGCCTCTCCCTCCCTTCGAATCCTGTGCTCCGCAGTCACTGTGCCACTACAGGAAGAGCGACAAACAGGGTGGCGCCGAGAATTAGGGCTATTATAAAACCTCCTTCCGGCCTGTCAGACCCACGGCCAGCATTAGCAGGGCCTTAGCTATACCACGGGGCCTGAAGAGCCCAGGGCTGTGATGAACTCCCGCCACAGAGCTAGGCCTGGGAGCTCACGGAAGGAAACCCGGAGAGAAAAGCAGAGGCGATCTGACCAGGAAATCAAACCCATGGGTCTGCCCCTCAGCCCGGCTGCTAGGTGGAGAGTCACTGCCCGGGTCAGAAGCAGGAACCTGAGGCTGCTGGTGACCTTTAAAAAAACCGCAATATGCCCGTGTGCTTATTAACACGATGTGAGCAGCGGTACTGTGGCGAACAGACATCTCAGAATATGCAATGACGCCAGATCACGGATCACACAGTGCTCAGGTCCACGGTGACTCCGCACTCACCTGGGACCTGTCCTACACTCTGCAGTCCTTTGTGGCCACTCGGACACATGTGGGACAAAGCTCAGGAAACTAAGAATCTATTTAGTGATTTCCTTGTAGATGTTTCAAGGGTGAAGGGGGAAGGGGACCCTTTATCTGTCTTTAAATGAAAAGGGGGAAATGCGGGAAGTGACCCGGAGGCATACATATACATGCATACTCAGAGAAACCACACACACACACACAAACACACACAGAAATGCTCTGGAGAGGCACAAAGATCCAGTTGCTAACATTCTGAGTTGTTTGCGCCTTCCTGAGAGTAGAGGCTAAGGCTGGTTTCTACACTGCAGACTAAGCAACCAGTACCCAACTAGCACCCAGTAGTTGGTATGTATGCATTGAATGCATAAAAGATGGAGTAAAGAGGGACTCAGTATGGGGGTCGACCTATCGGAACTCTCCTCCTCCCCCCAGGTCACATGGCCGCGCAGCAGGGAAGCAGCCTGCAGGGGGCAGCACTGCTCAGTGACCGCAAACACTCCGGCTGCCTTCAGGAGCGGACAGCATTCTCACATCTCTCACTGCACAGGGGTCCCACTCAGGCTGCTGACTTAGTGGGGCTTTTGGACAGAGCCCTCACCCTGGTTCTCAGGCTGCCATCTCAGACCACAGGGCGCCCTCACTAGACAGCAGGAGGGCTTGCTCTCGGCCAGGCTGGAAAGGGCACTAATCCTAGTCGCACTCTGTCTTGGGGTCTAATCCCATGCCTGAGGTACCACCTGCACTCAGGGTCACTCAGGACTTTAACACGCTGTGAGTATTTGGTCTAAAGCACTAACTCTGATTTCTCAAGTTCCTCAGAACTTTAGATTTCTTTTAAGTAAAATATCTTGATTTTAACATTGTTGGGCCATTAGTTTTTACCTGTCCTAAATGAAACTAGGAGCTCTGCTCTTAGCCAAATACGCTATACACATACACACACACTTGCACACACACATTCACACACACTATACCATGTGCGTGTGCATATACTACACACATGCATACACACAGTACGTGCTACACACACATGAATATACGCACTCACCTTACACACATGCCCACAGATTACACACAGGTATATACACACTACATACACACATATACTATACATATATGCACACACTACACACAGTGCATACAGCACTGACACTATATACATGCACGCACACCATTCATAATACACACAGGCACACACATACTACATACACATGTGCATATATACACATACCTACATATAGGCATTCCCACTACACACTGGCACACACACTACAGACACACAAATGTGCAGACACACATGCACATTCTCACATAAACGTGACCACCCACATCAATCACTGGATTCCAAGGGACCCAGCAGCAGAAAACATAGCACACGTTTTAGGTCTGTGTGGACACTCCTGCTCCAGAGACACTAAAACTGGTATATCTACGATGCCAGGGAACTGCTCCCAAAACTCAGACAGAACTTTTCTAGACAAAATTTCCCAGTCCAGAGATCCACTGAAGAAAGAAGCAGAGAGGGACAGGAGTTCTTAAAGCTATCACAATCTGGCTGTGAAATGTCCCCCACAGACAGGTGGCTGAAAACCTGGTCTCCAGCTGGTGGTTCTGTTTTGAGAGGTTACGGAGCCCTTTGGGCATAGGATCTTGCTGACAGAGACAGGTTAGCCATGAGGGGCAGGCCTTGAGGACCAGAGCCCAACTGTACTTCCAGCAGGATGTCAGTTTACTGATCCATCAAGATATAAACAAGGCACACTGTAAGCTCTTCGGCCACCAAGCCTCCCCTACCACGGTTCACTGTACCTTCCGGAATCCCGAGCCTAGTATCACTTCTGTCAGGATTTGTCACCATGACAGGAAACGTCCCTGATAATCTGAGGCTAAGTCTCTGGGACAGTGCATCAGTTTCTGTCTGGGTACAGCGATGTCCCTCCTCGGACAATGTTGACATCCTGATCTCTGGGAATGTCACCTGACACAGCAAAGGGGATTCTGACAATGGAGTCAAGTAAAAGGTCTTAAAATGGAGGAAGGGTGGTCTTGGATGGTGGGGGAGGGGGGAGGAGAAATACTGACTATAATCACAACAGCTTACAGACAGAGGCACTCAATAGCTACACCACACTGGAAGTACGGGAGGCTGGAGTGAGGTGCCGGAAAGTTAGAGGGTGGAGGACGGGGTGGGGGTGAGGGGGGTTGAGCCAAGAGACACAGGCAGCCGCCAGGAGCTTTAGGAAAGGGAGGAAAATGGGTACCCCGACCCCCACCCTGAGCCTCCAGAGGGACCAACCCTCCTAGCATCTTGACTTCAGCCCAGTGAAGCGAACACAGCTTCTGACCTCTGTATCTGCAGTTTGTTTTAAGCCAGTAGGTACACGATGATCTTTCACGGCACTGACAGGAAATGAATATTAAGTAAATAGAGAAGGACCGTGCAAGAGATACTGCGTACACGTGTACAGTCCGGTGAGTCAGTCTCAGAGTGCCCGGTGATGACGCACGGGTTTAACTGGCTCCGACCCTGATCAAGAGAGAAATACAAAGGACAAAACCCGGGGGACGCTGGCCAAGCAGCAATTACACTTGGAGAGAAAAAGAGCCTCGTGCACGCAGACAATCAGCTCTGCAGGCTGAAAAGATGGTGTCCCTTGCCAAAACTCTGCCTTGACTCCTGGCTGAGACGCCTCTTGGAATGGATGTGTTACAGCGCTCCCCGATGTATCCGATACTCAGTTTGGTAACTGTACAGGAACTCAGGAGGGAAATGTCTTCACTAACAGATAAAGCTGTGATGGCATGCGGTTTGTTTTGTTCTGGTTTTTGTTTTTTGTTTTTTTTTTTTAATACACTGATGATCTCTCGGCCGAGAGAAGCTTCTTAATCCCAGCTGCCGAGCTGAGAGAGTACAGCCGGTTGTAGCACGGCCACTCAGAAGAGAGCGCCTCGCAGTTAGAGGACAAGATGCCGGGGGACGCAAAAGTTTTCATCCTTTCAGACAACAGGGAGGGGGCCCTCCTTCTGTTTGGTTTTTCCTCTTCCCATTTTTAATGTGTGTGTATGATGCGCATGTACTATATATGTTTGCATGGATGTGGGCACATGTATGAATGTGTGTGTGTGTGTATGTGTATAGAGGTCCATGGGCGCTATCAGGAAACATCCCCCATCGATCCTCTACCACTCAGTGAAGCAGGGACTCTCAGGCAAACCCAGAGCGCGCCGACATGCCTAGCCTCACCCTCTCAGGCTGAAACAGCTGGCGGGCTGCTAAGCCTACTGGCACTGACTATGAGGATTTGAACTATGGCTCTCATGCTTATAAAGCAAGCATTTAACCACTGAGCCATGTCCCCAGCTCCTTGGCGGGGGGGGGGGGGGTCCCTCCTTTGGAGAGATTATTTTCATCCTTTGCTTTGGGTCATGAGGAAAAGCTTCCAGAATCGAGGTGGGACTTGCAATTGGTTTTAGGTCCTATAAGAAGAAAGCACCCAGTTCATGCAAGACTTCCACATCTCCCTCTGAACTGGCTCCATGCTGTAGACAGACCGAAGGCTTCGAAAACTGAAGGCCACCAGTGAAGAAACCATGTGGTCCAAGAACCGACAGTTCTTCTGCCTATGAGATCTCGACACAGCTCCCCCATGGGGTTCCTGGATTAACGAGGAAACCCCTCCCCCGCCTCTTCCTACATCATTTCCACTTCTGACCCTCTGGATACCACTGCACCGTATACAGGTCAACACCTGGTTAAGACTCTAGATCTGACCACCAAACCGCTGCACAGCACGCAGTCCAGTTCCTCAACATCAGGCTTCCTTCCTGAACACTGAAGCAACCTCTCAGCACCCTATGAAAAGCTATCAAGAGCGCTAGGATGTTCTGTCTCCTAAAGGGATTAAGACGCTCTCCTTCTCTTCCAACCTTCTGGGCTCTTTCCTACAGCGGTGAGGGAGGTTATTTTCCTCCACAGCCGTAAGCACCCTTATCCTAAAGGGCTCTGCAGTATCACCCTTCTGTCCGTGTAAAATAGACACAGAGCCAGAAATGGTGGCGCATGCTTGGGGCTCAGCACCCAACGTCAGCCTAGGCTACACGACCCCCATCTTAACAGGCAAATGTGGGGTCACTGAGATGGCTCACACCTGATGGCCCCCGCGGGATCCCAGGGACCCACAGAGTGGAAAGAGAAGTGACTCTTAAAGTTATCCTCTGACCACACACACACACACACACACACACACACACACACAAATAAATGTAACTTCAAAATGTTTGAAGAGACAGAGAAGTTACAGTCTCTGTATTTTACACGTGTTTAGAGGTGAAGAGCCTTATATTTAAAATGCTAAAGTGGCCTGCCCTAGGTCACTAAACAAGCGAACTGTCATTCCACTAGCTTTCTTCCTTCTCTGTCCCAAGAGCCCCCCAGTCAAGGTGCCAAACCTCCGGGTGCTTATAAACTGACACGCCAACACCGACTCATTCTTGCTGATTCCGGGAGAGGGAAACTGCAAACCTGGAAAGGTGGTCTTAATACAGCGGGCAGCCCTGCAAACCAGCAGTTACATACATGCGTGAGCGTCCTAATGAAACAACTGTGACCTGATTCATTCAAGGGCTAATGGTTCAAGTCCCTCCAGTCCCCATCCGTGATAGCCCTTTTCATCCCAGACTACGGAAACATTAACCAGCCAGCCTCATTGGATTTTGTTTTTTTTTGTTTTTTTTTTTTGGGGGGGGTTGTTTGTTTTGTTTTGGCTAGAGGATGGTACTATCTGACTTCTAACCAAAAGGTGGGCAAAATATTTTCAAACTAAAGACTAGCCAATGCCTACCACAGTTATTCAAAACGATCAAAAACATGTTCCTAGGACCAAGGCACAGCTCCTGTAGCAGCCTCGGGAGGGCCTCCAAAGCACAGAGCTTGGAAACACCAGATTAATATAAGGACACATTCCGGGCCCTAGCATCCACCGCAGAAATGGCTGCGGGGAAAGTGTCTGCAAGGCGCCCAGATCTCCACCCTGAACAACCGCACAGACACGGAAGGAACTGTCTGCGTTGCCCATGAGCGGGAGGAAGTCACCTGGCCTGGGTCACTCAGGCAGTAAGAGGTGAGCAGTTTGAAAACTAGGTCATGCCTGCTTCCAGAGTCACAACTCCTCGCCTGCCCCCTCTCCAGACTGAAATGCGCCACCAATCAAGCCTGCCCTGCCTGTCAGCAGAGCTATTTTCGGCATTGGTACAGTTTCACTTCGTGGGAGCCAGGCTCGTCGCAGGAGCAAACGTACGAGAAGCTCCAGCGTGGTGTTACGGGCTTGAAGGGATCTGGGGGGGGGGGGGGGGGGAGGAGGCATAAAGCCCAGAATCACCAATCCCTGGCTACTGTTTACCAGCCTCTCCAGCCCCACGGTGGGCTAGGCAGGGCTGAGCTGAGTGTCCCTCTTCCATTCTGGGCCCAGGATATGAGTGGCAGGGGGTGTGGTAAGCAAGCAAGGCAAACAGACAGGAAGCCTGGAGGACTTCACAGAGGCATGCTGGGAAGTCTAAGGCCGGCTTCTCTATGAATTGCCTTTTGATCACTGGATTGAATATGTACTTAGAGTAACGGACACTTTGAGATAAATTAACTTCTAAGAGAAAGGGACATTTTGAAAATTAAATTATACTGCATGGAACGAGCAATCAATCAGCAATCAATATGTATCTGATAGCCGTGCATACGAAATGAAAAGGCAATTCATAAAAGACTAAGTACAAACGGCCAGACGTGAAGAACTGCCTCGTCTCGGGTACAATCGGAGGCACGGGGATTTAATTGACAGGTTTTTCTCTTTCTGTATGCCCCTTCCCGAGACTGGCAGGGACACGGAGCAACAACTGGCCATCAGACTGGCACAACAGTCGAGGGGCGGGGCGCGGTGTCACAGATCGAGGTATTAAGATTAGCGAGTGAATCCGTAGAGTCAGCACTTCTCCGTGCACAGACTAAGGCTGTAGGATGTCACAGATGGGTACAGACATGTAATTGCAAAATGTCGGCCTCCATTTCCGTGGCTATTAAAAAGCTGGAATCCACCCAAACGTGCCGCACTGGGGAAAGAGCTGGAACCGTATGATGGAATAGTATGCAACCATTTAAGAGGTGGAATATTTAACGGCAAGGAAAGATAGCATTTCACGGCCCAGTAGGGGGGTAAAAAATCACAAAAAAAGAAAAGAGGAAAGCCACTGCCTAGGATCACAGACGCTGAATACTAGCGGTACGCTTCCAGCTGGTAAGGGTTTTGAGTTGTTTTGTTTTTTTTTTTCTTTTGGGTTTTTTTTTTATCTCTATTTTCTACATTTCCCATAGATGATACACTTAATAGGAATCTATTTAAAATCACTTAAATGAGAAGACATAGAAAGTTAATTCCACGGTAACACTCTGCTTGAGGAACCCTGTCCCTCACAGCTCCACCACCATGAAGAACCCCAAGCAAGCACTCATGCCCTCACCCATGATCCAGCCGGGGCTTAGAAACCGCATCTGCCACAGCCCGCCCCACAGTTCCACATTCTGTCCCCAGGCCGTCGGGTCAGGTCCCTCCCGGGCCTGGTCTCAGAGTGACTGAGCTTGACAGGGCGGGTGCAGTTACTTCTCAGGGAGGAAGGGGATGGGCACCGCGCACCGAGCCCCGGGCAAGAACTCACACGGAATCTGGACCTGTCCAAGGGCTGTGCGAGCTTACACTACTGACCCTACCTCTCTGTTCTCTCACTCTGGCACCATTTTGAGACGGCCGCAAGCACTGAAATGAGAACTTTAAAAGACAGACAGCAGAGTCCTTCTATCTAAAATGCCTGTCTGCATGATATTTAACAATGCATAAACACTGATCTGGGACCATTGAGTGTAAAGACAAGAAGGAGAGACATGAAGTTTCTTTACAGCCATACATGAATGCTGGCTATGTTTGTTTCTGTGAGATCTGTTCGCACAGTGAGCCCAGTTCTACTCACCTTGCCAATCAACCTCCATGCAGTGAGGGTGAGGCCCCAGTGAGTCTCCTGACTCCATGCAGTGAGGGTGAGGCCCCAGTGAGTCTCCTGCCTCCAAGCAGTGAGGGTGAGGCCCCAGTGAGTCTCCTGCCTCCCCTCCCCCTCACTCTTCTCCCTCCCCGCCCCCCATCACCATCTCTTATGCACACACAGCATCTAGATCTCCTTAGGATCTAGGAAGTTAACTTTGCTCCAGTGGCAGCTGTCTGCATGCAGTGTATAACAGTATCCCAAAGGAAGGAGACATCAGACCGCCTGATGAGCAAACACCGAGTGGAACGGGCAGCGCAGCTCACGCCGCACACGGCAGCGCTTGGTCTGGACCCCAGAGTTCAGTTTGGCGAATCACTGTGGGGGCTTCATCTGCTACATCAAGGGAAAGGACGGACTTCCTGGTAACCTATGGGTGTCTTACATTAAGAGACCCTTGAAAGAGGCCCCTGCGCCCCAAATGCAATTTTGGAAAAAGTTGAAAACTCACACGGGGGCATTGTGCATGGCTGAAAAGGCAGAAGACAGGACAAGACTGCTTCACACCGCCCAAAGGACAGCCAGGTGCCCCGCCCGCCAGTGTCGCCTTCATTATCAAGTTTGCAATAATGCCCAAAAGCCACCTAGGTTTAACAATTTATTTCTTAGATAATGAACACATGTGCGCTTGAGCGGATCGAACGTCTTCACTCCGGTAAAGCAGCTCTGGTACGGGTACACACACTCACGGCATTTTTAGGCTTGCCCGTGTTCAAAAGAGAGGGAAAAGTCACAGAGAAGGAACATAACACAGCACATAACAGAGTTGTATCCTGTCTCCACTTAAAATCTGAAAATAAACAGTTTATAAAGCCAAGCCTAGGTTCCTTTCTTCTGGGCCACGAACAACCTGCTCAGCCTTCAGTGGTAATATCCAACCCCCGACTGTGCAGAGGACCGGTTGCCTGTTCCACGGTCTGGCTGTTGTGACTTCTTATTTAAGAAACAGATACCAAATCCAAAAGGACGCATTTTCTTCTAGTAACAGAATGCACAGCTCATAAACAATCTAATTAAAATACATTATATCACACTAGATAAGGCTACTGGGCAAAAATAAACAAACAAACAAATAAGGTCACCGAGGCATTCTAAATGTACCTTAAACACAGGCATTAATATTTAAATATTACAATCCCCACTTAGAAAAAGAAATCAGATAATTGATAGGCCGGCACGCTCAGAGCCGATAATGCCAAGAAACACTGTCCTTGTGTAATTTGGCGGAACAAGCCGCCCCGGAATACAATGGGCCTCTGTGCTAAATGGGCCTCTTCGTCTTTGGCATTTTATACAAACAAAACAAAAACGCAAAGCCAAGAGGGAGAAAGATGACACCGGCCCTAGCCTTCAGCCAGGGCTCCAGCACCGAGGTGGGCATGTCCTAAAAGATAGGTACGGGAAGGAAAGGGCACTGTGTAACAAAAGGGAAGCCAGGCTAGGCAACCAGGGACGGAAAAACTACCAAAGTTCAACTCTCTCGAAGGGCAACAGTGCCCTCTAGTGGGAACAGTATAAACTAGGGAAACATTGCTGCTCTTAGGTTAATTACAGAAAACAGCAATGCTTGGGTTAGGACTCATACTGTGCCATTCCATTACATAAAGGCAGGGAAGAATAGAATCACTTTAATTGGATTTTATGTAGAACCATTTCCAAGTTTGCATGTGACATACCACCACACCTTAATAAGGGAGAAATCAGATCTGTAAACATTTTCTTTAAATTAGCGGTTTGAGCTACTTTGTCATTGAAACCTAGCAACACAAAATTATTAAGCTGACACTATAAAAACGTGAAAGCCCAAATCCAAGTGCAAATACAGAAATAACTGGGACTTCAGAGGACAGGTCCTTCTGGAACTGTCCAGAGGGGTTCCTGTGGACACAATACATGAGTATAAACTAACTGGAGGTCTGTGACCAATAATACACACTCTCTATACCTACTTGCTCCTACCCAGGGTCAGCCAACTGCACCACAGCAATCACTACAGCATTTCTAACTGGCCCCTGGTTTGGGTATTTAGCTTCTCAAGTGCTATGATATCTAAGAATATTCACATGTGAAATGGCTGTTTGGCTCATAAAATAATAATTTTTAATTTTTGTGTAATGCCAATAAAGGACTTTTTTTCTATACTGCCAAAAATCTCAAGTTTGCAAACAGGTATAGAGAAGGCTGAGGCAGGAGAGCTTCCCTGAATTGTAGGCTAGTCAAGGCTAAGTAAAGAGACTCTGTCTCAGAGAAAAACAACTTCTGATAGTTTCTCCAAAGGAAATGATTTCAAATCGCTTTAGCATAAAGCTTAGAGAAGCTGCCGCCCGGTCTGGAAGGAAAGCAGCTGAGAGAGGGAAGAATTTACTCCAGGCAGGAGTCCATCACGGGGACAATGGTCAAAAGTGTGGCACTAGCTCCATGTCGAAGCACCAGCACGTGATCTAAGGACAACTCCTCTAAGCTAACACATGAAGGTGCTCTACTATAAGGATACTGCAGGGCTCGCAGCAAGAAAAGCTCGTGCTTTTACTCGGCTTTAAAGATGGCAAACCGAGGGGTGAATGGCACCTTCAGTGTGTTCCTCTTCTATCTCTGAGAGTGTGAACCTGGTATAGGTGTGCATGCATGGGTGTGCGCGTATGTGCGTCACTACAATAAAGCCTGGGGTGATGATCACAATCATATACTCTAAGAGAAAAGCTAGTTTTATTTTTGTTGGTCCTCTGGCTTAAAAAAAAATCAAAACCAGGCCAATGCTATTTCAGAGGGAGACCACGTGTGATGCAGACCGACATTATAAAGGTCCGGAAGGAGAAAGACCAAGCTGAGGAAGAAAGTTAAAATCAAAGCTGAACCACTCTGGGCTTCAGACTGGAAGAAGAGAGCTCTGTCCTTAACGCCAAAACACCAGCTTGTCTGATGTGCCATAGCTGTTATCAGGTTTCCAACAGTTTGCCAAAAGCCTTACCATTCCTACAGAAATACGATGGCAATATATTGGTCTCTATGAAGCATCGATCGCATGGAACTCAAATGCTGCTCTGATATAAAGATGGGCAGCTACTGTCCCACTCAAGGGACATGTGACCGCCCGTGTTTAGGAAGTGCTACCTGACCAGGAAGCCAGCCTCAAGGTTCAAGGCAGCAGCTTCCACACAACTCTGTGCACTCACAGCCAAATCTGCTCTCAGACAGGTCTAGCTTAGGAAAATCCTCGGGCCCCAGGGAAGTGGGAGACTCCCTAGTCTAAAACATTCCCTTTCCTGAGATTCCCCGGGACTTAGATGCGGTCATCTCCGTGTTGAAGCCGTTTCCTTCTTTTTTACAGAATCAGAGCCAGCCAGTGTGTAACTCCAAAGAGCCACAACCTCCTGGCCCTCCTGCCCAGCCGTGCTGCACACAGGGCAGTGAGCTCCTCCCTTGTCTACCGGGTGGCAGGCTCCGGCTCTTGATCTGCTAGCAGCAGCTCTGGATGAAGGGATGGCTCCCCCTGGAGCCTGAGATGCTGTTCTCCACTGAGGTCCACAAGCTACAGCTTTCAATCTAAAAGTCTTCAGGTTCAGAAAGCTGGTTAAACAAAGGTCAAGAGGAGAAGTGTGTTAGTTCCTGAGGTGACAACATTCTAATCTTGCAGCTCACTAAGGACACAGGAAGGGGCAGGTAGATACTGGTGGGAAAACCCTTCCAGCTACTCATGGTGTGCTGGGTGCACTCTTCCTGTAGCCTGGGCATCCCGTTATCCCAACCACCCAGTGCAGTAAGAGTAAATGCTTTGAGTGCAGGCCCCACAGTAAAGACTTTGGGAGCCACATGATCCCTACTGTAATTATTCAACTTCTGCTGATACCCTAAATGTGCATGGCTGTGTTCCAATAGAAAACACCTACAGAATCAGGTAGGTCAGATTATACCCAGGGGCTGTAGGTGATCCACATCCAATCCAGAAAGCTGAACTCAGCTGGTAGAGGTAAAGCCAGCTCACAACTATAAAGAGAAGGACTGGGAACTAAGTGTGGTGGGTGGGACACATCCATAACCCTGGTGTGTGGTCTGAAGATCAGGAATTGGAGGCCAATTTCTATGTTGCTAACTCAAGGCAAGGACAGATAGCAAGACACTGTCTCCAAAACTAACGTTTTTCACACTCCCACTGTACTTCTGCATTGCCCTGAATCCTCCTACAGTCCAGAATCATCCTGACCTTTCCTTCCCGCTTGGAACTGAGAATTTATTCAACTGCTATAGTCCTATCAAGTATAAACATTCAAAAAAGTTAGTTCTGCATTGCTTACAGACAACATGAGAAAATCAGGGACAGAACAGTCTGCTCAGAGCTCCTATCAAAGGGGACAGACCCCTGGCAACCCAGTGTGTCAGTCAGGGAGCACACATCTCCCTCCACCTCTCCGGCCTCCCACATGGAGGGGGAGTATGGAAAGACATTGCCCACAGCACTCTCGGGCAGTCAGAGGGGACTGTGCCTAGCATCCGTCCACTCAGCTTCACAGGCCGAAGACTCAACTGCTGATCCACAGACAACAGTGGCCCAAAGAAAGGAATGCTCCGAGCTCTCCCAGAGGGCAACCCCAGGAGTCGTGGGAGCAGATGCTCATTCCACCCTGCATTGCATAGGCAAAAGAAAGCAGTAACGGCCACTTATGAATGGACAGGTTGCACTGCTCAGGAGAAGGAAGCCTGGGATCTGGAAGCCACAGACTACCTGGGCCAGGACACTTTCCAAGAGGGCCTCGAAGGACAAAGGCCAACTCTGTTATGACAAGCTGGCCGGGCCTGTCAAACTCCAGCCTCTTTATGTCCGCTCTCCCTGCTGAAGAGGGAAGCCGAGTTGTATGCACTCAACTGGAATCTGCAATACATTATCATCCCAAGAATTAAGAATCAAAATCTTCAGCACTAGCAGAGTCGTGCTTGGTGGTATGGAGAGGAAGGAGTGACAGGCAGTCTCTGAGGGGAAGCAGAGGCTGGAAACACTGCTGGCCTTCCTGAGGCCTTCCACAATCCATCCTCATGACTAGCCACACCGGTGGGACCACTCACACCTCCCGCACTGTCCACAACTATGGGCACCAGCAGGAAGTGTCAGAAAGAAGGGCAACAGCGGAGAAGCCGCACTTCCGCCTTCGCTCCTAGGGTTGAGGAGTCGTTTGGATACACACATTTTTTTTCCTCACACCTCAGAACCTCCTTCTCTCTCACTATCAGGATCAGCCAGACATGAATCTTGTCCCATGCTCTGACGCTGCAGACCTCTGGGGACAGCAGACTTAGTCAAAGGTCTACTAGCTCACACCAGACAGAACGGGCTTCCTGGAACCATCACCTACCTCACTGACTGAGAAAAGCCTATCCTAGGGTCCGTCGGGACGGTTCCCTGGTTAACAAGCACTGGCTGTTCATGCGGAGAAGCCAGGTTGACCTCAAGCACCAACATGGCGGCTGGCAACCATCTCTGTATGACTCCAGATCCAAGTTATCCAATAAGCTCTCAGGACTCTAAATGTGGTGTGCATACATACATG